>VDFB02373365.1:340984029-341074078 GCA_007258455.2 Sequoia sempervirens
CTATTCATCCTTATCTATTTATCTCTCTACCCCTCTCTATCTCTTTGTATCCCTTTCTATTTGTATGTTTGTCATTATCTCCCTCTCTCTCTATATTTTCTTCCCTATATTTATCTTTGTCTCCTTAAGTGTGCAATGGGTACATTGAAGAGGTCTTAAAGGAGAACTATCATATCTTTAATCAAATGGCATGCTACCTTGAGTATAACTCCCCAAGGACACATGCCATCCTTGGATTGTTGACATGAAATAACCAATCAAAATTTAGTTTCTCTCTCATATTAATATATATTACTATTATATTAAATATATATTATATTAATTATATTTTGTATTATATAAAAATATACTTATTATTAATTATTAATTCTAATAATTTTATACATATTTAATAATTTTGTTAAAGAATATAATATATCATTATAATAAGTTGAATAATTATATTATTTATTATGTAAAATATAGCTAATATATACTTAACTATATTGTAGAATATTAAAACCAAGCTAAATGGAGCCAAAATTTTGAACTTAATTAACATACTATAAAACCTAATGAAACCAGGTTGTAGCTCGTCAAATTGGAGAAGTGAAAGGTCAATAACAGTGCTAAGGAAGAGTTTGGAGTAGTGAAAACAAGGTCAATGCCAGCACCGAGGAAGAGTTTGGAGTAGTGAAACAAGGTCAATTCTAGCACCGAGGAAGAGTTTGGAGGAGTGAAAACAAGGTCAATACCAGCATCGAGGAAGAGTTTGGAGGAGTGAAAACAAGGTCAATACCAGTGCCAAGGAAGAGTTTGAGGGCACTCAGGAAAAATCGACAACCAAGGGGCAATGAGTACTGTAAGTTTGGCACCCCCATTCTCTTTAACCTTCAAATTTTCATGCCTAGTTTCCAAAGATCTTCTCGTACATTGGCACCCCCATTCTCATAAAATGGTATAAGATAAGATAGAAATATAAAATAGCTTACACATAACATATCCACCTACAATCCCATTCAAGCATTTTAATTAATTCCTTGAATTAAACCTAAAACAAGAATCATACACACCACAATAGTGAGATGAACGAAACAACCCTTGATCATTTTATTCAAAATTTAGATATGCTTGTATAATGGAGAGACATGAGTTCAAATTAATCATATCAATTCAAATGCTAGTACTGCCGTAAAACATCAAATCCCCATGAATTCAAAACCTACTACTGCACGAGACTCAAAACCTAAATTGCATTTTCCCCTAAAACCATCTAGACTTTACAATTTGCTCAAGTAACTTCATCTAGCTACTTTCAACCGTTAGCAGCCTACTCTTTTCACTCTTTCCTCGCTAAATATACATTTACCCATTTCTGGTACTCTTCATCAGTTGGCTAATCAAAATTGATCACCTCATTCACCTTGACAGTATAAGGTTTTTACTTAACTGCCACCTGATTCGCTTCTCTTTCAAAAGACTCCAAGAATGAGCTGGTGCTAATGATTTTGTCCATACAGCTCACCAACAAATCATAATATGAGTTACCCTATTTTTTAGCATTTTGTAGTCCAAACATGATATAAAGGGGCTCTTACACTTTTTGTGATTACTGTACCTTATGTAAGAGGCCCCATGGATACTGTTGTAATTGTAGGATGCATGAATAGGGCGTAGGATGAGAAATAAAGAAGGTATAGTTGCTGTCCTCAATAGTTTTGTGAAGAAAAGCATGTGAAATGAGAGGTTCAAGCCTAGGTTTCAACAAAACATGTATGGGAGATCTGATTTTATGAATTTTTATCCATGTGCACACCTAATGGGTTGTTTCTGAAGACTGAATATAAATGATATACATACACACACACACATGTACATATATATATATATATGTATGTATGTATGTATGTGTATTTTTAAATGTAAATATAAATGCAATTACTGAATGCTCTCCTAGAACAATAAATGCAACATATCATTAAAGAAATCTATATCTATGTATATAAATGTGTATTTTTAAATGCAAGTGTAAATGCAAAGAGCATATGGTTTTGTAGTGTTATAGATATAACATATCCATAAATGAATGTAATTGAAATTCTAAAGTCTTCAACACATATAATATGAAATCGATCAAACTATTAAACTACATGAGAAATAAATGAAAACAATAAATGCATATGTATGTGTATTTGTAAATGTAGGTGTAAAATAAATAAGAATAATGAAAATTATAAAAGAATACAAGGAAAGTGTTGGTTTCTTTTTTACTACTAACGAATGAATGCAACTTAGTTCAGTGCCATATATCCATTGCAGGAGTTGAATTTATAAGCATTTAAAGGTTTATAACAGACGTAATAGATAACATGCAAGGTACCTGACAATATTGCATTACAATTTCATCAGTATGTATTCTAACCCAATACTACTTATCACATCCTTATACAGAACATATCTTCCTATAATCTCATTCAAGCATTTTAATTAATTCCTTGAATTAAAGCTAAAATAGAATTATACACACCACAACAGTGAGCTGAATGAAGCAACCCTTAGTTATTGTATTCAAGGTTCAGATATGCACATACAATGGAGAGACATGAGCTTGAATTTATCATTTCAATTCAAATGCTAATACTGTTATGCAACATTAAATCCTTATGAACTCAAAACCTATTACAGAATGACCCAGAATCCTAAATTGAATTTCTCTCTAAAACCATATGTCTTTACAATCTGCTCTGCAACTTCACCTAGACTCGATCAAAATTATCTAACTTGCTCACCCGTACTTCTGGCCTTGAAATCATTCTTATAGAAAAATGAAGGAGCAAACAAGCTTCGGGCCAGAAAGTACACACGTCATCAGCCGATTTGAGCACCTGATGATATTCCAAAAATTGTTACAACTGCAATCATCCTAGAGCATATTCTCGTTCATCATGCCAGCTGAGGAAAGTTGATGCAATAACAAAAACCACAAGAAACCCATGCCGAGAATGCCATCAACATAAAACTGGAATCGTTGTAACCTCATCATCTGATTTGCCACCTGTCGGTAGTCCACTCCTTTTACTCATCATCATTCAAATACTTAGCTACCCACTTCTGGTATTCTTCATCAGTAGGCCAGTCAAAATTAATTACCTCATTTACCTTTGTACTATAAGGGATATACTTTACCGCTACCTGGTTTGCATCTCTTTCAAAAGACTCCAAGAATGAGCTAGTACCAATAATCTTATCCATACAACTCACCAAAAAATCATAATCTGAGTCATCACAAATTAATTTAATTTGGTTATTGATGACCTTATTTGCTTGCTTCTGCCATTGTTGGAGTGTTCTGACTTTCCCCTGCTCATCAATTATACCAGGTAACAATGTGTTACCCCAATCATCGAAATTCTTCACCAATTCCTTAATCTTCCTACTCAAATCATTTGGTAGGGTTTGAAAACCTTGTAATGATTTGACTAACACATGAGTAAGCTTCAATGATTGGGGCCTATTATTTATATCAAACCTTGAGGCTTTATTCATGATATCCAGATCATTTGCCCTAGGGATCCAGTTTTCAATTATTTGTACTACTACCTCTTGATCCCTATCAATATTCTTTATTGCTTCCAACAGTAAAGAATATAAAGAATGTATAGATGGCAATTTATTATCTACCCTTTCATTTAAGTTCTCCAAAATAGTAGTAACAATCTCTTTTTCCTTTGAAAGAAAACCCTCCTCTCTTACCCTTAATGATGTCTTTAATTCATCAATTTTCTCTGTAAGCTGCTTCTTTGTTGGATCAACAGAGCACTCTATTTCTTCATCAATTTGTTCTAGAGGAGGGGTGAGAGCAGGATTCTAAATCGGAGACCTAGGTGTGGAAACATTTGGAGAAGCTGGAGGCATTAACCTTGCTACAAGAGATAATGTACTGGTTCCTTGAGCATTTGATGTTTCCCCAATCTCTCTATACCTGAACCTTTCCACTTCAGTTTGCAATTCAACATTCCTCTGTTGTATTTTACTATATTCTTCAATCGGAATGTTATACTTCTCCACTAGGCTTTTCCTTTCAGCCTCCTCCCTTTCAGCAATTTTTTGGGCCAACTTGGCCACATTCACAGTTAAACTAGTGGCCTCGGTGGTTGAAGTCTCTGAAGCTCTCTTTATTATTAATCCTCCTTTGAAATTTGGATTAATATCGACAATATCTAGTTTTCTCCCTTGTGGAGCCAATGCCCAAATTGCCAAGGTCTCATATTCCTCACTGAAGGCAGAATTTTGCAATGCTACTTTAACTTCTTCAGAATCTTGAAAAGGATTCTTGGACTTCATAATAGCATTAAAATCCATTGCATCTGCAATGTCCCATTTAGGAAAAATCAATACACCAGCCTAACTCACTAGTTGTCTTCCTTCTTCAGGAGTGATGTTCTTGAACTCTTCCATTAGTTCAGCTTTTACTTCTTCATCATTCTCCTGGTTTGACCTGTTAGGCCTTAGTTCCCTTCTCTCCCTGCATTTATTTTGATACTCTTCAAATTTCATTCTCCATGCCAATTACAAGAATACAGGAGTCTTTACAAATGTATTGTCATCTAAGAACTCCTTCCATGATTCCATTCTTGCATCTTGTACACTTTTAAATTTCAAATCCAAATCAGATAAAACCAATTCAGCTGACCTAGGAGGGGAAGGCATACCAGCCTGCATGTCCTGATCAGTAACAATAATTTCATCTGTCAAATCCTCATGTGGGTGATCATTTCTTTGCCTCTTAGGGCTTGGCTCAGATAATGGTGATGGGGGACTATCTTCTTGCGAAGATTTTAAATCAGTGATCTTGACTACCCCAAGTACTTTGAATTTTGGACCTGGTCATGGAGGGGCCTTTATTATCTACTTCCCCTTTCTGTCTATTTCTTCTTCATCACTGCTACTATCCTTTTTCCTTCTATAGATGGGCCACTTTTCTGTAGGCTGGTATATTGACCTTATTTCAGTTGGCCCAACACTTTGTCCTTACATACCCAGACTTAGCCTTAAATTTATCTTCTTGGTTCTCAAGGTATCCATAATCTCCTTGAAATTCTTCATTAGAAAATCAATTTTCTTATGGTATGGAGTGAACTCCAACAGTGGATCATATTTTAGATCCATTTCATGTGCAACATCCAGTAGCTTATTGTAAGCTATCCACTTCTCTTTGTTCAACTCCTGCTTATTTAGATCAAATTCATTTTTTATTAGGTCCTCAGGGAAGTTGAACTCATGTGTGAATTTTCCTCCTTTTATTCTTTGTCTGAAAAGAGCAAAGAAGCCTTCAGGATCATGTTGTTATCTTGGAACAAATCTCAAATGGTAATCAACAAAGAATTTATCAAAATGCATCCAGCCTCCCTTTGAAAATGTAAAGTCAGACACCACTGTATAATCAGGGAAGAATGTTCCCTTTCCCCTTCTAGTAAGGTTTTCTTCATGAATACAACCCATCTGCCACATAACTTCTGCAAACCCTATTCTTGGTGGCACATTGTATGGCAGAATGTGAGGGGCTCCCTGAAATCCATATACTCTCAAGATAGTGCTGACTGGGTATGGGATAACATCACCCCAATTATGTAAAACCCTCAATTCTAGCTTCCTCCCCTTTGGCCTGAGGAAATCATGTACTTCCTCAGGGATCCTAGGTACATTCACCATCAATCTAGTCCTTAATCTAGAAGCAAAAAAATTATCAAATTGTACATAACTGGGGTTTTCTTTATTACAAGATAAATCTGCAACCCATATCTGTACTGGCAATCTTTCTCCATTAACTAATTGCCTTAAGTTCATCTTCTCAGAAAATAAATCAGCATTCTTAAACAGAAACATATGCATTAGCATAGAATACCAAAAGAATTGAGTACCGGTATCATTTTTCTACAACTTCGACAACCCTTCATGTATCCTCTCAGCCAAGAAAGAAGCAAAGTCATATGTCACAGAGAAGTTAGGGTGTTGTATTTACACCCCCATGAACATGTATGCAATAGGCATTACCACACCAGGATTAAAACCCAAAATCTAACATAATGAATATAAAGTGGCCAAGAAAGGGTTGGCAAAACAATTTAATCTGAAAGGTTCCTGGTCACTATGGCTTATATGAAATTATGAATCTCCTGCCCTAACCAGATGAGGTGGAAGCAGCTTAGCCCTAAAAAGAGACTTCAGCTTTGCATACTCCTGCTTCATTTCCTCAAGATCGATAGGAACCAAGTCTTCACTCAGCTCACTCAAATCAAAAATATGTTGGATATCATCTCTATTAATTTCTAATAGCACCCCTCCATCATTATCCCTAATTATCTATGTGATGGGGTCATACCTCGCGACCACTGCCCTAAGTAAGTCCACATCAGGGAATACATTTGGTACAACTAGCTTCCCCATGTCATACATCCATCCATTTGAAAACAGGTGAGGAAAATTCCTCTGTCCATACCACAATCTGAACATTTCTAAGCCGGTAAGTGGAACCCTAGCGTCGGCAATGTTGGAACAATTACACTCTAACCCCTCCCCTAGGATTTTCCCTCGCATCAACACTACACCTTTCCTTCTATTATTCGTTGATAACAGAAATTTATCCAGGAAATCATCGTACAAGTTTCTCTTCAAATATTCAATGTGGCCAAAGTGTTGCTTGGGTGGCGCCATCTTGGACAAACTAGGGCTTCGTCACAATGCTACACTTCAAGTGGCTATGACTAAGCAGAGATAGGAAATTACAGAGTAAAATACTGCAATTCCTCACAATTTTTGATTAAAAGATAGCCCTAACAAAAGATTTCAATGAGCTCAATGACAAGCATAGCAAAACCCCTTCCCAAATTTAGGTGTAGAATAACTGGGAGGCAGAGAAAATAAACTTACGACTCTTTTGGCATAAACTCCAAATTATGGCTGCAGCTGCTTTGCAATTTCACCTTCAGCTCTGAAACTATTCTCATGAAATAGTTGGATGCTTTGTGATACCAATAAAATAAGTAAATTGATTTTATGTTGATCAAATCTCGCCAGTAGATGTCTCATCCACCATTAAAGCTCATTCGCGAGCTGCACGAACGACTCCAACCACATTTGATACATATTTAAATTTCAACCGTTGATCCTCCAGTTTGATCAAATCATCGATGGTCACCATCAAAACAAGCTAAAATAATCACCAACACAGAAATAAGGGGCCCACCATGTCAGACGCCACAAAGGGAACCCACGTGGTGGTTGCCCGCGATATCACAATCCCTCGATTTACCATCGCGAGATGGTGGGCAACCGTTGATCTTTTCTCATCAGAGATCCTACTCCTTCAAAGTGGTCGTCATCCCTTCCGCTAACTTTCGAGCAGCTTTTCCCTCAAAATTATAACATCCGCGTTGAAATAAAGCATGTGTGTCTCACAAGTACTTTAGTAATCCGCCCCTTAATATATTTAAAACTGGCTAATGCTTCCTTCACTCCTTAGGCTTTATCAGATAAGACACGTGGCAGTCGCCCGTGATATCGCGATCCAATAATTCCTAATCGCGGGATGGCGGGCGCCATTGATCTTTAAAAGACAGCACATCAATAGTCACGCAGGTTTCATCCTTCAGAAAGGGCACGTGGCGCTTGCCAGTGATATCACAATCCAATAATTCTTGATCGCAGGATGGCGGGCACCATTGATCCGCATGAAATAGATCAACGACATCGCTAATTCAAAACCTCTGCAAAATAAAACATTTATTAAAAGGGCAAGGGGACACCACTAGGTGGACGAAAAACAATCAACATAAGTTGTTTTAAAACAACAAAGCACAAGGTCAGCCCATACTTAGGGGAAATAAAAATTTACGGAAGCCAAAAAATTTAAAGACTGAAGGGGCCAACGTCTAGATGAAATGATGGGGCACAAGATTTTTTAAAACCCCCTTAAAAAGGTAACAGCGAAAAAGAACCCGACCAAGGCATATCAAAAAAATAGGATCTAAGATGAAGACAAGGCTAAAACCCTAGCCCTTCAAAATTTTCAACACCATGAAAGACTAGCGACCTAAGGGAATGCATGAGTGACTAAGAAGGAGAAAAATTCGAAAGCTCCATCAGAAAGTCTCCTCCCTTCTTGGTAGTGATAACCTCCTCCACACACAACCCTTATAAATTATGAATAGAGGAATATAATCTTTGAAGAACTCAAAGTTGATTCTCTCCTACCTAATGCAATTAGTCATTTTATCCTTACAAACATTTATAGTGATTACTAGAGGCACATAGACCAATTCCTCATAATAGAAGAATTTGATCATCCTTTTCCAATGATGGCATTATGAGAAAACCTTAGGTTAAATGAATAATTCCTAGCTAAGTTATTTAAATCATGTCCAACCATATAAGAGAAGACCACTGCTATGTGTACCTGGATACCATGGAGAAAGGCTAGTCTTTGGGCTCTTTCATCAATCATCCTACCTTAAAACATACCAAAAATATTCTAGCAATTAGACATAGGAAGATTTAATATGACTTAAAAAAAAATTATTGCCAAAGCGTAAACTTATGATGACTTAACCAGGCCTAGTACACACTCCCTCCCCATTAACCACTTAGACATATGGAAATTAAATGTAAATTTGCAGCTATTTTTAGTCATGTAGGTGTCCAATAAACCACTTGGTGGTGTTTCCCTTCAAGTTTATTTACTTGAATGAAGAGCAAAATTCCTTTGATTACAATTAGAGAATACATTTGAGGCCTTGGTTGTGTAAATGGTGGACCATAGTCACATTTAACACTTGTTACAAAGCTTGGGAGTTAAAACGTTAAGTAGATTTGATTTGTGATGGACACATTTGGACGGTAGTAACAATAGTTTGCAATCTATCAAGACTTGATTACCTTATAACCTGTGAAATTCTAGCGATGAAATGATAGATTAATCATAATGTCACCTTGGGATCACATCACCATGAAAGAACTTCATCCAACATCCTTATGAGTGCAGGTACCACCAAATAGGTATTTGTTCAGATCTGTCTTCCTCGAGCGAGGGAAATTCAGGAAGAGAAGAGGAAAGCGAGACATGTAGTATGTCTAAAAGAGGGAGATCAACTAGAGGTCAAAAGATTAGAAGAAAATTCCGTAAATGCATGGAATTTTTTCTTGGAGTAGAGGCGACGTCGAGGTGCCCTTGAGGTACAAACATCTACGGAAACAATGGGTACCCAAGGAACTTCCTCCAATAAACACTAATTTTTGTGTCAATGAGAGGATATATCGCATAGCACCATCATCATTACATGGTTTGGGCATATTTTGCATGGACGGCATAAAGGTCTATTATGAAAAAGTTACTGAATTGATGGAGTATGTTGGACCCTATTACAGTTACAAAGATTAGATGCAACTGGTTTGATATACATGAAGTATGCATAGGTATGCACTGTCAGCAAATTATATATACAACTAAAAGATAAGGATCAAAATAAAGGAGTGGCTATGTACATTGATGGAAGGCCAAAAGCATAAGGGAATATTGCAGGGTTTATAAACAATACACGACCTGGGTCAACAAATAAGCAACCCAATTGCATATTCGAGGCGCGCGAGGGAAACTGTATATTCGTATGTGCGATAAAATTAATAACTGCAGGGGAAGAGTTGTTAATCTATTACAATTTAAATCACTTAGTTACAAACATAGTTACTATGGGGGTGGTACGTACTATGTACCATTTTACCCAACCTCCAATTAATGACTCCAATATACCATTTTATTCTTATGTTTGTTTTGTAAGTCTATTAATTTCATTTCGGTAATGTTTTTTTATATTTAATTTTTGTCATAGTGGGACATTAATAGTATGGAGAAGGCTCTGGCCCAAAGCACAGATCGCAATGTATCTTCAGGCGCTTCTACCCGACAGGTTTACCTCATTGTAATTGTACAAATTAGATACGAGCAAAATATTTTATTATTATGTTTTTTTCATAAGTTTTTTGGGTTAATTTCGATAATGTTTTTAATATCCTTGTTGCAGTCGACTGATTGGGGAAAGGCACCAGCAATAGAGGAGACCATCCATAGTGATTTGTAGTCAATATTTTGTGATGATGACATTGCTTATTTAGCAAACCCTCTCGATACGATAAAGAAGGTCCAAAAAAAATGCAATCAGGAAATGGTTAAGTTGATGTTCCTAGTGCCTCAAACAGATGAGATAAAAGAGGGTTAAAATATTGAAAGAGAGATTACAAAACTTGCAAGCAAGCTATCATGAGGTCTTTAATTATAACATAATTTCATTCATGGTTTTATATTTTGTACTCTTTTATGTCATGAACTAAAATATGTGTTGTTTTATAGGGTTATTTTCCTCCTTGTGATGCTCCCCGCCATGATCCAGGGTACTGCAAGTGCTGCCCGAGGTAGGGAGGTTGGTACAAGTGTTCATCTGATCTTCCTATGCATACATCACATCATCTAACCCCATCATTCATTCCTATATTGTAAATTGAATAATAAGCAACACATACCATGCAGGCATCCATTAATGCACCCTCGGCCAACACATTCCGAACATGTGTTAGGACATGTACCTAGGGATGCAGAGGCCACTAGTACTGGTGATGTTTTAGCAACATTTCTTGGATCTTCTGTATTACTAGATGCAGGAACATTTCTGGTCACACTTGTGGTGACTGAGGATTTTGTTCCCATAAAGATAGAGAGGGTCCAGGTGCTTTAAAATGTTTTAATTATTATTATATATAATCCAATTGAAATTTACTTATTGATAGCTCTTTTTAGACTATTGATCCCATGATCATTTTTTAGGAAATGATTGTTTTATAAACATCTAAGTGATATACATTGGAGCTCTTCGGGCCCACCATACATACACGGTGGAATGCCCAAAATCAAGATTTAAAAGATGAGCTCATTAACCGTTTAGTTGTGTTGTTCGGTGATAAAACATTCAACCGAACCAAGGTCCTTAAGAAAGTTGGTACCTATCTAAAGTATGTGAGGGACCAATATAGGTCACATTTAGAGAAGAAAAAATTACAAGCATCCCCCCATGATTCCAGAGAGGGAGTGGAAGGACCTGGTGTCAGATGGAAAGGAGAAGGCTGAAAAGAAAAAAGGAAAGACACCACCGGGCCAAGGAAGGTATGTGATACTATCAACAATGTAATTATATACTGATTACTCTTTCTTTTTACATAATCTAACTTATTTCAAACTTTTCATAGGCTACCCGACACATGGAAGGCAACAAAGGCAAGACTAGAAAAACACGGGCAGCACAAACTTGGCTCTGGTGGTTATATGAAATTAGCCGCACGAATTGTAAGTATCAATAAATGAAATATAGTATCCAAATAGTAAATTGAAAACAATTTTGGTTTTATCACACCATAAAAGAAAAATTCATGATCTTATGCAAAAATGTAGGGCTCTGAATTCAACATAGTTCCCACAGAAGATGACCTGAAGATTGTCTTCCATCAAGGCTATGGAGTCGTGGCTGAACGCCTAAGAGTCTTGACTGGGCAAACACAACCTTCCACTACATCCAACACATAGGTAAATAAACTCAATAAATTTTATTTGAAATTGAATACTTGTGCAATCCATAGCAGCATTAATCATTTGGGGAAAAAATCAGCAAACCAAAAGTTTAATATTTTTTGAAAAAATGGGGAAAAATGGGGAAAAGATTGGGAAAAAATCGGATTTACAAAAAAACACAAAAAATTGAAGAAAAATAGTCAAAAACTACTTTTTTTAAAATTTAATGGCATTTCCATAGCATACAGACATTGAGAGTAAATAAAATACAGAGTTCAATCCATGAATTATAGAAAATAGATTTTTGTTGGTTATATTCATATTGATTACATTGCACAAAACATACTACAAGCTGCATAAAATATTAGATGGCGTGAGTAGTCTATGCTACCACATTTTCATACATGTCTACCAAAGCATTTTATCAAACGAGTTCCTTTGCCTTGCTACTATGGCTAAAAGCCTAAAAGCAGTTGCTTTGAACAAGTTATGGATGCTTGGAAAAAATCTATCAAAACATAATAGTAAACAATAGCATAGACAAGGCAGTGAACTATTTTAAAAATGCCTCAAAGAAATGTGGTCTCATGGTGATGGAATGCCATGACAATCCATAACAATTTTTTTTGTCCTTGGCATTTGTTGCTGGCATTCCATCACCATGAGACCACATTTCTTTGAAGCATTTTTTCAAATAGTTCACTACCTTTTCTATGCTACCACATTCCCTTCATACATGTCTACCAAAGCATTTTATCAAACAGTTCAACGCCTTCATGCTATGGCTAAAAACCTAAAACAGGTGCTTTCGAACAAGCTATGGATACCAAAGCATAATAGTAAGCAATAACATAGACAAGGCAGTGAATTGTTTGAAAAAATGCCTAAAAGAAATGCAGTCTCACGGTGATGGAATGCCATGATAATCCATAGCAATTTGCTTGTCATGGCATTCGTCATGGCATTCCATCACCATGAGGCTACATTTCTTTGAGACATTTTTTTCAAGCAATTCATTGCCTTGTCTATGCTACCACATTTTTCATACATTTCTACCAAAGCATTTTATCAAACAATTCACTACCTTGTTGCTATGGCTAAAAGCCTAAAACAGGTGCTTTCAAACAAGCTATGGATGCTTGGAAAAAATCTATCAAAGCATAATAGTAAGCAACAAGCCATGGTCTCATGGTTTTTTTTGTGCGAAAATTAGCTCGATTTTATTCACATTTTTTTGCAGATTTTAAACACGTTTTTTGGCTATTTTGTAGTTTGAAACGGAAAATAATCATTGACCAAAAAGTCAACAATTTTTTCAAAAAATCGGGGAAAAAATCGTCTAGCCTGCAGATTTTTTAAAAATCGTGATTAATTGGGATTTTTTGCAGATTTATGCTTCTATGGACTGCAATCTATTCAATACTAATTTCCACCATAAAGTAATTACATGCCTATTTGTTTTAAACATTCAAGCAATGATAATACTGCACATGACATTGGAATGCAACCTGGTGAGGGTGGAGCACAACCCTGCAGATGAAGGTCATGGTGTGCATCCTGTACTTTAGAGCATGTAGAGCATGATCAACATGTTGAGCATGATCAAGCTAGAGAAGATCGTGAACATGATGTGGCCCCATCAGGTAAAAAGAACCACTCTAAAGTTCTTTTAAACATATTTAATTGCAATTGGTGTATTAATTAATGTAACCTTCGTGTTTCAACTTTAGAGCATGTAGAGCATGATCAACGTGTTGAGCATGATCAGGCTAGAGAAGATCAGGAACATGATGTGGCCCCATCGTAAAGAGGACCACTCTCATGTTCTCTTAAACATATTTAATTTCAATTGGTGTATTAATTAATGTAACCTTTCATGTTTCAACTGCAGATCAGGATTTAGAGGGTGTTCAACATGTTGAGCATGAGTCTATAACAAAAGTTCAGGACCATGATGTGGACCCATCAGGTAAAGAGAACCACTCTAATGTTCTTTTAATTAATGAAATACGTGTAACAATAATAATAAAACATATTAGTTTAACATTTATTTCTTATTGCAGCAGACCCCTTGGCGGAATCCACGTCATGAGCAGACGACTAGGCATACATTAAGATCACGAATAGAGGGTAGAACAACTAAAGGGGGTACATATATTGATTTAGAAAACGATACTCCACTTCAGCTTTATGTAGCTTTAAAAAAGAAACAAAAAAAAAGTGATTGTAATCATATCATGACAACCATATTTTTGATAATATGTAAAAACTGAAAGAATGAATATTATATGTTAATGAATGAATATGAATATGTTAATTAATGAATGCTATATGTTAATGAATGAATGTTATATGTTATTAATGGATGAATGAATGATTAATGTTATATGATTGGGTATGGAGAATTGAGAGTGATGTGAGGGGGGGAGGGGCCAAATGAGCTTCCACCGTCACGTGGTTGGCCCTGTTAAGTAGAGAATATTAAACTATTCTCAAAACAAAGAGAAGCTCGATAAGGTAATGCACTTTTCAATATAAGAAATGCATCGCTTGAAGCATCAAACCAATATGAAAGATGAAAGAAAGTGCTAACTTTTCACTATGGTGGCAGAAAAATGATTCTTTATACCCTGAATCCATGCTCTGCATCATAATTTAAGTTGTTTCCATTCCAATGTTCCGAGTTTAGTTTGTTTGTATGGCTTTGTATGAATACCACATTGTGTTGTGTGTGGATTTGGTTTCAAAGCTCTGTTTCTTCTGTTTTTAGTGTTGACATAACTCTAAAATTTGACTTTTGCATAACAGGTTAGTGGAAAAATTGACAGCTCTAAAGGGTTTAGAGGCTCGATTGAGATAGATACACTGGATATTTGGATCTTGTTGTTGAGGGAGGCTTCGACTTAACCATGAAATTTTGTACCATCTGCGTATGCAAAAGTTTCTCTACTTACATTCATTCTTGATCATAAATGTTGTAAATGATATTAATGCTTCAAACTTAAGATTCGTTTCATTGTTATAATGATCAAAATGTTATACTTTGCTATACATTCAAGCATTCTCTTGCCCCCTACCCTTTTACTCTCCCCCTCCTTTTAAAGAATTTTCTTTGTCATAAAAGATTCACATTTCTATCTCATTTACACAAATTTATCTGAAGCGCTAGAAGTGAATAAAGATATGTAAAAGATGATGGATTATGTCTAAACAACAACTTTCCATCTTATAGCTAATTAAATCCTTAATATTTGAATAGTTTAGAGCTCCATTAAAATAATTTCCCAAGATTTGAATACGAAGGGACGCAACTTGATTGATCTCTCACCGATGGTACATTTCAACGAATATTTTTAAAAAAAAAATTGCATTCTTTCGTCGCAATTTCGACAAACACATCCGACGAATCATAGAAAATTCTAACGAATTTTCTATAGCTGCAACGAAGGCTTTGTCATAACTCCTTGTGCATTTCGTCGTAATTACAACGAAGTCCACCGACAAATCACAGAAAAAGGTCCGACGAAGTTGTTTAGCTGCGACGAATGCTTCTTCGTAACTCCTATTTCGTTTCATCGCACATTCGACGTAAATAACCGACGAACCACATAAAAGTTCTGACAAAGTTGCTTAGCTGCGACGATGGTTTCGTCGTAAAAAACAGCGACAAAATTTTTTTCGCCATTTCGTCGCTATTCCGACAAAGATTTGTTGAACCACCGATGAGCGTCCGTCGGAAAATGGTGTCAAATTCAGTAGTGATACCATAACTAACAATTGTAATTTTTGGAGGTGCAATTTATTACATTCATACTATCTAAATAAGAAAATCTTTTCAAGACATTCAAACTGTTATGTGAAATTTCAAGTTGGAAAACATAGGGTTTTATAAATCCTGCAATCCACAAACTGTTCTTAAACCCTTTACAAGTAACAACCCTATTGGTTACTCGCCCCTCACCTCAATTTGGTATGTTTTGTGATTGTCTTTAGAACATTTAGCTTTCTAGATTGCAATAATGTAATGAAATTGGGAAACCCAGGGTGTTAAGAAACATGCAACAGAATGTATCTCGCACTTGCAAGTCCTCCCCATCCTCTCAAGTGTTAAGATTTAAATATGCAGAATGAAACAAGTGACAACCCATCTTGTGTTTTCTAATCTGCCATTATTTTTTGCATTTCTTTTTTTCAACCATACAAAGAAATTCAAATACAATTTATACTGTAACTAAGAGTTATTATATGTTTTGAAGGTGAACTTCATTACATTATTAGTGTGTACAAATCAAAAGGCTTCCAAGACATTCATACTATCAATATAATTGCAGCTGGAGGATACATAAAACTATCCAAATTCACATGAGGTGTGAGAAACCAATTGGGTTCTTACTATGTAAGTAACCAAAACGTTGTCATTACATTCATATTGTCTATGTGTGTTGACCTTGTTGTTGCATGAAAACATCGACCTCTCAATGCCTGATACAAGCATCAGATAAGATGCATGTGGTAGGCGGTTAAACCATATCATGAATCACATGAACAACACTCACTGAGGGGTGGAAGTTCCAAGCTTCCAACAATCCCCCCCCGCCAGTGCGACAACATTTCATGACAACTGGGCAACTTTCAAGCATACCTTTCTCATTTCCAAAACATGCACTTCTCTCCATCATACATTGATGACACCTTTCAACATCATGGACCTAAGTGGATGAGATTATGGAAGAGGTGGTGATGTGTGCTAGAGAGAAGAGCTTGTTTTGTGAATATTGCAAAGTAGCTCCAAAGATTCCCAGTTGCCATGAAATCTTGTCATGTCTTTATAGAGGTCTTATCTAACACTTGTATTGGGCATTGACAAGTCGACCTTTTCATACAATGGCAAGGCCAACAATGTGTAATTGTAGGTTGGAAAATACTGGGTGTTATTAAACTTGCAAGCCAAATATCATTTACAAACGCTTCACAAGTAACATCCCAAGTCGTTACTCACCCCTCAGTTGAATTTGGACGCTTTAATATATCCCGCACCAGCAACTCCACCCCATGCTCTCAAACCTTCAGCTCTCAACGTGTAGAATGAAAGAACTCACAACACACAGTCTTTACCAACCTCCAATTATTTTCCGCAATACACTGTCACATCATGTGGTGTATGTATTTTTGTATGTTTTAATGCATTTTTGTATGTTATGATGCCTTTGACATGTATTCTTCTAAGAAGAATAGTGATGTCCAATTGCAGGGAAGAAGCTAATGTCCCTAAAAAATATAGTAAAATCAAGCTATTATCCCTAAAAAAAACATATGTTTTTGACATGATAACATAATCAGACATAAATGATATCAATTTTCCCAATCCATATTGATTATTGCTAGTTGATTTCTGGATTCAATTGTGTAAGAATTTTTGCATCAATGTTTCGGATCACACTCTACAATCCATCATTAGGATGAAGAAGAGAGCATGAGGGTCACCCCTTATGCTCTCTTCTTCATCTTGCTGATGGATCATGAAGTTTGATCTGAAACGTTGATGCAAAATTTCTTACACAATCAAATGCAAAATTCAACTAGCAATAATAATCAAACATGTCTTATCCCTGAAGAAGGGCAATACGTTATCATGTGTAAGCCATGTTGCAAGGAGATCACCTTCTACAATTGGGATGGGGCTATTCTCCCTACAAAAATGCAAGTCACATGCATCATAACAGTCATCATGTTTTAAAAATCACATTTTGGAATGGAAAAAAAGCCCAAAACATGGCATTCAAAACCATTATTTTCAAATAGCAAAAAGCCCAAACGAGGTCCCATTTTTGCCTCCATTTTCCACAACGATGTTTTGCAGGTTGCTAGAGAGCAATGAGAAGTATTTACAGGTGTTCGGAGGCTGAAGCAGTGCAACCACCCTTCATACGAAAACACATTTGACAGGCACACTCACCTAGCTAGTTAGTAGGTATGTTTATCCGCCAACAATATATGCCATTTTACCATTCTGCCTAGGAACTGTGAAGAAATGAATGGCTATTTGTTGCAAACATGGGTTTTCATTGACATGAAAAAAAGGGTTTTCCTTGGGAAAATGGGTTTTCATTTGAAATGCAAAGTTGTTTACGTGTTTTTGTGTTGACGATTTTTAAATTTTTGTTTCCTCCCATCAACTGGTTTTGAAATTTTGCAATTGTTGAATGAAATAACTGACAACCCATTGTGGAAATATGAGTGAAATAACCGAATAACATTTAGAGAAATAAAAAACCATGCAGAATATATGAGTTTTGTTTTGGTATGCTCCAAGAATGTAATGAAGTCCACTTTCAAATTTCACTTTGCTACAGTCGAAATCTCATTTCACTTTCTTCATCTAATTGGAACAAAACGCCCCAATAGAAAAGAATTTTTGGCGGAAAAATCGCATCGATGGAAAGACTTGACAGTCAAATGTTAACTCTGACCTACTATGGCCTATCCCATCACCGAGAAAACATGTCAGCACCGGCAGATTTTCAAAATCATATTTCAGAATGGATAAAAAACCCAAAAAAACATGGCATTTGAAACGATTATTTGCAAATAGCAAAATGAGGTGCCAAGAATGTAATGAAATTAGAAAACAATAGGCATTATGAAACCTGTAAGGCACAGTGTTGTTATAGATTATTTGTAGTGTTGGAAAATGCACTATCCCATTTCAGTTAGTTAGTTATAAAGAGTTTTATTTCATTACTCCAAGAATGTAATGAAGTCCACTTTCAAATTTTTGAACAACTCTTTGCTACAATTCAAATATCATTTCACTTTCTTTATCTGATTGGAACAAATAAAATTCTTGCATTATTTGCAGTGTTGGAAAACACACTATCTCTTCTCACTTGCATAGGGTTTTACAACACTATATGCATTGCTTGTTTCTTAACACCTAGGGTTTTCCAACATGTACTCTTACTAAATAGAAAGAATGTCTTCAAAATATTTTGTAATATAGATAGTTTGAATGTATTGAAAATCCCTTTCAAAATTTATAAGGACTTTTAATTTGGGAAAAAATTGCATTTAAGTTTTGCATGACCGAAAAAAAAAGTGCACAAAATAATTGTAATTTAGAAAACACAGTGGTGGTTTTCAGTTATTTGAATCTCCTTGTTTAAATCTAAAGGGTTGCCTCACAATGGGTTGATTGCTTCTTAACACGTAGGGCATTGCAACATGGATTTTTACAAAACAATATGAATGTCTTCAAAATCACACCTTCCATTGTTGTGTTTAAATTTTGGATGATTTAAAAAAAAAGTGCACAAAATAGTTGTATTTTTGAAAACACAATGTGGGTTTTCAGTTGTTTGAATCTCCTTGTTTAAATGTAAGGGGTTGTCTCACAACAGGTTGCTTGCTTCTTAACATGTATAGTTTTGCAACATGGAATGTTACAAAACAGTATGAATGTCTTCAAAATCACACCTTCCATTATTGTGTTTAAGTTTCAAGTATATAACAAATTGCATGTGTCATAACACATTGCATTTTTCAACCTCCACATCACAACATACCCAATCCCTTCTGGTTTTTAAAGCCGTATATGTACAAGTGTGCATTACAAATAGCAAGAATACCAATTTCTTGTCATTATTGGCAATAATGAATAAACTCATTGAAAGTGGTGAATGTTGTGTAGTGCATGTTGTCAAACAGAATGTGTTTTGAAGCCTGCCTTTACTTATACCCAACCTTTGTCTTGAAATGTAGATATACAAAGTGTAAGAGAGGGGGACCAACCACGTTCAAGGCCCTAGGTCACAGAGAGCCAAGAGCGGAAGGCTGCCCTAACTTACCTCAACTTAACGGGGTGTTAGGAAATGCGAGATGAGAATGATGAGGATTATAAGGTCTTTGAATCACTCTACAGACCCAAAATACAGAATGGGGTTAGGCGAGCCAGTTTTCGAGTTTAACTTTGTACCTCAAATAGCTCTCCGCCCAAGGATGAAAGTGAGGTTTCAGGATGACAACGCGGCGCACTGGAATCTCTCAGGTGCACTGGCATTCATATGACCAAAGGACTAAAGAAGCAAGTTCAAATGCTAGAAAATGGAGTAGTAGCCTAGCTAACTACTTCCAAAGGGCCAAAAAAAATCTATGAAGTAGGCAAGATATGTATGAATATGATAAAGCAAATAAACAAGAGTTAGGATGACAAGAATAATCTCATAGAGGTACTTGTTCACTAGCTAACTCCAAGCCACACGTCGACCTACACACAATGAAGAGGAAAAATTTTGGGTGGCTGTATAGGGGCCTACCTCAGTTAGACCTTCGTTTTGGTGTTTCCACCTCCATAGATAGCCAAGTTTGCAATGATAGAGAAATAGTATGATAAAGAAAGTAATGAAGTAAAGAACACTAAAACACTACAAACAGTAATGTGCTACTCAACCAAATAGTAGAGGAGAGGAGTAGAAATATTACCACCTCCACCAAGAGCACTCAAGGCTAATGGTGGAGAAAATGAGAGGACTCAAGCCCCTGTTGCAATGGTGTTGTTCCACACTTTCTCTACTGAGTTGATGGAGTGATGTTGTTGCTGCTATGGAGTGCAAGAGTGTTGCTTGAATGCTAGAATGCTTGGAGAGTAATCAAGTTGAGTTCTTAGAATATGGATTGAAATCTTAGAGGATGCAAACGAAGTTGTGAAGAAGCTGAAATGCATGTAGAAGGAGGGAATTTGAAGGAAGTATGAAGAAAACGGCCATATTTGGGTTAGTCAGTCGAAGGGGGCATTACAAGTTGACTATCAATGAGAAGTGTAATGCCTCTACAAGCTCCAAACGTGGGAATCTATCAAGGACGTAAGCACACTACGCAAGCATCCCTAGTAGTTATTCCTCTGCCGACACACAAAACAACAACTAACTGAAATGAAGGAAACAAGCTTATGTGGAATTTGGCCTCTGAGTTTGGTTTTCTAAAGTGAAGAAGGGAAAAATAGTAATTTGCATAAGGGGTGAAAATTCAGTCATATACATTTTTCCCCCACATTAGCGAGCATGAATATTGATGAGTGCTTCAGTAAAGTAGAATGGAGTAGTAGAGTTTGAAATGTATACCTGAGCTGTCGAGGAAGCAAACCACAATCTAATGAACTTGATAGTGCAGGACAAGCAAAGGACTTCATAGCCTCACAAAACTATGAAGCTGGAGAAATAAAGCGTCTTACAGGCCTGTAGACCTGCAAGGAGGCAACCCCCAAGATCTCTCACATGAAGGAAGCCCCATGAAGTAAGCGCCTTACAAGCCCATAGACCTATAAGGAAAGTGTCCTCCAAGAACTCTCACATGGTGGATACCCAGAAAAATGCCTTAGAGACCTGCAAACCTGCAAGGAAGCGTCCCCCAAGATCTCTCACATGGAGGAAGCCAAGAAAGCACCCTATAGACCCGCAAACCTGCAGGGAAGGTGTCCTTCAAGATCTCTCACATGAAGGAAACCTAAGAAAGCACCCTACCGACCCGTAGACCTACAGTGGAGCCACCCCCAAGATCTCTCGCATGGACGAAGCTCAAAGGAAGCACCCTACAGGCCGCAAACCTGTAGGGAGGTATCCCCCAAGATCTCTCGCATGGAGGAAACTCGAAGAAAGAGGACTTCGCAGAGTCAGAAAGTGGCCACATAGGAAATTAAGTAGACACTTGCGCAGACCATCAACAACTTGGAAGACTTTCAAAGGGATCCCTCAAGAACCCTAGCGTGAAGAAGGGGTCCACTCAAGGGACGTGCTATTCGAAAGTGTGAAGGAGATGTCTTTTTCTCGAATCAATTCATCATTAAGGAATCCTTTTGAAAGATGTCCACTTCATCAAAGAATTTGAAAGGAAGAATATGCCCCCACGTGAGGGAAATATCAAGGTTGTTCCCACTTCGGAGGAAGGTTTTCCAGTTCTTTCAAGTTACAAACCTGTGATGAAGGAAACACATTCCATTAGGGTTTCAAGTAAAGAATGTGATTCTTGAAAAGAGGTTTGTGAAGATTCTCAAGAATAGATTCATTGGCAACAAACACGTTTTCTAAAAATCAAAATGTTGAAGAAGAGGCGGTATCACATATAAGAGGGAAAACTCAAGCAAAGAAGAGAGAAAGATAAAGGAAAAGCAAAAAGGGAAAGAAAACATGAACAAAGGGCACATGGGTAGCCTGATATTTAAAGGCCAGAACTACTCATAAATATATATATATATATATGTATAGTAATAGTATATAAAATGAACTGTCATCAACCCCCTAAAATTGGGTCAACATGAAAGGGAAGCCTAAATGCCCTCAACACTCTTCATCATCCCCAATTTATCAAAAATCAAGTCAAAAACATGGAAGAATGATGATACAAATAGAGGAAGTTTTACGACACAAAAACCACACCTGTACCCAAGCACCAATAGGGGTGACAAGGGTCATCAAGGAACACATAGCACTATCATGGGGGAACATGTCACAACACACACACACATCTAATCTACAGATAATGAAGAGGCCTCCTCCTAACATTAATCGACCAAGACGTCGTATGCTTCCCACTCCAGATCATCATATGGGGAAGGAGGACGAGCCTGCAGTGGTGGGATGTTAAGAGGAGGAGCATCCGGCCCTCCCGCAACAAGGGCTAAGGAAGAGGTCCTCGTAAGGTCCTCCCCACTGAGCTCTTTCGAAGCTAAGGTTAGCGATTTCGTGAAGATCACCAACAAGACCGGAACCTCGTCGAGAAAGTTGAACATGCACTTCATAGGAGTGCCATGTTTTACCTCAACGGATGGGGAAGGTTGCGCCTGAGGTTCACCACTAGGCTCACTGAATGATTCAGGAGCGGTGACAAACTCAGGGGAAGCTGGGACTAGTTTCATCACTAGGATAGAACAAGTCAACGTAGGGCCACCTTTCAGAGAAGGTGGGCTCTTCTGACATCCTATGTTGCTAGAAGGACCACACTCCACCTTCTACTTCGTCAGAGGAGGCGAACCCCCCAAAGGCAAGGCAAGAGGTGCAGTGGAAGAGGAGGAAAGAACTATAGTAGATATGACTGAGGTGTTAGTCATATCCACGAGCTTTGGAAAATGTGGGACATCCAGAACAAAGATCAACAACAGTGGCTCCACTAAAGGAGTGATGAACACCTATACCTTTCTAGGGTCAGGCACATTCGTACTCGTAGTGGAAGCCATAAGAGATACAAATCTGGTTTGAATGGACGCAAAGGGGAGGAGAGAGGAGGACGCGACAGGAGGCCCTGATACAGGGGCGGTCGTCTCCTCTTACTTCCTCTGCAAGGAAGCCTGCTTAGCCAAGAGAGCCTTTCACCAACACTTGTGCTCATGTGCAAGGTGGTTTCTATGACTCTTTGAACAAGAGACTGCAGGCTGCAAAGGAACAAAAGACTCCTGCTCAACCATGGGAGTTTCCACTATAGTTGTTTCCGACGGAGGAATAGATTCCTAAATGGGAGGAGGAGGAGCAGGTTGAGAAACAGTGGGGGAGTCAACTCAAGTGCCTCAGCAGCGGGACTTTTCCCATTCGCTACTTTAGGAGCAAGAGCAGTAGGAGGCTGCGGAGGTTGAGACAAAGAGGACTCTCCACGGGGACCTTTTCATCTACCATACAAGTAGTACCACGGTCCAAGCAATTTGGCAGAGAGGTTTGATATCCTGGTCATGGGTCTACACCAAGGAGGGATCATTAGACTCAACGGGTAGAAGCCAGGCTTGCTCATCCAATACTCCTCCCAAGAGAGGGGAGTAGAGGATTCATCCTGAGGGGAGGTCACCTTTTCCTTCCCTTCTTGGGTAGGGGAGGAAGTTGGTTGTTGTGATGCAGGAAGAGCTAATTTTGGTTGTCCCTTGCCCCCGGTCTTGTACTTTACGTAATTCTTGTAAAGTAGGTCCCCTCTTGGAGGAAGCGGACCAATCGGGGTGGGCCAAAAATGGTCTAATGGATATCCCCCATAGGACACCAAAGGCTAGTATCCAGTGTCATGCACTACATGCACAACACCTCCATGGGAGAACTTTAGACATTTGTGGATAATGGAGAAAATTCCATTCATAGAAGCTAGACAAGGTATGCCTAGCTTTATCTTGAACAAATATGACTCCATAATGACATAGAAAACTGTGTCAACAGCTAGGTCCAACTAGGACGGATAGAGTTGTCGATCCATAGGGCTTTAGGGAGAGACCATCATGTGTACGAATGGTGGATTTTGTTTCTTCATATTTCTCTCTATGTAGCGAGTTAAGCCACAACGTCTCTTCTGTGATAACGTTCACTCGGCTTGCGAGGTCTACTAGGACCCCTGTCACAATGTTACCATTGAGGTGAGTGGGAATATAAAGAGGTGATGGCTTATTATTTAAGGGTAAGTCCTACGACGTAAATGTTATATCTGGTGAACCAATTGCAGGTTGTGCAGTAGAAGTAACCATGACCATATTAACATAGGCCTTAGGTTGAGTGATAGAATCAGTGGGATTGACAATCATGTTAGTAGAGTGTGATAGAAACGGGTCTGTGTATATCTGCAGTTCACTATTTTATTTTTCCACTAATTTTTTTGCATTTTGTTTGCTACCATCGAGATGAATAGTACCGTCCTTGATGTGGTCATGTATCTCATGACACAGGTTCTACAACGTTCAGTATCATGTCTGTTAACTTGATGGTATTGACAGTATGTACTTCCATCATACCAGCTAGGGTATGGTTCCTTAAGGGGTTTAGGGCTTGGTAAGGTTATGATCTTGTGCTTCAACAACTTTTTCAAGATGGAGGAGTAAGATTATGATAACTTTGTGAATTTTCAGTTGTGTCTGAGGCCATTGTCATCTGTAGTGGCTACTACATTTGCAACAGCTTTTCCCTTACCATGGATCAACACAATAGATTTTCCTTCAAAACAGGAGTGCGAGGAGGACCCCCTGAACTAAACCATCGTTTGCTAATACTCTCATAGGGTTGCACACAAATGCGTGAAAGAAGGGTATTTCATAAGGGAAAACTTCTCTTGCCAAGGCCTTTGTAAGTTCCCTATGAATACCTTTTGTACATCATAATTGGGCAGTGGATACGAGATTTGTGATAAGAGCACCTGATATTGCACTATAAAATCAATAATCTTTTCATTATCTCCTTATTTGAATTGGACGAGATCCAAAAACGTCATCTTCGGCCTAATGTTAGCTTGAAATTGTCGTAAAAATTGGCTTACAAGTTGGTCAAATGAGAAAATAGAATTATCAGGCAAGGAACAGTACCGCTCGACTGTTGTACATCCTTCAGAGATCGAGGAAATAGTTTGGCCATCAATGCATCATGATAGAATAAATCTATGCACATGGCATTAAAGGAAAACACATGTGTTTGTGGGTCCCCTTTGCCGTCATATTTCTCAAATTTAGGAATCTCCATTCCTTGTGGGAAGGGAGCTTTTAGGATTGCAACTGACAATGGGCTATGCCAAAAGAATGGTTGGAAGATAGGTTGGGCAGAAGCTTGGGAGAGAGGGTCACTGGCTTTGCATCTTACCCATATTCTGAAGAAGAGTATTTAGAATAGGGTCATTAGAGGATAGAGGGTCAGAGAAACCTCCTCCAAAACTGCCATCGGAGCCACCACCAGTACCACCAATGTGGCCACCGTCGGAACCACCACCAGAGCCACCACCACCAGTAGGGCCTTTGTCAGGGCCACCTCCGCTTTTGAAGCCACCACCATGACCTCCACTGGAACCACTTCTGCTAGCACTACCCCCGCCGCTGAAGCCACCGCCACTACCAAATCCCCCACCGCTCATCCTGCCAAAGCCTCCACTGCAAGAGGTGACAAGAGGGGTGAAGATAAAACCCAAGGTGGTCTTGTTCACTCAGATAGTTTTAGATCCCTCAGGGGAAGAGGGGATATTGATCGAGGGTACGACATCGGCCATGTATACCAACATAGGAGGCATCGATAGTCCAATTTGTCTCTCATGGTCTTCAAAGGTGACTCCTCGTACAATGTTAGGATTGTTCGAAGGAGCACACACATCGGTCAAACTATTGATACTAGCCAGGAGCTCTATGCCTATCCAGTCTTTTCCAACCATATACTTCAACTCACTAATGACCCAAGTAGCCCTGGCCGTCTTCGGGTTCCTTTCCAAGTGATTTTCTAAGGCGCCCAATCCTTTGCTAAGGGCAGAGACATATTTCGAAGGGATTTGAACATCCTCATACTCATCCACCGACGATGGTGTAGGAGACGTAGGAGAAGTGGGGGCGTGATCGGTCTCGTTAGAGAATCCTACCTCACCACTTGACAACTGCTCCTGCGCAACCAGACGAACGATGGGACCAGAGAAAAGGCCTGTAGAGAAACTAGTAGTGACCTTTGTCCTTTCCATTGGGAGTTGTCATATACTTCTCCTAACATTATACCCAGAAGTTGTGGACTGGGTTGTGATGCTCATAAACGTTCACAACACTCAGGAGCACAACGATCACAAGGTACAAGAGGAAAGCCTCAACACCAATAGATGAACAGACATTGGTTCACGTCGAGTTCACCAAAAATGTAAGAGAGGGGACCAACCACGTTCAAGGCCCTAGGTCACAGAGACCCAAGAGTGGAAGACTGCCCTAACTTACCTCAGCTTAATGGGGTGTTAGGAAATACGGGACGAGAATGATGAGGACTATAAGGTCCCTGAATCACTTTGTAGACCCAAAACATAGAATGGGGCTAGGCGAGCCAATTTTTGGATTTAACTTTGTACCTCAAATAGCTCTATGCTCGAGGATGGAAGCCCGGTTATGAGACGATAGCGCGGTGTGCTAACATCTCTCAGGTGCACTGGCATCTGTACAACCAGAGGACTAAAGAAGCAAGGTCAAATGCTAGAAAACAGACTAATAGACTAGCTAACTAGTTCCAAAGGGCCAAAACAAAGCTATGAAGTAGGAAAGATATTTATGAATATGATAAAGCAAATAAACAAGAGTTAGGACGACAAGAATAATCTCACAAAGGTACTCATTCGCTAGCTAACTCCAAGCCACACACCCACCTAAACACAATGAAGAGGAAAATTTTTTGGTGGTTGTATAGGGGCCTGCCTCAGTTAGACCCTCATTTTGGTGTTTCCACCTCCATGGACAGCCAAGTTTGCAACGATAGAGAAATAGTATGATAAAGAAAGCAATGAAGTAAAGAACACTAAAACACTACAAACAGTAATGTGTTACTCGACCAAATAGTATAGGAGAGGAGTAGAAATCTTACCACCTCCACCAAGAGCACTCAAGGCTAATGGTGGAGAAAATGAGAGGACTCAAGCCCCTTCTACAATGGTGTTGTTCCACACGCTCTACTGAGTTGATGGAGTGATGTTGTTGCTACTATGGAGTGCAAGAGTATTGTTGAATGCTAGAATGCTTGGAGAGTGATCAAGTTGAGTGCTTAGAAGATGGATTGAAAGCTTAGAGGATACAAAAGAATTTGTGAAGAAGCCGAAATGCATGTAGGAGGGAATTTGAAGGAAGTATGAATAAAACAGCCATATTCGGGTCGGTCAGTCAAAGGGGGCATTCCAAGTTGGCTCCCCAATGAGAAGTGTAACACCTCTGTAGGCTCCAGATACGAGAATCTGCCAGGGACGTAAGTGCACCAGGCGGACGTCTTTGCGCCGCGCAAGCATCCCCAATAGTTATTCCTCTGCTGACACACAAAATAAGCACCAAGTGGAATGAAGGCAGCAGGCTTATGTGGAATTTGGCCTTCAATTTTGGTTTTCTAAAGTGAAGAAGGGAAAAAGGGGAATTTGCATAAGGTGTGCAAATTCGCTCCTATAGACAAACGTATAGATGGTGTTCTATTTTATCAAATAGCACATCTCTCATTTAAGGGGGACTCTATTAACCGTCAATAAATAGTGTGCTTCAAAGTACACACTTCATTATGTTTTGCAACAATTCATGTTGGAAAACCCTAGGTGTTAAGAAACAAGCAACCCAAATAGTGTTGTAAGACCCTCTGCAACATTATTGGATAGTACCCGTCACCTCAATTTGGTCAGTTTTCTCCTCTGGACTCCTCCATGTGCACTCAAACCTTCAACTTTTAGCATGCAAACTAGAAACAAATCATGTTTTCACCTTTCTTTCTCCAAACCAAAAAGGCCCACGTTAGTCCACCTCCAATTTTCCCATGCCAAAAAAAGTGGATAAAAGCAAAACTTCACGGGAAAGCTAAGGAACCCGCAATTATTAGTCAGCAGGAGGTGAGAAAACTGACCTGACGACACTGTTAACTCCTACCTACCATTTCCTGGACGTTTGGTCCCATCTATCGGTTTCGTCACTTTTTGTTTCCATGTACGTTGTTAAGTATGCTTTTATTTATGGTTTTATGCATTTTTTGTATGTACATAGGTGCGTCTTTTCAGCATAAGCGTCTACACAATTGACAACACATTATGTTTCTAAACCTCCAAAGTAGCAACAAGGAAAAGTCATATTTGTAAAGAGGCTTCTACATTGCAAAACACATTGTGTTTTTAGAACTTTTGCATTGTGTTACAGAAGAGCAATTCCATTACAAAATTTGGGAATCCTAATGGCCATTTTTGTGTTATTATGGCCTCGCCTTTGTAGTTTGTATGGTATATTATACTGAGTAAAAACAATTACAATAACAATGTTCCTTATTCACAACCTTATGAAACCCAACTATGCAACAATGCTTCACAACTAAACAAAGGTACATGATTTAAAAGGAGAATTACTCTAATGTAAAATCATAAATATTATGTTCTTTTTGAAATATATTTGATCTAATTACCAAGGATCCAAAGGTTCCTGTTCTATTTTGGGAGATAAATGATACCGATGTAGTGCTACAGAAATCAACCTAAAATTAACACAAATCAATTATGAGAAGGATAATTAAAAGGATGTAGTATCACCCTTCACTGATGCTTTAAATATTTCTCGTGCAACACTCACTCTTCAATTAGGAAACATGATTCACATAAAATTTTGGGATATAATACACACACAATAATGTAACATTTATTTATTTAAATTAAAGTGAAAATTGGCTGCATTCCCCACAATAAGCATCCCATCCATAGAAAAATCAAAACTTCTAAATGAAAAATAAATTTTGGAAATTTAACTGTCTAGTTAACTTGCGATTCAAGCTATGGCAGCCGAAATCACCTGTATTTAGTGCAGAAGCTTCACATCTCCTGAAGCATACTTCTCAATCCACCTACCCTTGTTTTGTTCAATTTTGTTTCCTCGCCTATATCAACCACCTGGAAGAAAGACAAGTGTTAGCAATAGATTAAATTGGGAAATTAAAGACATTTGGTGCTACAAAGAATTCACTTCATTCTAAACTTCACCGATATTGAATTATATGTTGTGTTGACTGCAACATGCCAACTTGTACAGTCAATAAAAAAACATATTAATCTGTACGATGGGAATTTAATTTCCAATTTAACCTATCACTAACACTAGTAATATATATCAGCAATTATATCTACCAGTTTTCCATTCTACTGGAACTGTGAAGCACTTAACGTTCATTTGGATATATCTCAAACTCATCTCTCCTGGCATATGAAAGAGGCCATCACTTGCATAATCAATAAGGGCAGACAAGACACACAAGAAAGATACCATGCACCACTGTCAAACTTTTGTTTATTTCATTACTTGTACATATAACTGAAAAAATACAGATTAGTGCAAGACACATTGGTTACAAATCACAATGTGTATTGGCTATTCAAGAATAAATGTTAAGAAGTCAATGAAAACCTTGGTGATCACCTTGATTGACCAAAAAATAGCAGGTGATCGCATTGGTTAAATATGATAATGCACATAATAATTACATGTTGGATAACACTCTATGCTTCAATCTCCATGCTCAAACCTAGAGAGTGAAGAGCACAACGAGGATTTCCACATGGGGAAACCACAAAACTTACCAAATTGAGGTGAGGGTGAGTAAGCAATTGGGTTGCTACTTGTAAAGGGTTTTAGAACAGTAAGTGGGTTATAGCTTGTATAACACCCAACATTTCCCAACCCTGAATTTTAGAAAACAATAAGAATGTATTCAAAAACTTTTGTGATCAACACAGTAACAACCCAATGGTTTTTCACCCCTCGGCTTGATTTCATTACACACACAGTGTTTTCCAACATGCCCTTATATATAGAGAATAAGAATGTAATGAAAAAAAATTGTTTAGTACATAGTAAGAATGTAATGGGACGTAGCTAATCTCTACACAAAACACACCTATGTACATACAAAAACACATGAAACCATACATAGAAACATACATAACATGATGAGACATCGTAGTGCGGGGCTTGCCAAATGGGGGAAAAAACTGACAAAACTAGCATACGGGATCAAACATTAGAGAAACGGTACGAAGGAGATAACAACGCCATCTGTTCAGTTTTCCCACCTCCTGTCGGCTGATAAAACTAGGCCCCATGGCTTGCACAAGCATGGGGAGGAGTTGCAAGTGGGGAATACAAAAAACATACCAAATTGAGGTGAGGGGTGACTAAGCAATTGGGTTTCTACTTGTAAAGGGTTTTAGAATAGTATGTGGGTTGTAGGTTTTATAACACCCAGTGTTTTCCAACTAGGAATTTTAGAAAACAGTAAGAATGTAATCAAAGTCTTTTCTGCTTAACGCAGTAACAACCCAATTGGTTTGTGACCTCTCACCTCAATTTGATTACACACCTGGTATTTTCCAACATCAAGTTATATATAGACCATATGAACGTAATGAAAAAGATTTGTTTAGTACACAGTAAGAATGTAATGAAGATCTCACCTTCAAAATTTATGCAAACCACATTGAATGAGATAGATAAAAGATAATGTATTGGTTGAAGAGATTCTCCCTACTATTTAGAAGTTGAGGAAGGTGCATGTGCAATATGTGCAATCGTAAAATGGCAATGCAGAACTCAAAAATCAAGTACTACATAGTATGTAATCGCAAAGGAATCTGCTCTAAAAACACTTGAAATGAATCAAACCAAAGTGAATAAGATAGATAATGTATTGACTAAAGAGATTGTTCCCCCTCTTCAGAAGTTGACGAACGAGCATGTGCACTATGTGAAATGGGAAAATGGCAACACAGAACCAGAGGCATCAAGTACTAGAATGAATGGAATGAAAAACAAATCTTCTCTAAAAACACTTGAAAAGAAGCAGAGCGGTTGAGTGAGATACATAATGTATTGACTGAAAAGATCCTCCATGCTCTTGAGAAGTTGAGGAAGGTGCATGCGCAGTATAAGCAAAGGGAAAATGGCAATGCACAAGTGGACAAACTGAAGTGGTTTTGTATTGCACGATAATTTGTGCACGCAAAGAAATTTAGAGATGTTGTTATGGATGGAGTTGAACAAGTAAATTCTATCATGAATAACTTCTACAACACAGTATATTTTACACTATGAACTATAATAACTATTTTATTTATTAGTTTTGAAGCTTCATAAGTGTCACTTTCTAGACTAATAACTTGTAATTTTCGTGTGACACATTGCATGAAATTGTCTTGTCCATCAAAACTTTTTCTCGAACTTCCCTAACCTATTATCCTTTTCAAAAATAGTACATAGGAATTTGAATATTCCTGCTCTTCAAGCGACTTTTAATGCATTCCACTCAATTATGAACACACCTTGGATAACTCCACTTTTCTAATTTTGATTCAATGAGATAAAATAGGAGTTAGCCAAACTATGGTCAACATTGATTGGAAGTGCATTAAAAGTTGTGCTTGAAGAGGAAGATTATTGAAATTACTTTTCTAGTCTCTCTCAAAAGGATAATAATATTAGGGAAGTTCTTGAAAAATATTTTATGGACAAGACAACTTGGGTGCTCTGTGTCCCAAGAAAATTAAAAGTTATTAGTTTCACAGAATTACATGTAGATAGCATGAGTTTAATGAAAACCTTTAGTTTACATAGATAGTAAGAATGTAGTGGAGTACATTGACCTTCACAAGTTAAAGAAACTCTTACTTACACTAAAAGTTGGATTTTAATTTTCTCATATGATTTTAAAAATAAATGTAGAAAATAATTTAGAACAAAAAATATGCTCGCACTAAATTAACTGACATGGGACACTGTGTTTTCCAATAATACATACTATATATATATATATATATATATATATATATATATATATATATATTGCCAGCAAATAAAATGCTTGGACAAAACTAACTAACGAACTGTGAGTTTTCTAAATAATAATTTTGACACAGGACAATTAGTTTTCTAAATAGAATTTTTTTTATCTCCAAAATACTCAAACAAATTTTTTCATAACAAACTAACTGGCATGCGACAATGTGTTTTCCAACACTCCAAATAATGCGAGCATTTTATTTGTTCCAATCAGATGAAAAAATGGAAATGTCATATTTACATCACAAAAGGGTTGTTCTAAAATATGAAGGTGGACTTCATTACATTTTTTTGATCGTACGAAACAAAAACTTTTCGTGAGGGAATAACAAAGAGGAGACAGTGTGCTTTCCAACAATGCAAATAATGTGAGTATTTTATTTTGTCCCAATCAGATGAAGAAAGTGAAATGACATTTGGACTGTAGCAAAGAGTTAATCAAAAATTTCAAACTGGTCTTCATTACATGCTTCAAGCATAACGAAACAAAACTTTTCATAACAAACTGACATGGGACAGTGTGTTTTCCAACACTGCAAATGATGGGAGCATTTTATTTGCTCCAATCAGATGAAAAAAGGGAAATGTCATAATTACATCACCAAAGAATTGTTCTAAAATATCAAGGTGGACTTCACTACATTTTTGGAGCATACAAAACCAACACTTTTCATGAGGGAATAACTTAGACGAGATAGTGTGTTTTCCACCACTGCAAACAATGTCAGCATTTTATTTCTATTTATTTTTTCTCTTCTGATTAGTACAATCAAAATGGCATTTCACTTTCCTCATTTGATTCGACCAAATAAAATGCTCACATTATTTGCAATGTTGGAAAACACATTGTCTCCATATAAGGTATTAAGAAACAAACAACCCATATATTGTTGTAAAACCCTCTGCAACTTAGAGGAGACAATGTATTTTCCAACTATACAAATAATGTGAGCAATTTATTTGTTCCAATTAGGAGAAAGCTAACTCGTAAACAAAAAGCACCTATGTATGTAACATGAGATCAAAATGGCATTTCACTTTCCTCATATGATTCGACCAAATAAATGCTCACATTATTTGTAGTGTTGGAAAACACACTATCTCCGTCTAAGGTGTTAAGAAACAAGCAACCCATTTACTGTTGTAAAACCCTCTGCAACTGACACGATACAATGTGTTTTCCAACTGTGCAAATAATGCGAGCAATTTATTTGTTCCAATCAGGAGCAAGCTAACTCGTAGACAAAAAGCACCTATGTATGTAACATGGGATCAAAATGGAATTTCACTTTCCTCATCTGATTCGACCAAATAAATGTTCACATTATTTGTAGTGTTGGAAAACACATTGTCTCCATCCTCGGCCGTGTGTCCCTGCACAGCCAGCAAACTACAAAATCAAAATGTGGAAAATGGCGATTCATCACAGCGAGGAATGCATTTGAGGGGTTTGTAGTGGTTCGGTCGCCTGCAACTCCATTTTCCTCACTCGTGCATCCCTTCCTACCCACCTAACTAGAAAATGAAAAATGTGGAAAATGGTGATGTTAGGTGCGTTTTGTCTAGCTTTTTGACTTTAGACAAAATGCACCTATGTATGTAACATGAGATCAAAAAGGTATTTCACTTTCCTCATCTGATTTGACCAAACAAATGCTCACATTATTTGCAGTGTTGGAAAACACATTGTCTCCATATAAGGTGTTAAGAAACAAGCAACCCATATAGTGTTGTAAAACCCTCTGCAACTGAGACGAGACAGTGTGTTTTCCAACTATGCAAATAATGTGAGCAATTTATTTGTTCCAATCAAGAGCAAGCTAACTCATAGAAAAAAAGCACCTATGTATGTAACATGAGATCAAAATGGCATTTCACTTTCCTTGTCTGATTCGACCAAATAAATCCTCACATTATTTGCAGTGTTGGAAAATCTCCATTCTCGGTCGCACGTCCCTCCCCAGCTAGTAGACTGCAAAATCAAAATGTAGAAAATGGTGATGCATTGCGACAAGGAATGCGTTTGAGATGTTTATAGTGGTTCAGCCACCTGCAACTCCATTTTCCTCACCCACGCATCCCTTCCCACCCACCAAACTGGAAAATGAAAAATGTGGAAAATGGCGATGTTAGGTGTGTTTTGTCTAGCTTTTTGACTTTAGACAAAAGGCACCTATGTATGTAACATGAGATCAAAATGAATTTCACTTTCCTCATCTGATTCGACCAAATAAATGCTCACATTATTTGCAGTGTTGGAAAACACGTGCTACCTCCATATAAGGTGTTAAGAAACAAGCAACCCATATAGTGTTGTAAAACCCTCTACAACTGAGACGAGACAGTGTGTTTTCCAATTGTGCAAATAATGCGAGCAATTTATTTGTTGCAATTAGGAGAAAGCTAGCTTGTAGACAAAAATAACCTATGTATGTAACATGAGATCAAAATGGCATTTCACTTTCCTCATCTAATTCAACCAAATAAATGCTCACATTATTTGTAGTGTTGGAAAACACACTGTCTCCATATAAGGTGTTAAGAAACAAGCAACCCATATAGTGTTCTAAAAATCCTCTGTAGTTGAGACGAGATAGTGTGTTTTCCAACTATGGAAATAATGCGAGCAACTTATTTGTTCCAATAAGGAGAAAGCTAACTTGTAGACAAAAAGCACCTATGTATGTAACATGAGATCAAAATGGCATTTCACTTTCCTCATCTGATTCAACCAAATAAATGCTCACATTATTTGCAGTGTTGCAAAACACACTGTCTCCATATAAGGTGTTAAGAAACAAGCAACCCATATAGTGTTGTAAAACCCTCTGCAACTCAGAGGAGACAGTGTGTTTTCCAACTCTGCAAATAATGTGAGCAATTTATTTGTTCCAATCAAATAAAAAAAGCTAAATGACATTTGGACTATAGCAAAGAGTTCAAAAATTTGAAAGTGAACTTCATTACATTTTTGAGCATAACGAAATAAAATTCTTCATGACGAACTAACTGAAATGGTACAGTGTGTTTTCTAACACTGCAAACAATCTATAACAACACTGTACCTTGCAGGTTTCATAATACCTACTGTTTTCCAATTTCATTACATTCTTGGCACCTCATTTTGCTATTTGCAAATAATGGTTTCGAATGCCACATTTTTGGGGGTTTTTGTCCATTCCAAAATATGATTTTGAAAACCCACCAGCACTGACATGTTTTCTCGACAACGGGATAGGCCACGACAGTTCAGAGTTAACATCCGACTATCAAGACTTTCCATTGGTGCAATTTTTCCATCTGACCTTTTTCGCAGGGTGTTTTGTTCCAATCAGATGAAGAAAGTGAAATGACATTTGGACTGTACTGGCAGACTAGACCAAACATCCAGGAAAGGTAGGTAGGAGTTAACTGACATGGGACAATGTATTTTCCAACACTATAAACAATCTAAACACTATGCCTTGCAGGTTTCATAATACCTACTGTTTTCCAATTTCATTACATTCTTACTATCTAAATCACAAAAGGTTCTCCATATAATCACAAAACATACCAAATTGAGGCCAGGGGTGAGTAACCAATTGGGTTGTTACTTCTATAGGGTTTTAGAATAGTCAGAGTTTTAAGAGACAGTGTGTTTTCCAAAACAACAGTGTATAAAATGGTGGCAAAAATGGGATCTCGTCTAGGCTTTTTGCTATTTGCAAATTATGATTTCAAATGCCACGTTTTGGGCTTTTTTGTCCATTCTGAATAAGAATGTAATGGCAACATTTTGGGTTTTATGTGGTTTTCAAAAATATCATTTCATTGTAGAACCCATGTTGTGTTTTCCAACCTCGTAATATATTCTACATGGTTTCTGGTTTTTATAAACGTTATTTAGTAATTTCACTTATATTTCCACAATGGGTTGTCATTTATTTCATTCGGCAATGGAAAAATTCAAAAACTAGCATACGGGAGGAAACCAAAATTAAAAAACCCTCGACACAAAAAAATATTAACAGCCTTGCATTTCAAATAAAAACTCATTTTCCCAACGAAAACCCTACAACGTTCAAAATGTGAATGTGAACAATGGCAGCGTTCTGGGCTTTATGTGGTTTTCAAAATATATCATTTCATTGCAGAACCCACGTTGCGTTTTCCAACCTCGTAATATATTTTGCATGGTTTCTGGTTTCTGTAAACGTTATTCAGTTATTTCACTCATATTTCCATAATGGGTTGTCAGCTATTTCATTCGGCAAGCGCAAAATTTCAAAACTAGCAGACGGGAGGAAACGAAAATTAAAAAACCCTCAACAGAAAAACACATAAACAATAACCCCACAACAAATAGTCATTTGTTTCTTCAGAATTCCTAGGCAAAATGGCAAAATGGCATATATTTCAAGCGGATATACATACCTGCTAGCTCTGAACGCCTGCAACTCCTTGTTGCTCTCTAGTGACCTGCAAAAAATCGCTGTGGAAAATGGCGGCAAAAATGGGACCTCGTTTGGGATTTTTAATATTTGCAAATAATGGTTTCGAATGCCACATTTTTTGGGTTTTTGTCCATTCCGAAATATGACTTTGAAAACCTGCCGATGCTGACACGTTTTCCCAGCGACGGGACAGGCAACGGCAGGACAGAGTTAATGTCCGACCATCAAGTCTTTCCGTCAATGCAATTTGTTCGTCCGACCACCTTTTCCGTCGAGGCAGTTTTGTCAAGCGTGTGGGGGATAGGGGGTACGATATCATGTTACATACATAGATGCTTTTTGTCTAGGAGTTAGCTTTCTCCGTGATATAGCAGGCCAAAAATCTCCCACTTCTCCGTAGATCTAATTCCTTGTTTGAATTCTATCATACCATGACAGGGACTCATAACGATGTTGTTCATCCCACATTTGCAAAGCTCGTGAAAAACTAGTGCACTCGACCTCATAATTTTTTCTTCCAGAGTTGATTACAGATATCGAAGTCCGAGTATTGAGAATCATATTTATTAGTTCATTGAATCGAAAATGGTACATCCATAGGACATTATGCAACTCTGAAAAATTAATTGACGTGACTATATCTATTGGGATGGACATAGCAACTGACTTACAGTGTTTTACAAGTGGACCTGTTCGGCGAGAAAAGTTGCAGACCACTGCGTGGCCCTCACGCAACTGGCGTGCATGAATTAACTGTGTAGGACTTTGCATGGTACGTAAAGATAGTATACAGCTATTAAATAGGGTGTACTCAACCTCACAAAGATAGAAATGAATAAAGTAGAGATTAATGACATGGTTTTCATTTGACCTTGTTTCTAATTTTCTTTAAATTTTTGTACAGTGCTTTAACAACGTAGACAGGCTTTAGTTTATATTTGATTTGACTAAAAGATTCTTCTGCTGATAGAAGATCGCCTAGAGAACGAAATCTAAAGTCTTCCAAAGTAGATCGCTGTGGATTTGTTGTGGCACTACATGTCAGGTAACGAACAAACAGATACTCGGATGTACTGATTTTGTAGACCGTTGGTGCCCAGATAACTACATTTAAGTAGTCTTCATATACCGGTCAGTATGGTTTATTATTTCACGTCAGTGCCTGGCTATTTTACAGTGTACTGGCAGACGTAACTCCCACGCCTCCCACCGAATACGGCGAATGGAAAAAGAAGTAAAAATCTAACGGCTAAGGTTATTTTTAATCATCTTGCACGCTACAGATACAATGACAGCCGTGGATACGCTTTGTTAGGTTGTCAACACAGCTTACATCAAGCTTGATTTGTCTCGTTTAGGTGGAATGTAGAGCTTAAGAGGAAGCATATGGACTTTCCACATGAAAGTGGGGTTCACGTTTAGTGCATCATTTCGTGAAAGAAATCTTCCAATTTTTTCTAGGAAGATAAGACACTTCGTTAAAACTTTCAGATTGATATAATTTGTCGTACGACATTACTCATTCTTCTTTCACGAGATTGACCCGCCTGAATGGATTTGAAGATTAAAGCTAAATAGTTTTATATTTTTATTTTGTCTTTACCAACAGAAAATAAACAAAATTAAAACATATCTCTGACACTCCGTGTTATATGTCGCGTTATCTGCATCAAGTCAATGAATGTTAGCTAATAAAAAGTTTTACAAATTTAAAGTTTACTAATATAATGTTGGATTAATCAATAAGTAATGATAAATAAGGATATCATATTAGATAGACGGATGTGGATAATATTTTGCATGAAAAAAAATTATTATTAAAAAATATAAGTGTGTATTAATCTTTAAATGTAAATCACATATGCAACACACTTTCTCCTTTTATTCTTGATTGAATTTTAGCAACCCTATGTACTTTTGAGATCTTGTAAAGCTCACTACTCGCTACTCAGAACCCCTCATACATTTGTACCAAAACCATGGACTAGAAAGCAACATATTGTGTAGCCTCTGGCTCAAAATAGAGAGAAGTGAAATGGGAATCCTTCAAGCCCAATAGCCACGTTAAATAGGGCTACAACTAAATATTATACAAGCCTAACATTCTCCCACTTGAGCTTATGCATTGCAATGACATCCATACAAACCATAAAATTAATCAACTATATGATTCTAGGGCCATGCCCCTTTTAGACCAAGAGAACTTCTCTATGTTCACTAGCTTTGTGAGGGAATATATGCAATCTTGTCCTTTGTGTCAACCTCTTACAAAATCGTCTTTTAATTTTCTACCATCTCTCTAACAAACTCATATTCAACATATACATGCTAAGTGGTACAAGCATGGTGCATGCTGTCCTTCATTAAACAAATATCAAGTCTCTCAATATCACAAGTGATTTTAACTTCCCTGTAATGAAAACCAATAACTAAACATACTCTTTGTAAACATAATGCCTCCTTAGAAGCGTGTGTAGTATTCATATACACTACTTCAATAGTACACAAAGCAATTATTAGTTTCCTCTTACTCATCCAAGTAATTGCAATAGAGAACACATAACCACTAGCAAACATTCAAGTATATAGGTCACCTACCTAATCTATATCGACAAATGAGTGTCATATCCACTTATATGGCCTACATCCAAGACTTAGTATCCTAGATAAAGACAGAGTCTCCCTTAAATATCTCAATTCATTGTAATTACATAATAAAGCAAATACATAACAAAATTTGTGGGCTATACCTAACAACTAGATTTTATTATCACCAATCATCTCAAGGTAGGAATAAGGGAATTTTCCTATTCTTTTGCATGCTTGTTTTTCTTAGACATCCCTTTTGAACCCTCTTCTTCCTCTCCATCCTCTAATCTATGATCCTATTGTTCAACATGTTCAATGTTCTACTTTTCAACCTTCATCTCAAAATGAACCTTTTTCTTTTCCTATTTTTTTCCCTTGGTTGTGTAGGATCATGTGATGATAAGAATCAACACAAGCACTATGCATGAGTCAAACTCTAGATCGAAAATGCATTGCAACTTTTTTAAAAGTTTCTCATCAAGCCATTCTTGATCTCCTAGCAAAAAATGGTAAAGTAGAGGTCGGATTGAGGGTTTGAACCCTTTATGTGAAAATAGAACATCATGAATGGTAAGGCTATTATTGTTGTCTATTGTGTTTTCATAATGGGACCTTGAGTGATTTTACTGAATGGTTTAATTGTTATTGTTTATTTGACATAGTTTTGCTATCAAATCTCGTAGTAAGTTGCAACTTCTGTTTACAATATCTTGGATAATTTTTATATCTTTTCTAGTGTCTATAAAAAAGTAACTTATAATTTGACTTGGTCCTTGAAATTTTCTTTGTATTTGATCCTTTTTCTATTTTTTTATCTCTTGCAATATATGAATTTGTACTTGGGCATGGTCTTGATTTAAATCCTTACATGTTGGTTGATCAACCTTGGTTTCTTATAAGATGGATGTAATCAAATCCTCATAAACTCTAGAATACATCATGTAAGATTCCTAATGAGGAATCATAAATGAAAGTCATGGACACATAATCCTTAAGATTTTTAACTTATTTTATTGTTTTAGGATTAGGATGATGAGCTCATTTGATATTGGGCATTATTTTTATGTGCCTCATTTCTTGATTGATGTATTTATTTTTCTTTGTTTGATTACTTTTGTTTAAAATTTTGAAATTTGTTATCTTCATTTGAGTTTGAACATCAAGTGTACCCCATTATGAAAACTAAGGGTTTTTCAGCTTCTCTTTTGTGAATCCTTTCATGATTATATGTCTAATTAATCTAAATTCACGTGGAAAATAAATCTATTCTATCCTTTTTGAACTTTTCTTCAAATTAAATTAATGTACTTGTAACTTTTGAAGGAAATTAAATTCTTTGAATACATATTTAAGAGCTTTTATTTTTGGTGAGAGTGTTCGAGCCTATCATTTTCAAGATTTGTTTTGAAAAGTAAATATTTAATCAAAATCTTAATGTTGTGATTGAAAATTTCATCCCTTTTGAGTACCTTGTGTTGGGATTCAGGGATTTTGCATGAAATTTAGCAAAGCTAGAATTTACTTAATCTAAAAAAAATAAATTTTATCTATTATAAGAAAATAAAGATTCTTATTCCAACCAAGAATTGGTAAAAAAGTTACTATTCCTGGATAATTTAATATTTATAATTACTAATTTAAACTAAATGTTTCTAAAAGTAAGAAAAACTTTTAATAAATAGAAGCTTGGTAGAAGCTTCTGGTACTACCTTGGCTTTTGTCCTCATATTTTTGGTATCTTCCTCTTTACTAATTGGGAACTCCTCTTGATGAAAGTGAGGATAAAGAATGCTTTAGTAAATTGGAGATTACTTAAAACTATAGGAGGCTTTGAAGCATCTTTACATAAAGGTAAAAGACATGGGTAGTCCTAGAAGAGCATTAGATTGGTGTGGGTGCATACTAAAATACAAAAATTTCTTGATTATTTAGAGGTGATTCACTATCATTATGATGGGCTCAAGGGGAAATAGAATGAGAGATCCTTGCAAAATTTTGGCAAAATTATAGAAATAATCAAACTCTTGAATATCAAAGGCGATTTGAGTATTTATAACTAAGATTTTCCTTTAGGGAGGAAACTTGGAGAAGACTAGAGATATAATAGATATAAGACTGAAGAGCTAATTGAGATTCAAGAGGATGGGAGTGTTGCAAGAATGAAAAGAATGAAGGTGTTGTCATTGTTGTCAACTGGTCAATTGGTTATCAACTGGTTGGTATTGTCATTGATGTCATGGTTGCAGGTTATCGGTTGTTCATGTCAAGGATATTGAGAAAATTGTATTGAAGAAAGGTTGCAGGTGTTCAGTGGTTGCTCTGAGTTTTTCTCTGGATTTTCTCCTATGTTTGTGTGGTTCAAATATGTTGATCGTGGTTGTTGGAAGTTGGTATATCCATATTTTTAGTTGTTGATTCATTATACAATGCGAGTTATGTTCACCAGTGTTAAACTGTGGTTTTCTGTGTTTCTAGCTGAGGTCCGGGAGAAATGTTGTTGGTCTGGGTTTCTCTTTGGTAAAGTCTTATGACTTTCGGTTCTAGAGTTAAGATATTATGATTGTATTGAAGATACTTTCGGCATCTGGAAGGTTCGTGCTTAATTGTTCTATGTATTTTACACTAGTTTGGTCGACCTTGTGTTGAACACTATCTTCAGAGTTCATGAAGCGTGTTAGATCTATTTGGGTCCTCATCAAGCATGTGTTTGGGTCACCCTCATTCTAATTCCACCCTAGGATGTTTTGGCACTGACCTAATTTGAATTTAATGTTTGATGGTCAACTTTGGATATGTTTCAAAGTTGAAGATGGTATAAATGCAGGATGAGTTAGTGGTGAAATGATGTACAAAGAGAGATAAGTGCAAAGAAATAGAGCAAATAGATGTAAGATTGGTGTGAATCAGTGATTGTGTGTGATGTGAGTGTGGTAGATCAGTGTGAAGCCTAAATGTTGAGTTTCTGGATGCAGTGAGCTGAAGGTGTACTCTATCATTCATGCATGTCTGCAAGTGGTTGAGAAAATTGTGGTGTATTTCTCTGTTGCATTAAGATTCTCTTCTATCTTCTTTGTATCTTTGTGGCAATGAGCCCTTTGGGTTGTTAGCCCTGTTGGATAGTGAGTCTTGATCCAGATAGTGAGTCCTTTTTTCAGTAGTGAGCCTTGTTTCTCAGGCAGTGAGCCTTTTGTAATTGGTTTTGATATTCTCTATAGTGTGAGTTAATCCTCACCATGGTTTTTCCCTTATTGGGTTTTCCACATAAATCCGGTGTTGTGTTTGTGTGATGGTTTTCAATTTTTTTACTTGCACTTAATGTTTAATCATTTAAGCAGTGTTAAGGATTAATTCTGATGAAAGATTTAAAGGTTTAAATGTGTTACAACTGATTTTTCCCCCCTCTTAGTTGTCTTATTCAACAATTGGTATAAAATATTGGCTCCTTGGAGTAGAGCTTAACCACTTAAGGAAGGTCCTAGATGACTGGAAAAGTTACTTATGATTATCTGAGGTTCGATGGAACTAATTATGCTATCTAGAAAATACTGATGGAAGAATATCTGGAGTATTGTACATATGATGTGGAGAAATCTTACAAGAATCCTTACACTCCTGCTAATGGTTTGAGTACGGCTGATGTGATCAAAGCACATGAAGTGAACAATAAGGTGAAGTACATTTTGAAGAACAATCTTGTACACTTCGAGTTGATTAAGGTTTAGAATCTGAAGACTACTAAGGAGGTCCGGGATGCTTTGGAAAGGGCGCATGAAGGTGATGAAAGGTTCAAAGAGGAAAAATTGTAGAATTTGGAAACATAGTTTGAGCTCCTACATATGTCTAAAGATGAGAATGTTAAAGCTTATGTATAGAGATTGGATGAGATAGTAGCTGGAATGTGAGGACTTGGTGCTACTGTATATGAAACTAGGATTGTAAAGAAGATTCTTAGAACTCTCCCTGATGCTTACAGTGAAAAGGTATGTGCTACTGAACAAAGTATAGATTATAAGACTTACACTAAAGATTTGTTGTTGGGATCTTTGACATCTTATGAGATGAGGAAGTCAAATTTGAGAAATGGATTCAAATCAGAGACTACTTTTAAGGCTAAAAAAGTTAAAGATCCAGATGAAGAAATCTTGATGAAGTAGAAGCTAACTTTGTGAGAAAGATGAGGAAAGGCTTCGACAAGTATGGAGGTTAGTTACCCTTTAAATGCTTTAGTTGTGGAAAAATAGGTCATTATGTTGCAAAGTGTCCGGAAAGAGCTGAGGAATAAACAAAGATATGAAAAAGAAAAAAAGGGTAAGAAGATCAACAGAGCATATTATGTGAATAAGAATGCTAGTATATCTTATGAGGATTCTAATTATGAAGATCTTGATGACAATGAATGCTTGTTTTTTGCTATAAAAGATGAACCTACTTCTACTAATTCTGAAAAAAAGGTGAAGGAATGCCCTCCAGAGAAGGAGAAAATTGAAGGTACTATAATCTCTACCCTACATGCTAAACATGAAAAGAACTATTGGGTTGTTGATAGTGGTTGTTCACATCACATGATTGGTGATAAGAGTAATTTTGTTAAACTTGAAAAATATGATGGAGGCTTGGTTATGTTTGGAGATGATACTGGTGCTAAGATTTGTGGGATAGGTTCAGTAAGTTTTGATGTTAAGCACAATACTGATGATGTCTACTATGTTAAGGGTTTAAGGCATAATCTCTTGAGTGTTGGACAGATGTGCAATAAAAGGATATAATATTGTGTTTGAGGATAAGAGATGTGAGATCCGGAAAGGATCAAGAGCAGTGATTGCTACAGGAAAGAAATCTGAAGGAAATATCTATCAACTTAAGGGTGTTGATGGATGATGCTTTATGACTCGAATTAATGACAGCTAGTTGTGGAATCAGAGAATGTGTCACATGAATTTTGATAACTTGGTGGGGATTAGTGTTGTTCAGACCATGAGATATTTACCAAGGATTACAAATCCTGTTAATGCTCTTTGCAAGAATTGTTAGTTTGGAAAGCAAGCTAGAAGCCATTACAAATCAAGGGAACAATCTACTACTAAACTAATGGGTTTAATTCATATAGATCTTTGTGTTCCTACAAGAGTGCGAAGTCTACAAGGTGAAAGGTACTTTATGCTTTTGATTGATGATTATTCTAGATATACATGGGTTACATTTCTTAGAGAGAAATTAGATGCATTAGATAGATTCAAGACATTCAAAGCTATGGTTGAAAATGAAGTGAACTTGAGGATAAAATACTTAAGGTCTAAAAAAGGTGGATAATTCGCCTCCCTTGGTTCAATATGTTTTGTGAAGTGCATGGAATAAAAAGACAGTTATATGCTCCGAGAACTCCTCAGAAGAATGTAGTTGTTGAAAGAAAGAACATAATAGTTCAAGAGGTCGCTAGATTAATGATTATTGAGGCTAGTTTATTGGAATTTTACTAGGGAGAAGCTATTCATACTGTTGTTTATCTATTCAATCAAGTTTAAGGAAGAGCAAACAATACAAAGACCCCCTATGAGTTATGGTATGGAAGAATTTCTACTGTTAAGTATTTCAAGGTAGTTGGAAGCAAATGTTATATCAGAAGAGATGAAACTTTAGGAAAGTTTGATGCAAGAAGTGATGAAGGCATTTTTCTTGGATATTCTACTAAAAGAAAAGCTTACAAATGTTTCAATAAAAGACTAAGAAAGATTGTAGAAAGTGCAAATGTCAAGATTGATGAAACAATGAAGAATTCAATTGATATTGATGGATATGTATATGATGAACCTGACTATATAAGAATTGAAGAAATAGTGGAAGAATAGGAAGTGGATGAGCAAGAGAAGCAAAATGAAGAAAATAAAAGAGAAGAAGACTTGCTTCGGTGGTGTCCCCTAAGACACCTAGATATGTGTAGAAGAATCATTCAAAAAGTCAGATCATTGGAGATAAGACAAAAAGATTATTGACAAGAAGCAGAGCTGTTGCTAAAGTAAATCTATTTTTATTCTCTAAGATTGAATCGAAGACTTTAAATGAAGCATACATAAAGATGAACATTGGATGGAAGCTATGAAAGAAGAACTTATGTAGATTGAGAAGAATCAAACTTGGGAATGGGCTGATGCAAGAAGTTGGGTACACAAAAAGCTCAAAAAGTGGAAGTGTTTTTGCCGTTTTTCAGAATTTGTCACACTTGGACTGAAAATTTGAGGCACTTACACAATGAATCTTTAAAAAAGTTAGTAATATGAAATTTTTAATTTTGAATCTAGTTTTCAAATATGTAAATTATTCAAATACCCAGATTATAGAAATTAAATTTTGATAGGGATCTATAAAAACCACTTTTTAAAAGTCCCTGTTTTTTTACAATACCAAGCACGTGTACGGACAACACTTTTTGACCCAAATAAAAGTATTTTGCTAATTAATTTTGGGAAAAGAGAGCTAACAACATGAAGTTTGGTCTGGAATTTTTTTTGTAATTTTTGGTTGAATATTTTTTTTTTATTAAATTTTTATTGGCCTTAATTGTTGTTTATAAAAATCAACGTGTACGAACAACATAATTGGACCTGAACTAAACATTTTTTGAATCTTTTTTTTTTCATTGTGTAGAGAATTGTCTGAAGTTCGATGTCATATAATTTTTTTTACAAGAAACTTAACCAAAAAAAGTCTAATAAATATTTCAAGTTTAAGGACTAGTTTGCTTAGAAATTAATTAAAAATAGCAAACATAATCCAATATTAATAAAAATTATATATTTGGAAAGTAGACATCGTGTTCTCTAATGGGTTTTAATTTTATAGATTGATTTAGAAAAAAAGTCCATCAGCCATATTGCCAAAGTTGGACATTCTTCTTCAATCTGCCTTAGTTTTTTAGTTGCAGGTCAAAGGCTAAGGCTCGAATTGCCAAGCCTTTCCCAAGCCTAAAACCGAGGTAGCATGTGGGTTGGGAATTTTGAATTTTAAAAACGCATACGCATTTTTAAAAAACACGTACGCGTTACAAAACGCATGTGTTCTTTATATTCTTGATTTTTTTTTTAAAAAAATTAAGAAACGGATACCCGTTTTAAAACGCATACCCGTTTTGTAAAACACGTACCTATTTTGTGTTACAAAATGGGTACTCGTTTCTAAAAAGTATTTATTTTTTTAAATAATCAATTTTTACATGTTATAAAACGTGTATGCGTTGTATAACGCTCACGTTTTTTTTAGTGCATACGCATTTTTTAGGCTCGGGTACCCGAAGCATAACGCATACGCATTTTTTTAATAACGCGTACGTGTTTTCTATGATAATCTTTTTTGGGCGAAACTTCCCCTCTTCGTGTACCCAACTTCTTTCTTTTACCCTAATTGGTCCCAAGACTGGCAGATAAAAACATTATTGGATCAAAGTGGGTATTTAGAAATAAGTTGAATAAGAATGGAGAAGTGGTTAGAAACAAAGCAAGGCTTATGTGTAAAGGTTACTCACAAGTAGAAGGCATAGATTTTCAAGAAAAAATTTCTCTAGTGGCAAGAATGGAAGCTATAAGGATGTTCTTTGCATTTGTTGCTCATAAAGATTTCAAGGTCTATCAAATGGATACACAAGTCTACATTTTTGAATGGTGAGCTAGAAGAAGAGGTCTACATGAAACAACTAGAAGGATTCCAGTTGTCAGATCAACCGGATGTGGTGTGTAGATTGAAGAAAGCTTTATATGGATTGAAGCAAGCTCTTAGAGCTTGGTATGCAAGGTTAGATAGGTATTTGATTCAACAAGGTTTCAACAAAGGTATGACAGATAGTAATTTGTATTTTAAAATTAAAAATGACTAAATCTTGATTGTAGTTGTGTATGTTGATGACATTATTTTTAGAGGAAATGAAACTATGTGTAAGTTGTTTTTGGAAGAGATACAAAAAGAATTTGAAATGTCTATGTTTGGAGAGATGAATTTCTTTCTTGGGCTACAAATTAATCAAACAGAGAAAGGAATTTTTATTTTGCAGTCTAAATATGTGAAAGAGATGCTGAAGAAGTTTGGGATGGATGGTTCCAAACTGGTATGTACTCCTATGGTGACTGGTTACAAATTAGGTAAAGATGATGATTCACCTAAGGCCGATCAGAGCAAGTATAGATCTATGATTGGTGGGATATTGTATTTGACTACTACTAGATTGGATATATGCATGTTGTCTATCTTGTGGGTGGATTTCAAGAAGATCTTATGGAAACACATGAAGATTCAAATATTTGAATGGCACTTCGGACTATGGGTTATGGTATCCTAGGGATACTGACTTTGCACTAAGTGCTTATATAGATGCAGATTGGGTTGGATGTGTAGATGACAGAAAGAGTACAAGTGGTGGTGCATTCTTTCTTGGTTATAGATTGGTGGCATGGCTGAGTAAAAAGCAATATTCAATTTCATTGTCTATTGTTGAAGTTGAGTATATTGTTGTTGCATCTTGTTACATACACAAGTTCTATGGATGAAACATACATTGAAAGATATCATAGTGGTGTATGGTGATCCTATTTCTATCTTCTGTGATAACACAGGTGCAATTAACATTTCGAAGAATCCTATGATGCATTTGAGGACAAAGCATATATATATTAGGTATCATTTTTTGAGAGAGAAGTTCATGGAGAATGAAGTAAATCTTGATTATGTTCAAACGAAGGATCAAATTATTGATATATTTACAAAGGCTCTTCCTAAAGATACTTTTGAGTATCTCTAAGAGAAGTTATGGGTCATTGCCCCTCCTTTCTCAAACTAGATGCAAATGGAGATGCATCGGTTTGATGGATCTATCTTTCTTCTAGACTATTGTTTTGGTGGCTACCTCTCAAGGGGAGTAGGTAGTGGCATGTGTTGTCATTGTATGTATTCTATTTTTAATGTCAAAGGGGAAATCAATGTAAAATATCTTTTTCCTTTGCCATTGATGTCAAAGGGGGAGAGGAAGAATGTGAAAAAGATTGTCTACTAAAGGGGAGAAATAGAAAGAAAAATCTTGAGAAGTGTATTCAGAGCTAGTATGTTGTCTTTGATGGTTTTTCACATCATGTGTTTCCATCAATGACAAAGGGGGAGATTGCTGCAAGAATGAAAAGAATGAAGGTGTTGGAATTGATGTCAATTGGTCAATTGGTTATCAACTGGTTGTTGCTTTCATTGATGTCATGGTTGCAGGTTATTGGTTGTTCATGTTGAAGATATTGAGATAATTGTATTGAAGAAAGGTTACAGGCATTCAATGGTTGCTCTAGGTTTTTCACATGGATTTGCTCCTATGTTTGTGTGGTTCAGATATGTTGATCATGGATGTTGGAAGTTGCTATATCTATATTTTTAGCTATTGATGTATTATACAGTATGAGTTATGTTCACCAGTGTGAACTGTGGTTTTATGTGTTTCTGGCTAAGGTCTGGGAGAAATGTGTTGGTCCGGATTTCACTTTGGTAAAGTCCTATGACTTGTGGTTCTAGAGTTAAGTTGCTATGATTGTATTGAAGATAATTTTGGTATCTGAAAGGTTTGTGCTTAATTGGTCTATGTGTTTTACATTGGTTTGGCCGACCTTGTGTTGAACACTATCTTCAGAGTTGATGAAGCATGTTGGTTCTATTTGGCTCCTTATCAAACATGTGTTTGGATCGCCCTCATTCTAATTCCACCCTAGGATGTTTTGGCACCAACCTAGTTTGAATTTAATATTGGATGGCCGATTTTGGATATGTTTCAAAGTTGAAGATGGTATAAATATGGGATGAGTTAGTGGTGAAATGATGTACAAAGAGAGATAAGTACAAAGAAATAGAGCAGATAGATGTGAGATTGATGTGAATCAGTGAGTGTGTGTGTGATGCGAGTGTGGTAGATCAGTGTGAAGACTAAATGTTGAGTTTTTGGATGCATTGAACTGAAGGTGCACTCTATCATTCATGCATGTCTGCAAGTGGTTGAGAAAATTATGGTGGATTTCTCTGTTGCATTGAGATTGTCTTCTCTCTATAACACATCTCTTCTATCTTCTTTGTATCTCTGTGGTAGTGATCCCTCCATGTTGTTAGCCCTGTTCGACAATGAGTCTTGATCCATATAGTGAGTATTTGTTTTTGCAACGATCCTTGTTTCTCAGGAAGTGAGCCTTTTATAATTGGTTTTGATATTCTCTATAGTGTGTTAATCCTCATCGGGGTTTTTCCCTTATTTGGTTTTCCAAGTAAATCTGGTGTTGTGTTTGTGTGATGGTTTTCAGTTTTTGCACTTGCACTTAATGTTTAATCATTTAAGCAGTGTTAAGGATTAGTTCCAGTGAATTATTTAAAGGTCTAAATGTGTTACAATTGATTCACCCCCCTTATCAATTGTCTTATTCAACAAGGAGGACCAAATACGGGGGAGTGAAGGGTGAATCAAGACTAAAACAAACTCTCAATCATGAGAAAAATATGTGTATTGATTATCCATTAAGAAACAATGTTTATTTAAATATATTGAGTATTTAAAATGGATTATATATATACCAAGGATAATTTTAATATTTTAGTTTATTGGTTAAATAGGTTTTCAATTGGAGTTTTTTTATTAAGGATGTAAGGTAATAAGAAAATCTATAATATATTTAGTATGATGTGATTTTATTTAATGTATTGATAATGTATCTAATTATTTTGGATGATTTCCCACATGATTTCAAATTCTTGATAAATAGTAGAGTAAAATACTAAAATATATTAAACCATAATATTATTGATAAAGCAAGGTAGACTACTATAAATGTTAGCCTTTAAAAAATATTTATATTTAAAGTTTACTAAAGAAACGTTCGATTGCCAATTTCATACTGTAATTTTATTTAATTTCTAATTTACCTTGTTTCTTGAAAAATAAAGAGTAGTAAAGAGAGTAGAGGGAGGGGAAGATAAAGAGAAGTAGAGAGGGAAGGATAGAAGGAGAGGTAGGGAGGGAGGGAGAGAGAGGAGAGAGGGAGGGATAGGTAGGGAGAGAGAGGCGAGATAGAGAGAAAGAGAGTAGAGAGGAAAGGGGGGAGAGAGAGAGGTGATAGAGAGAGAAGTGGGGGGGTAAGGAGGATGGTGGAGATATTGAGAGAGGGAAAGAGGGAGGTAGGGAGAGAAAAAGAGGCATTAAGGGATAGGTTAGATAGAGAAAAGTAGAGAGTGAAGGTGGGTGGAAGGAAGAGAGATAGAGAGAGAGGAGGGTGGGAGAGAGAGGAAGAGGGTGGGAGATGTAAAGAGAGGGATAGTTGAGATAGATAGAAGTAGAGAGAGAGCTAGGAAGAGAGAGGGTGAGGAGAGATAGAAAGAGGGGGAGGGGGAGAGAGAGAGAGAGGTATAGAGGGATATGCTAGATAGAGAGAAATAGAGACCAAAGGTGGGTGGAAGGAAGATAGATAAAGTGAGAGAGAGGTGATAGAGAAAATTAGAGAGGGGAGAGACAGACAGAGAGAGAGAGAGATAGAGAGACAAATAGAGACAGAGAAAAAGATAGAGAGAGAGAGAGATAGAAAAATAGATAGACATATAGACAAATAGATAGACAAACAGACAAAGAGATAGAGAGACAAAGAGAGATAGAGAAAAATATAGATAGAGAGAGAGGGAGAGATAGAGACAGAGACAGAGACAAAAAGAGAGAGAGAGAGACACACACAGATAGAGACAAAGACAAAGATAGAGACAAGGATAGAGATAGACAGACAAATAGATAGACAGACAAAGAGATAGAGAGACAGAGAGACAGAGAGAGAAAAAGAGATAAAGACAGGCAAAGAGAGACAAAGAGATATAGAAAGAGAGAGAAATACAGAGATACAAAGAGAGATATAGAGAGAGAGATGCAGGGAGGGAGGGAGGGAGGGAGGGAGAGAGAGAGAGAGATGTGATAGAGAGAAGTAGAGAGGTAAGGAGGAAGGTGGAGAGATTGAGAGAGAGAAGGGAGCGAGGGAGAGAGAAACATGTATAGAGAGATAGGTTAGATAGAGAGAATTAGAGAGAAAAGGTGGGTGGAAGGAAGAGATAGTGAGAGAGAGGTGATAGAGAAAATTAGAGAGGGAAGGAGAGAGGGAAGGCAGGGAGATAGAGAAAATTAGAGGGAGGGAGGGAGGAGGGAGGGAGGGAGAGAGAGAGAGAGAGAGAGAGAGAGAGAGAGAGAGAGAGAGAGAGAGAGAGAGAGAGAGAGAGAGAGAGGAAGGAGAGAGAGAGGGGGGAGGGAGAGGTAGGGATAGAGAGATTTGAAATAGAGAGATATTAGAGAGAGAGAAGTGATAGAGAGAGTAGAAGATGTGATAGAGAGAAGTAGAGGGAAGGAGGGAGGGAGAGAGAAAGAGGTATAGCAAGATAGGTAGGTAGGGAGAAGTAGAGAGGGAAGGTGAGAGAGAGGGAGAGGTAGGGATGGAGAGAAATAGAGAGAGAAGTAGGTAGAGAGAGGGAGGGGTGAGGTAGAGAGTAGAGATGGAAGGAGAGAGGGAGAGGAGAGATAGAGAGAGAGGGAGAGATAAAATTAGAGAGGGAAGGAGGGACGAAGAGAGTGGTGAGATAGAGTGAGAGATTGGTGAGATAGAGAGAGAGAGAGAGAGAAGGATGGAGGGAGGGAGGGAGAGATATAGAGATTAGAGAGGGAAGGAGAGAGAGAGATAGAGAGAGAGAGAGATTCTGATAAAGGGATAGAGATAGTAAGAGAGAGAGAGGTCTAGAGAATAGGAGATGAAAAATGAGTGAGATAGAGAGAGAAAGATGATACAACTTACTAATTATTGAAATTTGACATCCCAATTACTAAAATTTGACATGTTGATTACTGAAACTTGACTAGGTCTAAAAAATTATAAGATCTTCTGAAAACTAGAATTTGCATTATAACTCTAAGAGATCCAAAATCACTCTCAAACATCTTGAAACTATATACATTAAATATAACTTAAAGTATAAGAAAATAAATTTCCTTAAATTTTTATTTCATGTATATAGTTTCATTGGCAAAGAAAGAGAAAGACAAGCATAAAGAAAAAATAAATAGTTGAAGAAAATGCATTCTAAAAATTCATCTTTCACATTTGGCAAGTACCAAGTTTGGCACTTGCCAAATGATGCACTTTCATTTGGTGAGCTCCAAATGGCTTGCCTTGGGAAATACTAACCCTTTGGGTTGGATTTTCCTTGGAAATCCAACCCAAAGGGTTGGACGACCATTTCATGCCAAAGACATGATTTTTCCAAAGGTTGACAAAATTTCACACATTTTTGGTTGTGCTCTCCATCAAGTTTGCACGTGTTTCAATGCAAATTTATAAAAATACTATGATGATGTTAAGCTCTCTCATAGCTATCTAACCATATATTATTTTTTATGTTTTGATTATATCAAAGTTTTCAGCTTTAACTTCTTTTGTTAGTATCTCCATTTTTTGTCAAAAACCAACATTTGCTAGTTTGGGTGTAGTTTTTTACTTGTTCATCAAATTTTGAAACAAATTACATTTTTATTGGTAGGGAAAGAGAAAGACAAATTATACTTAAATGTTTATTTTATGTATATAGTTTCATTGGCAAAGAGAGAAAGGAAAAGACAAAGAAAAAAAGAAAGAGTTCAAGAAAATGCATCATAAAAAGGTCATCTTTCACATTTGGCGAGTGTCAAATTTGACGCTTGCCAAATAATGCACTTTCATTTGGTGAATGCCAAATGCCTTACCTTGGGAAATACCAAACCTTTGGGTTGTATTTCCCAAAGGTTGATTTAAATACTTAAATCAAATGTGATTTTTTGAAAGGGTAACAAAAGTTCACATTTTTGGTTGTGCTCTCCATTAAGTTCACATTTTTGGTTGTGCTCTCCATTAAGTTCACAATTTTTTGGTTGTCCTCTCCATTAAGTTCACAAATTTTTAGTTGTGCTCTCCATTAAGTTTGCATGTGTTTTGATTATGTTATGGTTTTTATCTTTAACTTCTTTTGTTAGTGTCTCTATTATTTTTTAAAAACCAACATATGCTAGTTTGGGTGTAGTTTTTTACTTGTTCATCAAATTTTGAAAAAAAAATCACATTTTTAGAAACTAGACTCCATTCTACACGTAATAATAAAATTATTTTTTAACTAGTTTTCAAAAAATAAAAGGGAAGCACGCTCAAATTTCTTCTTTTCAAGATGTTTCCACTTCAAAAATTAGTAAAATATTATATATTCATTAAAAAACTAGTTGAAAAACTTGCACAAACTACATGGTGTTATCTAATTTCTCACCGAAGCAATTTTTGAAATTCTAAAAAAATGTTAACATTTTAAGAGGAGCATAACAGACACTATGTTATTTTTTTGATAAAAACATGACCACTTTGTGTGCTCCCCCTTTTTCAAACCCTTAATCTTCACCATTTTCAAAAAAAAAATAGTATAGAAAGTATATTTAGAGCACTAGAACTCTTGTTCTTATTGCATTTTCAAAATTTAAGCGTAACTATCTTCATTTTCTCGTTGAGCATCAGACTTTTCTGATTTTTAGAAAAAAAAGTGGCATCTTAAGAGCCCTTTTTGTGTCACAACTTTGTGCACTTACCACAAACTTCTTAGGTTTGTTTGAAAATGGAGTCATCTTCATTTATCTTTCAAGCATCAGCACTAGCACTAACTACTATATTGGTGGTTTTTTAGGCCATTTAAAGGGTAACAAAAATCCTCACAGATGTGGACAATGAAAAGGTCCTGAAATAAACGTAGAAAATGATACAAACTCCTTCCCAAAAGATAATATATGAAATTTAAGATCCAAACCCTAATAGAGCTCCATAAACTAGATAGTATAGAAAAATATAAAGATAAAATTGCAACATAAAGTTGAATAAACTTTAAAAATAACCCCAACCTTTATTTTTTTGGTACAAATTCTTGTTAAACAAAAATTACTAATCAATATGATGTAGGGTCTTTGCATTACACTACATCAAAATTAATTTCTTCATTCATTTCCAATATTTAAAAACTTGCCACCAATCTAGATTTTGAATCTTTTTCTAACCATTGAGAATAAAGGATTCATTTATTTTGTTTTAGCTAAGCATTTATGCACAACCAAGAGAAGTATAAAAATGTTGACCTATTTTTGAAATAAAATAGGGCTACTCCTATCATTGAATATACCAATCTTTTCACTCAAAAGAGAAGGTTTGAGTGGGAGGAAAAACTTAAAAATAGAACATGTGGATGATTTAGCATTTTAAGAGGCACATTTTACTCAACAAAAAAAGTGGATTTTTGGAGGGAGTTTGAAGGAGGTAGTCAGTTATGGTGTGAATATTATAAAATGTGTGTTTTGAGGGAATAAAGATATGTGTGGCATGAGAGGGTTATTGTGAGGGGTGCTTCATGTGGGAAAAGAGATCTAACCAGGTTCTATAACCATATAAATATCATTTTGACTAGTTTTTAGGTGATGGTAGCATATAGATGGAAGATGAGAGATGCTTAAGAGGGAAAATATAAATATCATTATGAGAAGGTCATAAATTAGACAGAATGTGAAGGAGGTTTCTAGTCCATCATATGAGAATAAATTTACTTTTTATTGTAATTTGTACCACTAGTACCTGGTGTGAGAAGGACCAAAGAGGAAGGGCATGGTTGAAAGGACAAAGGAAGACTGAGTTGTGATTAGAAATAGAAGAATAAAAGTGAGGCCATATGAAATAAAGGGAAAAATGGGGGATCCTAGGCCCTTAATGAAAAGAACCTATGATCCAAGGGGCCTTTTCCAAAATTTAATTTTATACCAACCATAAGTCAAAGAGATTGAATTTTAACCTTAATGGTGAGTCAATCAGACCTGCATTGGTGAATTCTTTAGGGCCTTAGGATGATTAGGAATGATTTGAAATGATGAAACTAATTGAACTGTATGACCTAATATGTAAGGTGAAAAATTCCAAATATGAATAGATTGTAACAATACTTTGCAAACAGATCTAAGAGATATCAAAGAGCATGTACCTATCACCAAAATTTTATTCCAGAATGTTGAGGATGACTGGTTCACCCCTAGGTGAATGGGTCTTTGATTAGGCTTCCAAAAATACTTTGTATAGTCCTCTAGTGCTAGATCTGAGATGTTCTCCACCTGGAAATTTGTCAGAATGTTGGAAATGAATTCTGCAACTTAGTTTCTATAGGTTGACAATAATGATGACAACAAATGCAACAATGTAAAATTGCTCTTCAATATCTTCTTCAACCTGTAACTTGCACATACACAGAGAGGGAAAAAAATTTGTGCCATATAGGGGTTTTCCTCAGTCAAACCCCATGAATAGTGTTCCCACTTTCACAATGGAAATGTTAATGATGGACACCTTAATGGAAATTCCAAGGAAATGATGAATGAATAACTTGTTTCAACTCACCACCCTTCAATGGCTTCCTTGAAGGACTGAAGACATACACATCACTTCAAGGGAACTGGATCTTGCTTGCTTGATTTGCTTGAATGCTTGAATGCATGAAGACCTACAATGCAATGTTAGTGTTCACAAGACAATATGAAAACATATAAACTTTGACATGATGTTAGGATCTTGATTGTTGCTTCAAATGAATGATAATTCTGCTCTTGAATTCTCTTGACAATAATATTTTCTCTTGAATTCTAGATCATGAGTGTTAGATTTCAAATGATAAAAAGACTAGGTATTTATAAGTGTTTATCCAATTTCTCGAAAATTAAATTCCAAAAGCTGACACTTACAATTTGAATTTGGATTATTAAAATATTTACAAAAACATATTTTAATTTGGTTCCTAGCTCATAAAGGGGACCCATTCGCCCATGAAAGGGGACCCATTCGCCCATGGGAAAATGGTTCCTAGCCCAAATTTCCAAGACTCACATAATCTAGGGCAATTTAATTATTAAATCCATTTATTTAATGTTGGTTCCCCTTTCAGAAAACAATAAGAATAAGGCTTTGGAAGGCATAATTTGGAAAATTAGAAGCTTAATTAAGTCCAATAAATTAAGGGACCCAAACATAGTGTGAAATTATAAAGGTATACAATTTCCTACACTACATCATAATTTTTGAATGAAGAGTAATTTTCAAGAATGATGTTTTTTTGTATATAAACAAGATTCCTAAAGAGAGACATCCTAGATCAAGATGAGTATATTACCTTGTAAAGGGAGGAAATTTTTAAATCAATATTTTGTAATGTTACTAGTTAATGAAAATTCTAACAAGGTATTCTATTATATGTTAATTAAGGACAATTACTTTATTTTTCATACTACATTTTGTGTAGTACATTGTTCTCTATTCATTATTTGGTACTTAACTCCCTATGGTAATGTATTTTTACTAGTTTATGCTAATTGGTCATTCCTTGTGTTTATGTGTTGGAATAATTATATGTATATTCATATGTATGTTTGTTTATATTTTTTTATAAAGAAGTGGTTGAGTGTGTAGTCTTAATCAAGAGTCTTTCATAAATAATAGGTTACAAGAGAAGAGATTCCTTGTGGATGAGGAGAAATAGGTGAATGTAACCTATATTCTACAAGATGCTAGTGTAATAGTCATGTTAAATAAGAAGATAAATTGTGAGTTGTAAGAGCCTAAAAGGAAAGCCATGAAAAATCCAAGCACTAAGGGAGAGAATGAGGCCCATTTTCATTAACAAATATGTTTTTTAAGGACTAGATGATAGGAGAAAATAAGAGAAGACATCCTCATGATAGAGAATAATAATGTAAGAAAGGCATACTAAGAAGAGGAAGGGATGTAGGTTCTAGTGTGTGCACTTGAGGTTGGAGAGATGCTTGGAGAAGAAGAGTGAGAAAATGTATCTATAGAGGAGAATGGAATGGAATTAGTAGCAAAAGTATGTTGTATTTTTTTATTTAGAATAATAAATATTGACAAGTGAGATAATTTCATGAGAAAGGAATGATGGAAGGATACAAACAATAAATTAATCATGGATATGAGAGCCAAGATGTTTCAAGAAAGTATAGCGAAGGATTTATTTGTATATGAGGTTGTAGGGACAATAGGTGATAAAACCAAGGAGCTACAATTTGATGCATATAATATGCTACAAGTAATTGCATTCAAAGAGAACATGGAAGATGTTGCATAGAAGTGTAGTAATTAAAGGATGCAAAAATGAATTTATAAGTGGTATTGATCCACCTCCAAATATGATATAATTAATTGTAGCTAGGCATAGTATAGTGATGTTGCCAGTGGGAACAAAGAAATATGGTAGAGAGGTTCTAATAATAGATGGAACAAGAGTTATGAGTTGGGAGTTATAAAAGAGATTTTGCAAGTAAATATAGCAAAGGGAACTAACCATGCAAATACATATGTTGATGGTTTAAAGTCTTTTTCATATTGGAAGTTAAGGTAGATAATGAACATGGTATTGCAAGGGAGATGTTGCAAGTAGTGATAGAATGTGATGAAAATTGAATGGTGTTACAAGTAGCCATGATAGATTATTGTAACAAAGAAAATTTCTATGTAAATAATTTTTTGTAAGAAGAGAATGATGAGGAGTACCATGTACTAGTAGAAAATGAAGAGGGGCATTTAAACAATGGATGATCAACTTGGAGGATGCTAATGGGTGTAGTGTCGTGCAATAAATATTTATTGTGAAAAGGGGGAGTTAATAGACATGGTGTTCAATTTTATATTGCATCCAAAATTGAGTCAAAGAAATGAATTTACAACCAAAGATCAGAGTTATGGTTTATATTTTAAATTAAGATGTGGAGATACGTATACAAATAAAAAGGGTGAATGAAATTATGGAGAATAAAAAATTTCCTTTAAAATCCACCATGAGGTAGGTACTAGTCAAGTTGAAAATGCCCTCACTATAGTAATGATTCATCGTATAGTGTCAAAAATAGGACAAAGATTAATTTAAACCATAGAAAGGTGGTTGTGAAGCTATAGAAAGACAAGGAAAAAATTAGGAGTGGAGAAGTTGTTTGGAAACTAAAAGAGAGTTATTTATTAGGGTATAAATGTGTTGCATAAGGAGATGAAATAATAGATGAGTATTTTTTTTTATAATCTTGTAGTGTAGGAAAAAGTATCCCTTTTTCACACTTAATTTGGGAAATAATACTAATAAAATCAGCTTAATTATGCCTTAATTTAGTATTGTAATATGTTTTTCATACTCACATTAAGTTTAGGGCCCTTCTAATTAACATGGACTTAACTGTGCCTTGTTTTTGGTGTTGTAAGGTGTACATTTACACTTTCACATTAATCTAGGAATTTATTAATTAATTGAGGTTAATTTTCCTTGATTGGCCCCTTTAATTCAAATCCAAGCCTAATTAAATGCAATTTTTGAGGCTTAAAACCCAACATTCATAAATTCCATTACACAAGACTTAACTTTGGAAGATGTGTGTCCTAGGTAAGTGAACTAGGACCCATTCATCATATGGAAAATGGGTCATCACTTAGACCTAGGACCCTAATTTTACATAATGTTTAACACTAAGCTATGTGTGTCTTAGTTAAGTGTCCTAGGACTCATTCGCCCTATGGAAAATGGGTCCTCACTTAGACCTAGGACCCCCCTTTAAAATATGTTTTTTGTGGTATTTTAATGATTTCAAATCTATAATTCAATGTTAGCTTGTGATATTTGAATTTTGGGAATTAATGTTAAGATACATATAAATACAAGGTTATTTCACTATGCTTCATCCTAAGATCCTAAAATTTTATAAGCAATCAAGAGTACTTTCACAAGAGCAATTCAAGAGCATTCAAAAGCAATTTCAAGGAATTTCAAGGTAGATTTATAGAAGATTATTGCAGCAATCAAGATTCATTTCATCATGTCAAAGATTTGTTGCATCGTGCATGTTGTTTGAGCTAATATGGTGATGTAGTGTTTAAGATCTATGCATGCATTGAAAGGCATTGTTTCACATCAAGTTTCATGATCAAGATCTACATTCATTGAGGCCACTTCATGCTAGTTTACAAATTTGTTATCCAAGGCTTCAAATAAGGTTTGGTGAGTTGTTACATATTGGTGTTCATTCATCATTCCTTCATAATTTTCTATTTCATTTCAAGGTTTAATTACCAAAAGGGGGTTTGACCAAGGAAAACCCCTGGATTCACCTAACAAACAACATTTTTCTCTCTTTGATGTGTGATTGCAGATTTTAGGTTGAAGATCATTTGAAGAGAAAAATTGAAGAAAGTTCCAAAGTTGTCAAAGTTGCAAGAAAAGTTGTCAAATCACGAAAACTCTTCTACAAATTTTATTACCGGTTGTCTGACAGTGAACACCTAGAATCTAGGAGTGCAGACCAAGCAAAAGAGAACCCATAAATCATTTTCTAGAAACCCTAGCCATGACCCATTTTCCATAGGGCGAATGAGTCCTTAGTGAGCTTCAAAAGGAGACTTTTGGTGAAAGGTACACATTGTTTTCCCCTTTCTAGATCTGCCTTTTGATGACTGTTTCAATCAGATTCAATTGATGTTCTTCATTTGCATTTTATAGCTTACATTTTGAATGAAATAGTGAGAAATTGGTCCATTGTTCATCACTCCATTGTGGTGAACCCGATTTCTTATGTTTCAAATATTTTTAGGCACATGTGCAAATTTATGGTTTCCCTTTGGGAAATTGATCATATAGTATAGTTTGATATCCTTCATTTAATTTTGAGCATTAAATATTGATCTCTTACTCATGTATATTTCCTTTTAATTATGCTACCATGTGGTTTCAGTACATTATATTATTTCTTTAGCAGTCTATTTTTGAAGGGGGTCATCCTTGCAAAATTTTGGTTACTTGTTTCTCTATATGGATGCAGATTTTAGACTTTACATCCCTTGCATGTTCTAGGAGCCAAGAGACCCTCTTCCTTTCTTAGGGGGAAAGCTTCTCTATACATTCTTTTTTTGATGTGACCAAGTGGAGGAAGCTCTTAAGTAGGTAAGTGGTTATGAGTGGTTTCTAAAGTTTCCACTGGCACTTCCTCATGAAGTTGCTTCCATATTTGTATCAATTGTGACGAATGTTACCTAGAGTCTAGATTTGATGAAATATCATGTAAGTTCCTACTTGTTGCTTCTATTTTCTCTTTCTCCTCTTTGTTAGAGGCCTTGGAAAACTACTACTTCTTCAATGGATCTTTTTTTCATGGGAAGTTTTATGGATCACAATACCATGTATCCAATTGGGTTCACTCCTCTCTACTACATTTGATGGTGTCTACTCAGGTGGGAGATAATCCCCATGATTTTTCTACTCAACTTATTTGTCTTCAGTCTCATATTGGGGGATCTATTTTTTGTAAAGCTCAGTCTACTTTTAATTCTATACATTTTTTGTATAAACATGCCATGGATGATCCCCATTCTACTATGTTTTTTCCTCCATCCTCAAAGGTGGCTAGCTCTTCTAAAAGTTATAATAATTAGTGAATTTCTTGTGTGCACTAGTTGTCTCCTTGGGAGACTTACTTATTTTCTCTCTAAAACTATGTATATATATTTTTTATATATGAATATATTATATAGTGGCTTCACCACTTTTATATTAAAAAAATACATGAGGAAGAATAGGAGTTCAATCATTTGGCTAAAGGTGAAGCCATTTTTATTGAGTTGTTTATCTTGTACATACCAAAAAGGAGAACAAATAACTTCATTATCATGAAGGATGTTAGATATATGGATATTTGATATCATATTAGGTAAAATTATCAAGAGAACATTCAACTTCTATTAAAGGCACAAACGAGAAAGAAAGTATAAGGTGTTCAACTACAAGTTTATTTTCAACAACATAGATTAGGAATTATAGTAATAGAATTTTGATTGCGATTAGGGGCTCATAATTTTTATAATTCTAAGAGTACATGATATAGGGGTATTGTATTGGCCTACATGACCATTAATTTCTACCTTAGTCTCCAAAGTTTAAAAATTGTTAGTAGTCTACAATTTGAGTCTTTTGTTGACTATTGAGAGAGAATGAATGTAATGTCCCCTTCTTGCTCCTGAGCAGTGCAGGGACTCAATTAGCTTATTTCAGAGTTCCCAAAGTCTAGTTGATGTGGTTAGGGGACTGAGTTGCCATCATTGATGTCCAATTTTTGGTTTCTCAGAGGGATTTCTATTTATAGCAGTGGTCAGTATTGATGTTGCCATCTTCAGTTGGTCATAGTTTCCTCATTGGTCTTCAGTTTCGCTCAATTTTGGGCATTTGGAAAATACTTACTATTTATAACAATGTTATTTTTAGTAAGTCACCTTTAGGGAGTTGGTTCCAACTTAGTGTTCTTGCAGCAACATTATTATCCATTTTTCAGTTGGAGAGCCTAAGGTTGCAATTTAATAATTGCTTGTTCAACCACTTTTAAGTGATTTAATAAAGTAAATTATAAAGTAATGTTATAACATTATATTGAGGGGGTAAAGTGGTCATAAAGTGTACCAAGGCGCCTAATGAAACAACTTTAAGTTGTTTTTAAAAGTTCATTTAATATTATATTTCCTCCTTGAGCTTGGACGCCTATGAGAAGAGGGGATAATATAATAAAATGTTAAAATATTAAAAAGGAGGAGAAGGGCGTGCATTTCTAGAGAGAAATTAAGATATTTTTGGAGTCCATTCGCACTAAGTGTTATATTTTGAATTTTGGCTCTCATTCTTATTCATCCATACTTGACAAAATACTAATATGCTACCAAATTTTCTTCTGGTTTCTTGGGCTGCATTATGAGGACAAAATCCCTCCATCATATTGGTTGGTTTTGGTGGTGAAATATCCACCCTAATGAGATATTGGTGTTGATTTTCAGTTGAGATCACAGGAGCTTCATGGGTTCAATTTTTGGAGAAGAAATGATGAAGATTTTCTAGTACTTTTAGAGGTTTTGGGTGTGCTTTCATTGCTTTCATATTTTGGTGTGTTTCTTGAAGTTTTGGAGTGCTTATTTTTAAGTTTCAGGGTGATTCAACTTTTGGGCCCAAACCTAGATTTTTACTCATTGCTCCCTGATGGCTTGATCAATCAAAATGGGTATTGATTCAAAGAAAGGAAAATATTAAGGTGATTCTAGAGAGTGCTTATTTGCATTTTTTTGGCCGTGTTTATGATTTTATAAGGTTGGTCAAACTTGCAAGGAGGGGCACCAATCTGCTACTAGAAACCCCTGTTCAAACCAGCATCTATTGGTCTTGGTCGTTGGTCTTTGGATAGATGAAAGAGGTGGCCTAGGAGTGGAGAAATCAAAGATTTGATTACCTTTTCTTGTGTATGGTTCATGGCCATCAAAGAGCTTGTAGCTGCTAATTGAAGAGGCTCTATCATGACTCAAATATCTTATTCCAGGTCTGATAATACTTTGTACTAATCATGTTGAACAGAAAATGAATTTAAAAGATGTTATCAATCTCTATTGAATGGTTTTAGTTCCAAGCTTTATTGTTTATTGATTTCTCCATTCATGTTAAAAACACTTACAATACTTTGAAATACAATCACAAAAAAAACATCGCAAACAAGCAAACCAGCAAGCAAGGCATTTTCAAAAAGAAATTTTAGGAGTGTATCTTATAGTGGTATCAAAGCCAAACCCTTCTTTCCATCCTCTGTAGACACTGAAAATAGCATTGCATTCTATGAGCACGAGAGAATAGAGGTATATTCAAAGAGAAATAAGGAGAGGTCATTGGCAACCCCCGCCTATTTTGGAAGGTCAAACAGTATTAGGTGTATTAAGGGTTTATTGGGAGACTTCTTAGGAAACAAAAATGCAGCCAAAAAATCGTGGTGGTGATGAGAGAACATTTGGTGGTAATGAGAGACCATTTGGTGGTAATGAGAGGACATTTTGTGGTGAGGAGAGAACATTTGGTGGTGAGGAGAGATCATTTGGTAACACGGATGATAGAGGGAAAGGGAGAGCAAGAACACCGAGTCCAAAAAGAAGGTTTGAGAGGAAATTAGATGTAATGATGGACATGATGTCTTAAATGTTGGGGAGAATGGGGAAAAACATAGTGGCTCAAAACAACCCTCAGAATAATATAGGGCATACATGAGAGCATAGTGCTTCAAATGAGAAAAGTGGTAATGGGGATCAATGAACTATAGTTAACACATTCATCTCTTCTAGGCCATTTAGGCCCACTTTCTTAACTCTGAAGACACCACAACCTGATCCAAAAGATTCTATGTCATATGTGGATAGCATAAGACACAACCATGTTGAGTATAACTCACTTCCTAATGAGGTCAAGAATGACTTATCTTACAACGAATTTATGGACATGAAAAGAAAAAGAAACATCCATGGAGGAAAATACGATCAAAGAGGACCAACAATGCAGAGGGATTTGCAACATGGAATCAACAAGGTTATGCTTGCACATTTTGATAGGAGTGATGGGTGTTCAGCTAGTGCTTGGATAGAGAAGCTTGATAATTATCTATCCCTTAGACCCATGGTAGAGGAAGAAGCAATTAAGTTTGCCACGTTACATTTGGATGGGGTAGTGCATGAGTGGTGGTACCATGGCCTAGTCACCCTAGGTCATCGATCTATCACTACATATAATGAGTTCACCACTAGACTCATTGAAATATTTGATAAAAAGGATCTAGAGATTCATTTCAAAGAGTTGGCCTAGCTTAGATAGTATGGTACAGTAGAGGCATACATAGCTAAATTTTAGAGGCTTTCAGTGATGGTCACAAGTATCATAGAGAGACGGATGGTGGTCTTATTCAGTGATGGTCTTATGGAACCACTCAAGGGATGGATTAATACTTTTGACCCACCAACTTTGCAGGATGCTATGAAGAAAGAAAGGAGTATGGAGTGGGCTACCCCAAAGAAATTTTTTATTCCAAACCCTTCATTCACAAAAAGGATAAAAGACCTCACACTAAGGATACTACACAGTAGAAAAAATCAGTCACAAGGTTGGATGGAGACACACTTGATAACCTTAGGAAGAAGGGCTTATGCTTCTAGTGTAGAGATAAGTGGTCTAAAGATCATGTATGTGCAAAAGGGGCCATAATACATCAAATAGAATACTATTCAGCTAAGGAAAGTGATTATGATTTTTCAGACCAACAATCAGATTTTGATGATAAAGAGAATGAAGAGCCACCAAACGAGGTTGAGAAAGAGGAATAAAAGGAGTGCAAACTATCCCAGCTATACATATTTTAGAAGAATGATTCCTTACGTATTAGAGGAGTCATTAAGGGGCAGTGGATGATACAATTGATTGACTCAGGTGCTACACATAATTTTATTGATGAGGGCCTTGTAGCACGTAGGGGACTTAAGACATAGGAAGTGGATAGATTCAGGGTGATGGTTGTAGATGGTTTTACCATTAATTGCACTCAGATGATTCCATAGCTTAGCATTCAGTTGGGTAACCATGAATTCATGGATGAATTCTATGTGGTTGGTATTGGGATACAAATGTAGTGATAGGCATCTAGTGGTTGCATTCATTAGGAGAGATCACTCTTAATTTTCAGACCTTAGAGCTGAAGTTTAAATCAGATGGCAAGAACATGGTGTTGAGAGGGATTTCTAATGGAGAGCCTTGGGTTGTTTCTTATAAGAGGATGGAGAGGAATTTTAGAAATGACCAGGTGGAGTGGGAAGTAGATTGTATAGTCATGCCTACAGTTATAGAGGAGCAGAAACATTCATACTCACCTGACATATAGGCTTTGCTTAATAAGTGAAGCAAGGTATTTGGAAGCATACCTCCTAGGAGGCCACCTAACAAGGGTATTGAGCACATCATTGAGCTAGAGGAGGGCACTAAAGTAGTAATCACTACACCATACAAGCACTCAAAGAGATATAAAAATGAGATAGAAAAAGCAATCAAGGAGCTTTTGGATATGGGGCATATTAGAATGAGCAAGAGTCCATTTGCTTCTTCAGTTGTGTTAGTGAAGAAGAAATATGGGACTGTGCACACATGCATAGATTACAGGGCAATCAATAAGAAGACAATTGAAAATAGATATCCCATCCCACAGATTGATGAGCTCATTGATGAGCTACATGGAGTAGTCAAATTTTCTAAGATAGACTTGAGCTTTGGATATCATCAAATCAGAGTTAGAGAGGACATTGATAAAACAACTTTCGGGTACCATTATGGACATTTTGAGTTCCTTGTTATGCCATTCAGATTGAATAACACTCCTGCTACATTCCAGTCTTGCATGAACAGAGTCTTCAAACAATAGTTGTGCAAGTTTGTTTTGATATTTTTGGATGATATCCTTATTTATAGTAGGTCATGGGAGGAGCATTTGAGGCATTTAGATGAGGTGTTGGGAATTTTGGAGAGTGAATCATTGTTTTCCAAGGATTCTAAGTGTGATTTTGGCATGAATGAATTGTTGTATCTTGGGCACATTATCAGCTCAAAGTGAGTTAGTGTTGACCCTAAAAAAATCAAGGCTATTCTTGATTGGCCTCCACCTACAAACCTCACACGGTTGAAGGTATTTTTCAGGCTATGTGGCTTCTATAAAAGGTTTTTCAAGGGATTCTCACAATTGGCTACCCCACTTACTGATTTAACCAAAAAGGGGGCATTTGTATGGTCTAAATTAGCGCAACAATCATTTGATAGATTTAAGCAATTGATGAGCACGTTCCCAGTCTTAGACATTCCATACTTCACCAAGCCTTTTGAGCTTAAGTGTGATGCATCAGGTGAGGCATAGGTGCAGTTCTCACATAGAATAAACACCCTATAGCTTTCAAGAGCAGGAAGTTGAGAGGAGGAGAGAGAGCGTACTCCATTTATGATAAGGATATGTTGGAAATCATGCATGCACTTTCCAAGTTTAGACAATACCTTGAAGGGGATTGATTTGTAGTGAAAACGGATCATAATAGCCTGAAGTATTTTCTAGATTAGAAGGATCTTAATGAAAGACAACATAAATGGGTAAGAAAACTTTAGGGGTATGACTTTGACATTGAATATGTCAAAGGAAAAAGGAATGTAGTGGCTGATGCTTTGTCTAGGAGACCACATTTGAGTGCTATTTCAATCATAGCAGTAGATTGGAAAGAGAAGATAGAGGTTGATTACGCTAAGAATGTACTTGCAAACAAAATTCTAGATGGGTCTTTACAGGATGATAAATACCAGGTGAAGGATAGTCTCATATATTATAAGGATAGAATATAGTTGACTCCTGATTCTAATGTGAGAGAGCATGCTTTTAAGGCTTTTCATGATACCCCTATGGCTGGTCATCTAGGTTATTATGAGACTTACAGGAAAATCTGTGATAGATTCTCATGGAAGGGAATGAAGGATGACATTTTAAAGTATGTACATGAGTTCCAAGTATGCCAATGGAATAAAAATGAGCACACTTATCCTGTTGGTTTGTTGCAGCCCATTCCCATTCCTACTCAGAAATGGGAAAGCATATCAATGGACTTCACCACAGGGCTTCCAAAGGTGCAAGGGAAGGACAATATATATGTGGTGGTTGATAGATTTACAAAAATTTCTCACGTTTTTTCTATATCAGCAGGGTTTTCAGTAGTATAGGTGGTATATTTATTTTTTAGAGAGGTATTTAGGCTTCATAGGACACCCAAGACCATTGTCAGTGATAGGGATAGCAAGTTTATGAGATTTTTTTGGCAGGAGTTATTCAAATTATGTGGTATGGAGTTGAATCCTAGCAATAGTTATCATCTTCAAACTGATGGGAAAACTGAGGTGGTGAACAAATGGGTGGAAGGTTACCTACGCAATTATGTTTCAGGGCATCATAAGGCATGGGTTAAGTCGATGCACCTAGGAGAGTACTGTTATAATTCTACCTTTCATATGTCTATACAAATGTCTCCATTCATGGCATTATATGGTAACTAAGCTCCTACCTTCATTGATTTACTTTTTGGAGATTGTAGAGTGCCTAGAGCCAAATATCTTATTCAGGAGAGTTAGGACATCATGAGATCTCTGAGATAATATACAACATTCTTAGAATCAGCAGAAGTTATATGTTGACCAGCACCATGTGGAGCGAGTTTTTGATGTTGGAGACATGGTTTACTTGCGGTTGTAGCCCTACAAGCAGTCCACTCTCAAGAAGAGTGGGTCAGAGAAGCTTAAGCCTTAGTTTTATGGTCCTTTCAGGGTGATTAGGAGGCTTGGAGAGGTATCCTATGAGCTGGAGCTACCTAAGGACAACATAGTACATAATTTTTTTCACGTTTCCCACCTTAAGAAAGCACTTGGCTAGAATGCGGTACATTCTACAGAGTTGCCTCCTTTGGATGAGGAAGGAAAGTTGATATTGATTCCTAAAGCTATATTGGAGGTTCGAGAGCATACACTACATAGGAGGGTGGTCAAGCAATATTTGGTTAAATGGAATAATTTTCCAGTTGAGGATGCTACTTGGGAGAGTGAGCAAATATTGCAACATCCTGAGTTATGATTGCTTGAGGGCAAGTAATCTTGGGGAGGGCAGACTGTAATGTCCCCTTCTCGCTCCTAATCAGTGTAGAGACTCAATTAGCATATTCCAGAGTTCCCGTAGGCTAGTTGAGGTGGTTAGGGGACTCAGTTTCCAGCATTGATGTCTAGTTTTGGGTTTCTCATAGGGGTTTCTATTTATAGCAGTGGTCGATATTGATGTTTCCATCTTCAGTTGGTCACAGTTTCCTCAATGGTCTTCAATTTCACTCAATTTTGGGCATTTGGCAAATACTTACTATTAATAGTAGTGCTATTTTTAGTAAGTCACCTTTGGGGAGTTGGTTCCAGATCAGTGTTCTTGCAACAACATTATTATCCAATTTTCAATTGGAGAGCCTAAGGTTGCAATTTAATATTTGCTTGTTCAACCACTTAAGTGATTTAATAAAGTAAATTATAAAGTAATGTTATAACATTATATTGAGGGGGTAAAGTGGTCATTAAGTGTACCAAGGCGCCTAATGAAACAACTTTAAGTTGTTTTTAAAAGTTCATTTAATATTATATTTCCTCCTTGAGCTTGGATGCCTATAAGAAGAGGTGATAATATAATAAAATGTTAAAATATTAAAAAGGAGGAGAAGGGTGTGCATTTCTAGAGAGAAATTAAGAGATTTTTGGAGTCCATTCACCCTAAGTCTTATATTTTGAAGTTTGGCTCTCATTTTTATTCATCTAGACTTGACAACATAATGATATGTTGGCGGATTTTCTTCTGGTTTCCTTGGCTGTGTTGTGAGGATGAAATCCCTCCATCATATTGGTTGGTTTTGGTGGTGAAATATCCACCCTAATTAGATATTGGTGTTGATTTTCAATTGAGATCACAAGAGCTTCATGGGTTCAATTTTTGGAGAAGAAATGATGAATATTTTCCAGTATATTTAGAGGTTTTGGGTGTGCTTTCATTGCTTTCAGATTTTGGTGTGTTTCTTGAAGCCTTGGAGTGCTTATTTTTCAGTTTCTAGGTGATTCAACTTTTGGTCCTGAACATGTTTTTTTACTCATTGCTCCCTAATGGCTTGATCAATCAAAATGGGTATTGATTTGAAGAAAGGAAAATCTTGAGGCAATTCTAGAGAGTGCTTATTTTCCTTTTTTTGTGGTGTTTATGATTTTATAAGGTTGGTTGAACTTGCAAGGAGGGGTACCAATCTGCTGCTAGAAACCCTTGTTGAAACTAGCATCTGTTGGTCTTGGTCATTGGTCTTTGGAGAGCTGAAAGAGGTGGCCTAGGCGTGGTGAAATCAAAGATTTGTTTACCTTTCCTTGTGTATGGTTTGTGGCCATCAAAGAGCTTGTAGCTATTGATTGAAGAGGCTCTATCATGATTGTAATCTCTTATTCCAGGTCTAATAATACTTGGTACTAATTTGATGTTGAGCAGAAAATGAATTTAAAAGATGTTATCAATCTCTATTGAATGGTTTTAGTTCCAAGCTTTCCTATTTATTTATTTCTCCATTCAAGTTCAAAAATTTTGCAATGCTTTGAAACACAATCACAAAAAAACATCACAAACAAGCAAACCGGCAAGCAGGGCAAAAAATTCAAGGGTGTATCTTACAATGAACTATCCATCTTGTTTTAGTTGGTAATTTATGCACAACAAAGAGAAGTATGAAGAGGTTGATAGTTTTGAAATCAAACAAGGATGTGCCATAATTTGATATGCCAATTTTAGCACTTAAAGAGGAGGTTTGAGTGGGGATGCAAGAGTTAAAATTTTGGCATGTAGATGGTTCAAATTTTTAAGAGGCTCATCTTAGAACTCAACAAAAAAAGGTTAATTTTTGGATCGATTTTGGAAGAGGTAGTGGCATATAACATAAATAGGATATAATGTGAGTTTTGAGGGAATAAGGAGGTGTGTGACATGAGAGAGGAATTGCATGGGGAACTATATATGGGAAAAGAGACTCAATTGGATGCTAGAACTATTTGAACATTATTTTCTTAAGTTTTGAGGTGATGGTAGCATAGGAATGGAAGAGGAGAGATACTTGTAAAAGGGAAGAAAGGTTAGAAGGCTAGTAATGGGAGATAATGTGAATGAGGTTTCTAGTCCATGATATGAGAAGAGTTTTATTTTGTGTTGCAACATACACTAAAAGTATGGCATGTGAAAAAGAGAAAATACAAAGCACATAGTAGGAAATCTAAAGGAAGAGTAAGTTAAAATAAGAAAGAGAAGAATAGAAGTAAATGAGGCCATCATTTGTGAAGGAAGAGTGAAATGTGATGTAGGAGCATCCCTGGTTGTAAAGAAATCTTGTATCAACCAAAAACATTTTTGTTCTTGCATTTCAATCTATAGTAGTTTTAGCATTTCATTCTACATTTCACCATATTGTGATTTCCCATCTCGCAAAGTAGGGTATAGCATCTACATGAGGTTATCTACATCATATCCAAAATTTAGGAGATTTGCATTTATTTTCAGAAAGTTATCACTCTCAAAATTTCATTTTCATTCATAGTCAGAGTAGTTATGGCCAATGTGGTCTTGAATTCTTAGTGTGGAGCTATTACAAAGTGTACGAAGCTTAATGGGACATCATACAAGCATTTTGGGGCCAAGGGGATCTATCTTGGAGATTCATAATATCTTTCACCTCACGAAGGATTATCTTTCATGTCTTAAGGCCAACCTGCATGCTTCATCATTCATTAGGGTTTGTAACCTTTGAGGTCGACGGGGACCATTGTTGGAGCTGGAGAATCATATTTAAGATCATTTGTAATTCAGAGGAAGGAAGCCATCAATAGAGTTAGTTAATATTTCATGATTAGAGTTTAGATATTTTGATCTTCCCAGTTGTGGGACTGTAATAAGGCCTTAGTGCCCATTGTAATGTTATAATGCACTTGTGGCAAGCTTGTGAGCCCTGATTATCTAGCATATCATGCATGTACGATTTCTAATTACTAAATCAATGAAAGCTCATTTTTTTTATCAATAGCTTATGTTATTTCCGATGTGTTGACTTGAAGTTGCATGGTTGGATAATCCTTTATGGACCTTCCATCCATGACTGCACCAAGTGGTATTAGAGAGAGTTTTTGAATCCGAAAGGAATTCCTTTTGGTCAATAGATCATTGATCTGAGGCATAAAACATGTGCTTTCAATTGATCATGGACTGTGAGGCATTTGAAACCCTTATAGCTAGGTCACCAAATTGAGGTAGTTGCACCAGATACATGGGGAGAGATGTCACTAAGGAGAGTGCCTACTATGGCGAATGTCACTAGAAGAATGGGTGAGATGTTAGAAATGATGCAAGAAATGTGAGTCTGATTACATTTTATAGAAGAAGATAGAAGGCGAGGTTTAAAACCTAGACATGAGGATGAAAGTGATGATGACCTAGATCATGCTATGAATCAAATTGAAGAAGTCATAAGTGAAGAGGAAGAAGAATCAAATCAAGTAAAGCTGTTGAAAGCTATTTCAAAAATTGGTAAGCAACCTAGAGTTGAAATTCAAAATTACACAAGAAATTTAAACCTTGAAGAATTTATTGATTGGATCATGAGATGAAAGAATACTTTGAATATGAATAAATTGAAGACCCAAAAAAGAGAGATTTGCAAAAACTAAGTTGAAAGGACATGCTCATTTATGGTGGAAAGAAGTTTAATTGGATGGAAATAGAAGAGTAAAGGAGAAAATCATAAAATGGGACAAAATTGTGACAAAACTGAAGAATCAATTCATACCTACTTATTATGAGCTTGAATTTTTTAAAAGATTGTATAATCTAAGGAAAAAGGAGAGATCTGTGAAAGAATAAGCTGAATAATTCTATAAGATGATCATTAGAACTGGACATAGTGAAGCAAGCAAAGAGAAGGTGGTGAGGTACATCAATGGATTGAGAACAAACATCCAAGAAGAACTGAGTTTGTTGAAGATGACAATAGTTGAAGAAGCGTACCAATTTATGTTGAACTTATGGAGGAGAACCTAAACAAGAAGTTTGAGCAGGGGCGGAGAAGTGCAAGAGGAAGATTCCAAAGGAGTGGATCACAATCCAGAGAAAGAAGACCTTATGCAGAGCAAGGAAAAGATGGAAAACCCTACCATAGGAAAGAAAATGATCACAATTCATACCATAGAGGAAGAGAAGATAGAAATTTATATCACAATGATAGATGAGGTCATAATTCTTACCACAATGATGGATATGGGGGAGATGAAGGAGGACCCGAGAAGATACCATTTTGAGGAACCTATTTCAAGTGCAGAGGTGAAGGGCATAGAGCATTTGAATGCCATCAAGGAAGTGTTGATACGAAGACTGAGCATACCAAAAGAGCAGCTTATGTTGATGAGGAACCTGTTTAATCCCCTAATTTGGTTGGGAAACCAAAGAAAGGTGAATCATTGGTAATGAGGAGATCCTTGATGCATGAAGAAGTAACTGAGGAACCACCACAAAGGAAGATTTTGTTCAGAACAAGATGTAAATCTAGAGGAAAGGTATGCAAAGTTATCATTGATAGTGGTAGCAATGATAATCTAGTTTCAGAGGAGGTGGTAACCAAATTGAATTTGAAGAGATTGAAACATCCAAAACCCTATAGGGTAGAATGGATTTAGGATGAGCATAAGATATTTGTGAATGAGAAATGTTTGGTGAAATTTCATATAGGATCATATAAGGATGACATTTTGTGTGATATTATGCCTATGGATGCATTTCATTTACTATTAGGAAGACCATAGAAATATCATAGGAAATAAATTCATGATGGAAGAAGAAATAATTATGTACTATGAATTCAAATAGCAAGAGAATCAAGTTGATACCTTTGGAGGAAGAGGACAAAAATGAAGTTTGCAACACTACCAGACTATGTTTGGTAGATGGAAGAAAATTTATGTATGGATTGAGGCATGAAAATATGTGTTTTGCTTTGATTCCAAAGAAGAGTGGCAAATTGGAGGTAGGGAATTATATTGTAGAGAATGCAGAGGTAGCAAAGTTATTATCAGAGTATGAGGATATCATATCATAGAATGTACAAGATGATTTACCACCAGTCCAGAGTATAAGTTATCATATAGATCTAATACCTGCAATAAGATTTCCAAACAAGGAAGAATGTAGGATGACACCAACAAAGAATTTAGAATTGAATTTATAGACACAAGATTTGTTGAAGGATTGATCATAGAAAGCTTAAGCCCATGTGTTGTACTTGTTGCACTTACACCAAAGAAGGATGGAGAATGGAGAATGTTTACATACTCAAGAGAAATCAATAGGATTACTATCAAGTATAGATTCTCATTGCCAAGGATGGATGACATTATGGGCTATTTGAGTGGAGCAAAGTATTTCACAAAGATTTACCTAAAGAGTGGATACCATCAAATCAAAATTAAAGAAGGGGATGAATGGAAGACTACATTTAAGACTAATTAAGGACTATATGAGTGGTTATTAATGCATTTTGGATTGACCAATACACCTAGCACTTTCACGAGGTTGATGAATGTAGTACTGAAGAAATTCTTGGGTAAGTTTGCTATTGTCTATTTGGATGATATTCTAATTTTTAGTAAAACTAGAGAAGAGAGTTTGTGGCATATCAAACAAGTATTGCAGAGGCTGTGAGAGGAGAAGTTTCTAATTAATATCAAGAAGTGTAGCTTTATGAAGATAGAGTTGGTATATCTAGGTTTTATCATTTCTGCTAAAGGATTGAAGATGGACCTTGAGAAGGTTCGAACAATTCTTGAGTGGCCTACACCAGTGAACATTGGAGAGGTAAGATCATTCCATGGACTAGCAAGTTTCTACCAAAAGTTTAGCAGAAGCTTTAGTACCATTTTCACACTTATGACCGAAACAATGAGAGGAGATAAGAAAGACTTTAAGTGGACATATGGATCACAAAGGAGTTTTGAATTGTTAAAGAAAAAGGTGATAGAGCAACCAGTGTTAACATTACCTTATTTTGAAAAAAAAATTCAAGTAGATTGTGATGCAAGTGGGAATGTCATAGGATCAGTGTTGAGTCAAAAAGGGAGACCAATAGCTTATTTTGGTGAGAATTTGAATGATTCCAGAAGGAGATATTCAATTTATGATAAAAAAATTTTTGCCATAATTCAAGCCTTGAAGAAGTGGAGACATTATTTTTTGCCTAAGAATTTTGTGTTGGACAAGTGATCATCAAGCTTTGCAATATTTGAGCAACCAAGGAAAGTTGAACCAAAGACAAATGAGATGGGTTGAGTTCTTGTAGAGTCATACATTTGAATTGAAGCATAGGAGTGGCAGGTCAAACAAAGTTGTTGATGCATTGAGCAGGAGAAGGAATTTGCTGACAAAGATGAGGATAGAAGTATTGTGTTTCGAAGAATAGAAACATATGTATGAGGATGATCTAGATTTTGCAGAAGCATGACAAGTATGTAAGGAACTAGTAGTGATAGACTGAAGCCAATGGTTGGACTATTTCATTTGAAGAAGATATGTTATTCAAATGGAATCAACTGTGTATTTCAAAGAGTTCAATAAGGGAGAATTTGATCAAAGAGAAGCATAGTGGAGGACTAGAAGGACAATTTGGTGAGTGAACACTATTTTTGGCCACAAATATATAATGATGTCAGGAAGTATGTTCAAAGTTGCAAAATTTGTCAAGTAGCAAAAAGGAGTAGTCAAAATACTAGATTATATAAACCTTTGACAGTACCAAAGAGACCTTGGGAAGATATAAGCATGTATTTCATATTGGGATTACCAAGAACATAGAGAGGATATGCTTCTATAATGGTATTAGTGGATAGATTTTCTAAAATGGCACATTTCATTCCTTGTAAGAAGACTAATGATGTTGTACATAGTTGTTTACCATATTATGAAAGGAGATTTGTGAGAATTGAATGGATTGCCTAAGAGTATAATTTTAGATAGGGACACCAAGTTCATTGGGTACTTTTGGAGGACATTGTGGAAGAAGATGAAGACAGATCTGAAGTTTAGTTCAACATATCACCCACAAATAGATGGATAAACAAAGGTAGTCAATATAATTTTGGGTAACCTATTGAGATGTTTTGTTGGAGATAAGGCATGAAAGTGGGTTATAGTTCTACCGCAAGCCAAGTTTGTATACAATAATTCAGTCAACTAAACTACAGGAAAGACACCATTTGAGATTGTAACTAGAATACATCTGAGGATTTGTAGAGCTCAGAAACATTAGTATGGAGAACAAGAGGAATGCCAAAGAAAAGGAATTTGTAGGATTCATGGAAACATTGCATAGTCAAGTCCAAAAACACTTGGACGATATGAACAATAAGTATAAGGAGAAGACAATGAGAAAAAGAGACATAAGGAGTTTTCTATTGGAGATGAAGTGATGGTATATCTTAGGAAGGAAAGATTTCCAGTAGGGACATACAATGAGCTAAAGATGAGGAAGATTGGTCCATGTAAGATACTCTAGAAGTTTGATTTTGAAAATGCATATAAGTTACCAGAGATAATTGGTATTTCACCTATTTTTAATGTTGCAAACATCTATGAGTATCATGAAGGACAGTCAAGTGGAAGTAACACAAAATACAATTTGAAGAAGCAGTTACCACATCAATCACCGGAGGAGATTGAGAAAATCTTGGATACCAGAACTAGAAGGAGAACTAGGAACAAGTAGTACAAGGAATATTTGGTAAAGTGGAAAGGCAACCTAGTGGAGGATTAATCATGGATTTCTTAGGTTGAGGTGGACCACCTTGATTTTCCTATAGCCTCTGGAAAGTGAGGGACTCACTTTTCTTCCAACCTCGGGTGTTTGATGTAGGAGCATCCTTGGTTGTAAAGAAATCTTGTATCAACCAAAAACATTTTTGTTCTTATATTTCAGTCTATAGCAATTTCAACATTTCATTCCAAATTTCACCATATTTTCATTTCTCATCTTATGGAGTAGGATATAGCATCTACAGGAGGTTATCTAGATCACATCCAAATTTTAGGAGATTTGCATTTGTTTTCAGAAAGTTATCACTCTCATAATTTCCATGGCATTAACAGTTAGAGCATTTGGGGCTGACCTGGTCCAAAATTCTTAGTGAAAACCTATTTCAGAGTGTGTGGAGCTTAATGGGATATCATACAAGCATTTTGGGTTGAAGAGGATCTATCTTGGAGATCTATAATACATTTCATCTCGCGAAGGATTATCTTTCATGTCTTAAGTCCGACCTACATGCTTGATCATTCATCAGGGTTTGTAACCTTTGAGGTTGACGCAGACCATTGTTGGAGCTAGAGAATCATATTTAAGATCTTTTGTAATTCATAGGAAGGTAGTCATTAGTAGAGTTAGGATTTCATGATTAGAGTTTAGATATTTTGATATGCCCAGTTGTGGGACTGTAATAAGGCCTTAGTGCTAGTTGTAATGTTGTAATGCCCTTGTGGTAGGCTTGTGAGCCCTAATTATCTAGCATATGATGCATGTACGATTTCTAGTTATTGAATCAATGAAAGTTCATTTTTTTTATCAGTATCTTTTGTTATTTCTACTGTTTTGACTCTAAGTTGCACGGTTGGACAGTCCTTTCTTTACCTTCCATCCATGACTACACCAAAATATAAGATTGAGGATTGATTAGCCATTAGCAAGAGTTTTGAAGAGATACATTCAAAACATAGATGAATGTGTACTCACCTTTTAAAGAGAGTGAGAGTGTTGGGAAATTTCAATCTCTATCCAAATAATCAATTTATGACTTCCGTGGATGAGATACAAGGCTTGAACTACTATAATATGAAAATTTTAAACTTATCTACAAACTTGAATTAAGTGACCTTAATACATAATTACCATGATTAGATCCATTATCTTTATGATGCTAAAAACAACCAACATAACATTCTTAATAACACCACCTTATGTGAGCTTATAACTACAATAGATAAAGCATAACATCACCATAAGATAGCAACAAAGAGACACAAATCAACAACTTAAAAGGAATAATGTAACATGACTTATGTGGAGAAACCCTTGTGAGAAAAAAACTCTACCAAGAAGAGAGGCCAAGTATGTATTATCTTTGAATAAATTAGATTACAATACTTTCACTTTCATTCTCCTCTGTCTCCAAAATGTAAGCACCTGTGTCCCATGAACAACCTCTTTATGCCCCAACCTATCCTTGTTCCTACAAAGTAACTCTACATTCAATTGTTCCTCTTAATTTCTCCATCCAAGAAGTTGATTATATAGACTTGTAAAGAGGTCTTAAGGACTAAACATGACACCCAAATATGACTCTTCATTCCAAATGTCCCAACCCTTGGATTACCTCCTTGAAATATGAAAAGGAAATGGTTTTGGCTCCAATAATTTCCCTCCAACTTGGGCACACAAGTTTGGAAATGAAACATTACATTAAATTCCACAAAAGACGTAATACCAAGAAATACTTGTTTCCTATTTCCAAGCACCCACTTGGAGAAGCCCAATATCCACTCATTTGTCCTCTTGTTTTTTACCATCTATTTTAGGCATCCAAATGTGAGGAAAACAATATTAAATATTCATATCTATAAGTCACCTTTACCATTGCTAGTGAAACCCATCATCCCTTTTGAATGTATTACAAATAATGGTGAAAATAAATATTACAAAATATTTTCCCAACACACCCTAAGTTCCTAGGGACACTTTCCAAGGATGTTGGAACCATGACGTAGGATTTACAAGGTAGATGCCACCTTAATCCCAACAAAGAGAGATGGTAGTTTTAAATCACTCTTATTTTATACTATTACCAATCAATGTAAATTCCAAAGGGGTATTATATTTTATGTTAATGAAGGATGATAACTTAAATTGCCATACTAGACTATGCATGGTACATTGTTCTCTATCAATTATTTGGGATTTCACACCCTATGTTAATGTCTTTTTAGTTATTTATGTTGATGGGTAGTTCCTTGCATTTGTGTAATAAAATAAGTATTTTTCTATTTATGTTGCTAATAAGGGAATTATTGAGTGTGAAATCCTAATTGAGAGTCTCATACAATGATTGGAGGTATGGTGCGAGCTTATAGGTGTTGCATGAGAAGCTATAGAACAATCTATAAAAAAGCACTATTTTGATTCCATAAGAGGTTGTGATGATTGTTGGTAATAATATAGCCTCCCATCTACTATGAGCATGGAGTAGATATTTCTTTTTACCATAGGGGTAGGTGGCACCATCAAAATAACATTAACAAAAGTTGTTAAAAAAGTAAAAGTTAACATCATAAAAATTATTTGTCAATAATAGAAAATCTAGTGATATAAAAGCTTGCCATATCAAATAGTTAACAACATAAGGAAATAATTATAACCACCAACTTAAAAAAAATTAAAAACTGAACCTAATATTTATATTTAAATCTAGAATTGCAAGAGGCATCAACCAAGAAGTGGAAAATTATGACTTTTTTACATTATTATTATTAAAAATAAATAACACTTGTTTTAGATAATTTTTATTCAAGTATCAAGATCAATTAAAATACATTCAAAATAAAAGTTAGATTTTAATTGACGATAACAAACATCCAACAATGATTGTTTCCAATAGTCATCCCACACTCTGCAACTTTCAAATTTAAAATCCTCTGCTCCTATTGTGGTTGGCCATAGGTTTGACGAGTGGGGAGCTACAATGGGCTTCCCCATGCTTTGTCTCTATTGCTTTGACAGTTAAAAGTGGTGTTTTGTCAGCTTCTATGTCTAGAACTATCGGTGCAAAAGCTAATTTGTCTTCGCTTTCCTTGAAATCCCATGCTCGTTTTGTGGAAAATTCCCCCTCTTCTCCATCTCTTGGACTTTATTTCCTTTTATTTGAGGAAGACCCAAATTTTTATGTGGAGAAGATGGTTGGAAGCAAATCCCCAAATTTGCGGCATCTTGGGATTCCCCTTACTTCAGGGGCTTCCTACTTGGTAGATGGTCTTGAGATTGTTGTTCCTAATGATATCATGAACAAGACTATTATTGGCTTCCAACTCTCCCTGGTTGGTAATTTCCTTGCCTTTAGACCTAATATAGATCAACTAAGGAAATGGACAGATTGTATTTGGAAACTAAAAGGAAGTGTTAGCATAAGTGCAATGGCAAACTACTTATTTATGTTTAACTTTACGACTCACAAAGACTTGCTAAAGGTCCTAATTGGTGGTCCATGGGAATTTGATAAAAAAATTAAGAATTGCTTGTCATTATGCAAGTGGAAACCTAGCTTTGATCCCTCATTAGACTTGGCATTGGCTTCCTCTACTTGGATTATATTATCAAGGCTCCCCCTTGAGTTTTGAAATACTAAAATCTTCTAGGCTATAGGTAACTCCTTTGGCCATCTATTGGTGATTGATAAAGTAACCCTACAGAATTCAATATTTTTTTTTTGATAATTTATGTTAATGTTGATGTAGATAAGGTTTTACCCTCTATTATTTCTTTCAAATCAAAATTTTGAGTATGGAATCAAATGATAGAGTATGAGAATACTAGATTTTTTTGCCATTTCTATAGGAAGTTTGGTCACCTTGATTGTTGTAAGAATGATTCACTGGAAAAAAAGTAAAAAGATTTCAAACCAACAGATTCATAATGTGGTTGAGGATCTATTAACCATAAATATGGTTATCTTAGATATTGGTGAGAAGGATATAGTAAATCCTCCATATTCCAAAAATAGGAAGGAGATGGAAGAACCGAAAGTTGGAGATGAAAAAGACCCCAACATTATAACTGGTAAAGATTTACCAAACAATTTCTCAAGAGTGGTTGTTTCTTTACTTGCTATAGTAAAAATATTATGGGTACTAGCCAAAATGGGGATTGTATTCTCAATAAAATAATTGAAAAATAATATTACTCATGTTACAATTAGACTATAGACAAAATTTTTAAGGAAAATATAGGAATCCCAAATAGTATTGAGTTCTTTGAGGAAAGGGAAATCAAATTAGACCCAAATGAAGCTCAAAATCAAAAGGAGGATAAGTTATTAAAGTTAAATGGGGAGGAATATTTTAGTCTATCTGGAGATCTTTTCAAAGCTATGCATGAGTCTTTGGCTTTGTTATGGTTTGGCGATAAAGATTCCCTCTCTCATCCTAGGAAGTCCTCAGAAGGTGTCCTAAAGGGGGATTGGACTCAAGTTAATGGAAAAATGAAAAATAAAAAGAAAGTTGATGTTGGAGGAGATCCAAAATAGGGGAGACCCTCTCAGAGGGAAACTAGGGCTTGAGAAGAAGCTTGAGATGTGGCCTCGAGAAAACATAAAGCCCTAGTCTGCCTCTCGAAACAAAATAAATAGAAGAAATGATTTCGTTGGGGGATTTCCCCCCTTCTTTCAGTGGCAAGGTGTCATTTTGACTGTTATAATGTTTGCAATGAGGATTTTTTCTCGGAATATTAGAGGTTTGAATAGTTCTTTTAAAAAACATCTTATTAAATGTTGGGTCATCAATCATAAAATTGACATTTTTCTCCTTCAAGAAACGAAGATGCAACTTGAACTACTTTTGACCAAATTGTGAATAAAATTTTGCCTTCTAGTTACTCTGTTTGTGATGCTAAAGGGGATTTTGGGGTATAGCTACCCTTTGGAATCCTGATAGGGTTAAAGGTGCCATAGGAAAAAATTATAAGAACAACATGATGACTTATATGGAGGATTTGAACTTTCAGTTAAATAGAATCTTGTTATCATCTATGCTCCCAATTCTAGATCTGCTAGAGCTTCCCTTTGGGATTCTTTATCTTGTCTAATATCAAGTAAAATTGGTTAATTTTGGATGCTTGGTAGGGATTTTAATACTCCATTGTTTTCCTCAGAAAAATTAGGGGGGATTAGATGATTTCTTTGATAGCATGATGGATCTTATGGACTTCCTCTCTTCTTAGGGTCACTACTGAATTTGACACCATTTTTCGACGGACGTTCGTCGGTGGTTCGACAAATCTTTTTCGGAGTAGTGACGAAATGATGAAAATATTTGTCATTTTTTCGTCGCAAGTCTGACGACGAATTAAACGTTGAAATAATGGCGCAGATTCATCGGTCGTTGACATCATAAAATTTCTCGGATGTTCGTCGGAATATTGATGAAATGGGCATCGAAAGAACACCAAAAGTTCATCGCCAGTTCGACGAAATGGGAAAGTATTTATGATGAAGCCTTCGTTGCAGCTAAGCAACTTCGTCAAACCTTTTTATGTGGTTCGTCGGTGATGTTCGTCGAAATTGTGATGAAAAGGGCAAGGAGTTACGACGAAGTCTTCGTCGCAACTAAGCAACTTCGTCAGACCTTTTCTGTGATTCGTCGGTAGAATTCATCACAATTATGACGAAATGGACAAGGAGTTACAACGAAACCTTCGTCGCAGCTATAGCAACTTCATCAGACCTTTTCGGTGATTCGTCTGTTGTGTTCATCGAAATTTCAACGAAATAATGCAATTTTTTATAAAAAAACATTCGTTGAAATGTACCATCAGTGAGGGATCAAGCAAGTCGCATCCCTTCGTATTCAAATCTCGGGCAATTATTTTATTCGGTCATTTTCCATGTTTATTTTATTATTGATGTAGAGTGCCAGGGGAAGACAATCTCTTAAGAGCTTCACTCAAATACTCTTAGATAGACTCCTTAATACACCATACAACTAATGAGCAACTTAAGCACTATTTTAACTCCACACACCCTAATGCAATCAAGAGGCTTGGAAATGACTCAAAATCTCTTAACATGGCTAAACTGAGCCAACAAACAAGACTTCTCACTTGGGAACACTCTTTCATCTATCACTGCCATATTAGGCCTTGTAGCCCTTGTAGCCCTATCTAATGGGACAGTCAACATAAAATACTTCTAATGACTGAAACCAGACCAAACTCACTGGTTTTTGACACTTGATACTATCCTCCACAAACCTTCAAAACCACAAGTTTTGACTCCAACACAAAAGGCAACAAATGACCTATTTTCTAACGCTACAAGGAGGCCTAAAAGATACTTTTCAATGCAAGTATGGTTACCTTGGCACACCCCAACACCCCTAAGCCAATGAATACCTTCCTATACCTTCAAAAAACTCATTCCAACTGACCCCAAGCAACACAAAATAGAAAACTCACAAATCTTGCCTCAAATCATATTTTTGCAACAAATTTTGGCTTGTCACACAGAGATGCCAAGCCTAGGGTTGCTCAAAAGTTGCACCAGAATCCCTTCCATCCTCCAAGACCTTCAAGAACATAAAGTACATGATCTTCCTCACCTTCTCCACTTGCTCATGGCATGATTTTTGGTGGGAAGGCGAGGAAGATCATGAACTTTATGTTCTTGAAGGTCTTGGAGGATGGAAGGGATTCTGGTGCAACTTTTGAGCGACCCTAGGCTTGGCATCTCTATGTGACAAGCCAAAATTTGTTGCAAAAATCTGATTTGAGGCAAGATTTGTGAGTTTTCTATTTTTTGTTGCTTGGGATCAGTTGGAATGAGTTTTTTGAAGGTATAGGAAGGTATTCATTGGCTTAGGGGTGTTGGGGTGTGCCAAGGTAACCATACTTGCATTGAAAAGGGTCTTTTAGGCCTCCTTGTAGTGTTAGAAAATAGGTCATTTGTTGCCTTTTGTGTTGGAGTCAAAAATTTTGGTTTTGAGGGTTTGTGGAGGATTGTATCAAGTGTCAAAAACCAATGAGTTTGGTCTGGTTTCAATCATTAGAAGTATTTTATGTTGACTATCCCATTAGACAGGGCTACAAGGTATAAAAGGCCTAATATGGCAGTGATAGATGAAAGAGTGTTCCCAAGTGAGAAGTCTTGTTTGTTGGCTTAGTTTAGCCATGTTAAGAGATTCTGAGTCATTTCCAAGGCTCTTGATTGCATTTGGGTGTGTGGAGTTAAAATAGTGCTTAAGTTGCTCATTAGTTGTATGGTGTATTAAGGAGTCTATCTAAGAGTATTTGAGACAAGCTCTTAAGAGTATGGTGTATGAAGGAGTCTATCTAAGAGCCTTTTGTTTTGAGAATAGTTTAATATTATCTAATTAACAGGGCCAACCACGTGATGATGGAAGCTCATTTGGCCCCTCCCCCCCCTCACATCACTCTCAATTCCCCATACCCAATCATATAACATTAATCATTCATTCATGCTTTAATAACATATAACATTCATTCATTCATCCATTAATAACATAGAACATTCATCCATTAATAACATATAACATTCATTCATCCATTAATAACATATAAAATTCATTCATTAACATAGAACATTCATTAATTAACATATTCACATTCATTCATTAACATATAATATTCATTCTTTCAGTTTTTACATATTATCAAAAATATGGTTGTCATGATATGATTACAATCACTTTTTTTTGTTTATTTTTGAAAGCTACATAAAGCTAAAGTGGAGTATCATTTTCTAAATCAATATTTGTCCCCCATTTAGTTGTTCTTCCCTCTGCTCGTGATCTTAATGTACGCCTAGTCGTCTACTCATGACGTGGACGCCGTTCAAGGGGGGGTCTGCTGCAATAAGAAAGAAATGTTAAACTGATATGTTTTATTATTATTGTTACAAGTATTTCATTAATTAAAAGAACATTAGAGTGGTTCTCTTTACCTGATGGGTCCACATCATGTTCCTGAACTTTTGTTATAGACTCATGCTCAACATGTTGAACACCCTCTAAATCCTGATCTGCAGTTGAAACACGAAAGGTTACATTAATTAATACACCAATTGAAATTAAATATGTTTAAGAGAACATGAGGGTGGTCCTCTTTACCCAATGGGGCCACATCATGTTTCTGATCTTCTCTAGCCCGACATGCTCAACATCTGATGATTTCCACATGCTCTTAAAGTTGAAACACCTAAAGGTTACATTAATAATACACCAATTGCAATTAAATATGTTTAAAAGAACTTTAGAGTGGTCCTTCTTTACCGATAATACATCATGTTTATGATCTTCTTCTATTCGATCATGCTCAACATGTTTATCATGCTCTACATGCTCTAAAGTACCAGGATGCACACCATGACCTTTATCTATAGGTTGTGCTCCACCCTCATCAGGCTGCATTCGAATGTCATGTGTAGTAATATCATTGCTTGAATGTTTAAAACAAATGGAAATGTAATTAATTTATGGTGGAAATTAATATTGAATAGATTGCACAAGAATTCAATTTTAAATAAAATTTATTGAGTTTATTTACCTATGTGTCGGATGCAGTGGAAGATTGTGTTTTCCCATTCAAGACTCTTTCATGCTCAGCCACGTACCCATAGCCCATAGGCAATCTTCAAGTCATCTTCCGGAACTCGTTGAATTGAGCCTACATTTTGCATAAGATCATGAATTTTCTTCTATGGTGTGATAAAACCAAAATTGTTTTCAATTTATTATTTGGATACTATATTTCATTTATTCATACTTACAATTTGTGCGGCTAATTTCATATAACCACCAGAGCCAAGTTTGTGTTGCTTGTGTTTTTCTAGTCTTTCCTTTATTGCCTTCAATGTGTCGGGCAGCCTATGAAAATTTTGAAATACATTAGATTATGTAAAAAGAAAGAGTAATCAGTATATAATTACATTGTTGATAGTATCACATACCTTCCTTGGCCCGGTGGTGTCTTTCCTTTTTTCTTTTCAGCCTTCTCCTTTCCATCTAACACCAGGTGTTGAATCTCAGTTGTGTTTACAATTTGTCCTTGATGAAAAAATCTCTTTCAGTTTGTTCTCATTGTTAATTTGTCTCAGAATCATTGTTAATCTGTCTCAGAATGGTTCTCCTTGCACATCACAGGTTTTGGTTGTTTGCAGAGTCTCCTCGATCCACTTTGAAATGTCTAAGTTGCCTTTCGGCAAGACATTTCAGAAGTCTTGGCGATTGAATTTATCATTCAGGCTACAGTCGGCAAGACTTCTATTGTGTTTTGGCGACATAAAGTATTCTCTATCGGCTTATGGTATACAGTCGGGATAAGGTCTTATCGAAATTGAAATGTCACACCGACTCGCTTTAGAATGTGCATTTTGGCAAAGTGTAATGCCATCGGTGTGAAGTCATAGAGAGATTGCAATGTTATACCGACCGATGGTGAATGGATGTGTTTCGGAAAAAGTCAGGGTTCTCAGGATAAGGTCTTAGCAAAGATATATTGTTTCCCCGACTAGTGCTTGTGGATGTCTATCGGCGAGACATTCACGTGGTCTCAGCGACTCCGAGTGAATGAAGTGTTTCGGTATGACTCAATATATTCTACAATAGGTCTCCCCGATGATGGTAGGCTATAGCGGCATTCATAAGGGAGAAGGTTGCATCGGCGAAAGAATCATAAAGTCACAGCGACATCACAAGGGATTGTATAAAGATCTCCATCGGTATGAGAATGATAATGTCTTGGCAACTTAGAAATGACAAAGACCTTCTGTATAACATAAAGTAATCTTTGAGAGGTCTCTCCGATGTCAAAAGGCTACAGCGATAGTGAATCGAAAACAAAAGGGTCTAGTCGGTAAGAAAAACAATATGTTACGGCGACAATGTGTATCGAATGTCTTTCGATAAAACAAAGACCTATCTACAAGTTGTCTCTTCGAAAGTTGAAGGCTACAGCGACTCTCAAGAGTAAAAAGGTTTTTCGATGTGACTTAGTGTTCTCTACGAAAGGTCTCCCCGAGTGTGATAAGTCACAGCGACTGTGATCAAAACAAAAGAACATCGATGAGAGTTTCCTTATGTCTTAGCGAACAAGCCTATCGGTGAAACTCAACGCTGACTGTGTATTGTCACAACGACACATAGGTGGTTAAAGAAATCTCAAACTCTGTGGCCGTTTATAGAAAATTCAAATTACAGTTACACGCTAACATCATTAATTGCATCGAATCTCAGAGCCGTTACATGATAGCATATTCATTGAGTTTCTTTCTGAGCTGTTGTGTTTTTTAGATGTTTTGCAACTCTTTTGATAAGATCTTCGATTGATTTTTTCCATCATCGACAGTTTGTCAGTATTCAGCTTAATATTCAAAAATAAGCAAGAGAATCTAAATATCTGGTGAAAAATGATGTTGAAGATTTCTTCACAATCGACATACTTGAAATGTAAATAAATACCAGTGTTGAAAACTGAAATGGTTGCTTGTAATTCTGAGAGTGTCATTTCTTGTTTGTATATGAATGAATGAACTCTGCAGAAAGATGTGTGCTTAACTGAAAACAGAGAAATCCTCTGAGTCACTATTATAGTAATTTTGTAATCTGAGTGAGGGGTTGGTTCTCCTTGAGATGGGTGTCTCTAAATGAAGGGTTGGTGCTCCTTGAGTTGGTGCTCAGAATTTTAGCCTATAAGGCTTTGTGAGCTTTTGTTTAAAAGATTAAGCCAGGAAGGCATTTAGGGAGTGGTTTTTATACCCCATGAGGGTTTTCCACTCGGTAAAATCTGGAGTCTTCTTGTTCTGCTAAGTTCCCTTTGCTTTACTGTGTTGTTGATTATTTTAGTTCACTGTTTGGGTATTATCTTTCTCAATTCTGTTTATGAATGATTACATTCAATTCATGAATGCATTAATCAGAGTATATTGAGTTTAGATCTGTGCTAAAGTTATTTGAATTTGTAGAAATTGGTCAAATATGTTATAACACTGATTCACCCCCCCTCTCAGTGTCATTTTAACTCCAACAATTGGTATCGAGCCTAGGGTCCTCTGATTGGTTTAATTACCTTGGATTGGTCTTGGTCTTGGAGTTTTTTTTTAATGGCACATTCTCAAGACGGTGCCTCTGTAAATAGAGCTCCATTATTTGATGGAATAGATTATGTGTTCTGGAGAATAAGAATGGAAGCTTTTCTTGTTTCTTTTGATGTTGATGTTTGGAGCATGGTTTTAGAAGATTACAATGTACCAGCCACTATTCCCACTGATGCTGCTGAGAAAAAGAAGTATGAAACAAATGCCAGAGCTAAGCATGCCATCTTGTGTGGATTAACTAAAGATGTGTTCATTAAAGTCATGCATTGCAAATCTGCTCATGGAATCTGGGAAAAACTTGAAACTATATATCAAGGGAATGAGAAAGTCAAACTGTCAAAAATCATTACTCTCAAACATCAGTTTGAGGAGTTGAAAATGAAGGATGATGAAAAAGTGGCTGAATATTTCCTAAGAGTTGATGAAGTTGTCAATTCAATGAAAGGTCTAGGTCAAGAGGTTAATGAATTTGATGTGGTCACAAAGGTTGTTAGAACCTTACCATCCAAATTTGAATCTAAGGTTTCACCCTAGAAGAAAAGAAACACTTTGATCAAGCTTACCTTAGACAGCCTACAAGGAATACTTACTGCCTATGAAATGAGAACTAGCAAAAACAATTCTACAAGTAAAGAAATTGCCTTTAACATTGAAAAGAAAGAAAAAGTCGAAGTCAGTGAATCAGAGTTGTTTGAGTCTAAAGAATCCCATTTTGTTAGAAGATTTAAAAAGGGATCAGGAAAATATAAGGGAAAACTTCCCTTTAAATGTTTTAACTGTGGAAAAATAGGTCACTTTGCTGCTAAGTGTCCATATGATGATCAAATAGGTGACAATGAGACATCTAAAAAACAGTCTCAAAAGAAGGCTTTCAAACCTAAAATAAACTTCAATTTCAAAAAGAAGAAGTCTGTTTAGTAAGGATGAATCTAATTCTGAATCTGAAGATTCATCAGTTGAAGAATATGAAACTTTGTTCATGGTTGAAACCACTCAGCAAAATGATACAAACAATACCGACATTGAAGAAGGTGAAGTAGATCTTGAATGTGAGCTGAAATGTGCTTTACAAGAGATCAGAAAACTCAAAAAACAAGTTCTTGCTCAAGAACATAAATCTGATCAAGAAATAGTCTCTCTAAAAACTCAGCTTGAAGAAGCAAAAAGAGTTGAAGACTGTCTTCAAGAGACTGTAAGCTGCAAAGATCAAAAAATTCAAAAACTGGAACAAGAAGTAGTTTGTCTTAGGAAGGAAATTGAAAAATATGAAAGCACTCAAACTAAATGAGATGCTCAGCAAGTAGAAGATGTACAAAGGTAAAATTGGTGTTGGTTTTGAAAAGGGTGAATGCTCAATTGACCATGCAAAACAAAACCCCTCTTCTGAAGTCAAAGGTTCGGGTTCAAAACACTCAGAATTTGGTTAGGATCATGTTCAATCTTTAAGAGGTAATAGATCTTCATACAGAGTCAATCCTTTCTTCTATGGTTATTGTTTTTTCTGCAACAAATTTGGCCATAAGGTGAGCACTTGCAGGCTTATGAATCCTAGGTTTGGTCTTAGGCAATACTATGGTTTTATTAGACAAATCAGATGTTTTAAATGCAACTCTTTGGGACATTCTGTCAAATAGTACAGAGCTGATCTGCAATCTAAACAACATAAATTTAAAAAGGTTTGGAAACCTAAGTCTATCAACAACATTGAGCAAACTATGTTGGTTCAAACAACTTTTCATTCCAAGAAAAAGGACTTATGGGTCCTGGACAATGGATGTTCTAACCATATGACTGGCGACAAGGATAAGTTTGTAAATCTTGAATATTATATAGGTGGATATGTTAAGTTTGGTGATAACTTTGGTATTCAAATTAAAGGTAGAGGTTCACTTCTTCTAAATGAAGACACACCTATCTCTAATGTGTACTATGTGGAAGGTCTCAAGCACAATCTTCTAAGTGTTAGTCAAATCTGTGATAGTGGTTATCATGTTCTTTTCACTTCACAGGGATGTGAGATTAAAAAAAAGCTTGGAAAGGCTATTGTAGCTGGAAGGAGGATGATTAAATGAAATGTATATGTAATCTTCTCGACACATCAAGCAATGGAAATAATCAAGGTATGTGTTTAATAGGCCAAATTGAAGAGAGTTGGTTATGGCATAAAATATTAGGACACATAAACTTTGAAAATTTGATTAGAATTAGTAAGAATCAGAATATTAGCTACTAATTTTAACAATGTAAGGCCAGAAAATTTTAAAAGTAAAGAATGTCTTAAGTGGTAAACAAAATAAAATCAGCTTCAAAACAAAAGAACACTTTTCATCAAAACCTTTACAACTTGTGCACACTAATTTATGTGGACCAACCGGAACAAGGTCTATTAATGATGAAAGGTACTTTATGCTATTTGTGGATGATTATACTAGAATGGTTTGGGTTACATTTCTTAAGCATAAATCAGAAGCATTTGAAAGGTTTAAAATTTTTCGTAGAAATTGGTTGAGAAGGAATCTGATTTGAAACTTAAATAAGCCGCGACCGACAGGAGGTGAGTTCACTTCAAGAGTTTATTGATTACCGCGGAACAAGACGGCATTAAAAGACAAGATGCTGCAACAAAAACAACTCAACAAAACAGGGTAGTTGAACGTAAAAACAGAACTGTAAAAGAAATGGCTAGAACAATGTTAGATGAAGCTAAGTTGCCTAATATGTACTGGAAAGAAGTTGTTCGTACATCAGTATAAATTTTGAATAGAGTGCAAATTAGAGTGAAATCTAAACACACTCCTTATGAACTGTGGTATGGAAGAACTGCTTCTATCAAATACTTTAAAATTTTTGGAAGTAAGTGTTTTATCAAAAAGGATGATGATAACCTTGGGAGTTTTCAATCAAAGAGTGATGAGGGTATCTTTTTGGGATACTCAACTCACAACAAAGCTTATAAATGCCTTAACAAAAGGCTTAACAAGATAGTTAAAGTTGTTAATGTAAAATTTCATGAGAGATCACATTTGTATGTTGAATCTTTGTAGGATAATGAGGAAGAACTTGAACTAGAAATTATTTCAGAAGAAACTGAGTCAACAAGCCCTAGAATTGAAACAGCAAGTCCTAAAAAGGTTGCATCAAAAGCTCTAACTAAATATCACCCCAAAGATCAAATTATTGGGGATAAAAATGTAGGAGTTCAAACTAGAAGAAAGGCTGCAGAATCTGATGAAAAGGCACAAATAGCTTTCTATCTAGTTACTCAGTTTGAGCCTAAAAACTTTAATGAAGTCTGTTTATAGTTTGTTGGCTCTCAAGATAAGGTGGCTGATATTTTTACTAAGCCCTTAGCTAAAGAGTTATTTGAAAGGTTGAGACTTCGATTGGGAGTTATCTCTCAATCTTTACTTCTCTGATTTTCCATGCATTGGCTTAGGGGGAGCATGTTATGTGTTTTGATTCACTTACAACTCTCCTAAAATCTTGGTTCTTGCACTCTGTCATTTTTTTTGCAGCTGTTTCTCATGGAATTTTGTTTAGCTTTTCAGTTGTGTTCATCTATTCTTTTCCTTGAGGCAAAAAGGGGGAGAGTCTTTGGTGTTTTTTCATCAAGGACAAAGGGGGAGTTTGTTGAATCTCAGTTGTGTTTACAGTTTGTCCTTGATGACAAAATCT
>VDFB02373365.1:341074178-341382424 GCA_007258455.2 Sequoia sempervirens
AATGCTCTATAATGATAGAGTACTTGATTCTTTGATGATTAAAATGAATGTTATGAATACTTTTTTAACACTGGTTCATAGTATCAAATTGCATCAAATGTGTGTCTAATTGGCTCGAATGATGGAGTGAATGGATCTAATCAATAAATTTTAAATTTTAGAACTATAAAATGGAAGGGGACAATTTTATGATTGAAGGGTTTCCCCATGACAATGGAAGTGTCATAGTGTAGGGGTATGGTCCAATCCAATAGGCTAGCAAATAAATAGAGGTAAATTCATAGGCGAATGAGATATATATGTGAAATAAGGAAAATGCATAGAAGTGTGTGTGTATCAGAATAATGTATGAATCAATGTATATAGATATTTGTAGATACAAATTTATAAAAGGATGAAATTTAACCAAACTAGACATCACGATCATACTAATTCTTAAACTATGTATGTTTGTTTAGCAAATATATGGAATTGGATGGGTATATGAATTTAATCGTATTTTTGCATCCTCTTTGGGGTATTATGTGAATCCTAAACTTTTTTATGTGTATCAATATGCTTATTAGCCACAAAAATGCATGTAAAAAAAATGCGTGGGTGATCATAAGATACTAATGTGAGGTCCACATAAAGTAACATATCCTGTGAGGTGTAAATGTGTATGTCCTTTGGTATGCACTATCAATAGATACTACAAAATAAATTAAAAAATGTACAGTGATTATTGTGTGTCCTAGAATTCAAAATTTGATAAGAAATAGTAACTTTCCAACTATCTTCAAAATCCAAACAATAGTAAATGAGTAAATTTAGGAGTATGTCTACTTGGGAAGTGATGAGAAATGCTCTAGTTGACTACAACAATGTGACTCCACTCAAATATGGGAAAATGTGATCTACTTGATTATAGTAATGGGCACATCAGTGATTGATCTCTTTTGGTGTTACATTGTGTTTGAGTCAGTCTTCTAGGTAATTTGTGGATATTTGGTTGACAAGGCTTGTCATCTTTCTTTTGTTTTGTGCTTGAGTGTTTGCGCCAACATATGAAGTTGTGTTAAGGTGGATTTAGGTCTTGACCTATCATGTTGAGAACTGCATTGAATTAATCCAATTGGAAGTATGTTTTTGGGTTATTTGATTATGTGCTTCACATTTCATCTCACAGCATTTCCTTGTTGTTGCCCTAGATTGATGTGTGCTAGCATGTGAGGTTGTAATGCCCCTCTGTTTACCTTGTTTGGACAGCTTCTTGGATTTCATCTAGACTTTATGAGGTTGTTTATCTTGACTTTATGTTACTGTTTGATAAACTTTATGACACTATTGAATGTTACTTGGACATGGTGATATTTTGATGAGTTGATGATGTGACTTTATTGGTGAAGGGGACAGTATTACATCTCTCACTTGCAAGTGCCCTGTGATTTCTGTGATTCTCTCTTCATGGTGTGTATGCTTTGTTATCTAGATACATGTATGACGTTTGTTTGTTTGCAGGTTGGCAGGTACAAGACATTAGCTTCACCTAGTTGCACAGGTCTAAGCGTGTCCACTACTCAATAGTAATATTGGGAGATAGTAACGGGCTACCTAGTCATACCTTTACCCTAGTACAGTGTGTCATCAGTTTGAGTTTTGGTCTTAGCCTTATCATTGTTGTTCTGGTTATTTTATTATTGTGCAAATTTAATTTGGTAGATTAAATGTGTATTTGATTTAAATATTTAATTAATTGAATTATTGTTGTGAAGGCTTTAGAATAAATTAATTAATTAATTTAATTTAGTTATGTTGTTGATTAATTATTATTATTAAGAATAAATGGTAATTAAATAAATAAGAGTATTTAAATTGGTTGCAATTAGTAAATTGTTTTATTTTATTTAAATGCATGTGGATGGAAAATATCTGAGTTGTTGAGGGAAAAGATATTTTGATTGGGATAATTGTGAGTTAGAAATTTGTTATCTAATTGTTGATAAATTGATTCTCGAGAACATTGGAAAGAGGAAAGAAAGTTGTTTTCCTGAGGAAAGAGTTTTGTTTTGGTTGAAAAAATTTGCTAAGAATTGTGGATCTCTAAAGGTTTTGTTTTAGAATGCTAGCATGGGAATTCTTGGTTGTGGTATTGTTGTGTTTTCTAGAAAGAGGCAATTGCACTAGAGGAAGCTTTGGCTACATTGGAAAATTTGAAGCTACAGAGAAGCTCAACAACATTTCTTGAGGGAATAGTTCTTCTGGAACAGGTTCCTTTATTGTTTTCGTGAATTTTGAATTGAAATTTTGTTTTTATTACTGTAATGCAATTTGGAAATGATAGGAAATAATTTTTAATACTGTAGAAGTTTTTGTTTCTTTCTATTTAAAAGATTGCATGAAAGAGGAACCTCTGTAGAAAACGATTAAAATCCTTTGTGCAAATTATCCATTTGAATTAGATTGATTTAAGAAAATTAGAAAACCTCTGTAGGGAATCAAATTTTAATAGTAGATTTTGTAGATCTCTGTAATTAGATTGAGATTCTCAAGTATAATTTGAAAATTGAAGTTTATTGAAATTGTTCTTTGAAATTGTTCTTCTGTAATTTGTCTGTAGAAAATAATTTTTCCATTTGGACTATTGGCTTGATATATATATATATATATATATATATCTATATATATATATATATATATATATATAGGGAATATGTATATATATACATATTGAAATATAATATTGTATATTCAACTCATATATTTCGTAGCTCTATAATGGAATTCACACATGACAATTAATCCCCACCAAAAATAATACCTTGCAAAGTATAACAATGTTGATATTAATACTATTGACATTTGACATGAAAATAATAAATAGTCTACAATTTTTATCTTAATAGACATGCATTTTTAAATACTCTTGCATTTTAGCATGAAAATAATCATTAATATGTCACTTCTATCTTAACAAAAATTCAATTTTAACATTATTCAATTTTAGCATGAAAACATATTCAATAAAACAAAACAAAATATCAATAGTAAAAGTTGAAATAAATATGAACACCTAGAACTCATTTATTTTATCAGTCTCAAGTCATTAGTTTTTCCTTGAATTCTATGTATTTTCTAAATTTAAATATATAAACCATTTATTATTTTGACAAAGTTCTTCAATCTAATGTTTAGGGAAATCATCAAGCATATAAACATATGGTTTTAATACGAAAACTAATTACACTATGACGAGGGTGCAACCCGAGACATAGAAAATAACTCACAAACAAGAGAATAATTTTACTATTTAGTAAATGAAACTTTTTACATGCAGAGGAACTCAAATCCTCAAGTTCTACAACATATGCAAGCTACAAAAAATTACAGAATAACCCTTTTCATAGTGTGCAAACTTGTCCGCAAAAAGCTACCCAAAAATCAAAAATCCACCCATAAATAGAGCTCCTTTTGAGTTTGGAGCCAAAACAACATTCAAATTTGAGTTTTGGCGGTTTGGCGCTGGAAGTTACAACTTGAAATTCAAATTCAAAAGAACATTAAAAAAAAGTATCCTCTAGAAAGTGCGCCAACTTCTGGGAGCCATAACTTCTGATCCATGACTCCATTTTTTCAACCGTTTGAACCATAGGAAAGGTCTCAGAGTCAAGAACGTGCTCAAAATTGCTACACTAATTCTGGAAAGTTTCAGGGCTGTTTCAGGACCATTTAGTGCCTCAAATCTGACCTAGAAGGTTTTTAGGTGTAATTCTGGGAGATTAAAATTGCAATATCTTCCAACTCGGGAATAGAAAAGAAAAATTGTAAGTTGGGAATTACATTATGACGAAAAGGGTATCCAAAAATGCAAAGACATCAAGAAAACTACCAACATGAAATGAAACTCTTTTTTTGGTTGATGCAAGATTGCCCTTACACCGCTAGATACTCCTGAAACACCCAGGGTAATTTGAGAAGTGACCCCGTCACATCTCAAATGGTTGAGCAAAACCCAAATGGTCAACCTTTGCCTTAGATAGCTAGGATAAATCTTCCACAGGCCTTCCTCTCCATTTCACCAAATATTCTTCATACTTCCTATTTCTAGTACTCCTTCCCACACGACTATCTAGGATTGCTTCAATCTCCTCCTTCTCTGAAGTAGGTGTTGGAATTCCATACTACCCTATTGCTAGTGTTCCTCTATGCCACCTTCATGATACTCTGTCAAATCTAAAATGTTAAACATAGGGGAAATGTTGACTCCATCCGAAAACTCTACCTCATATGCATTCCCTAAATCATGCTTCTTCAAAATCTTACAAGGACCAAATTTCTTCATCTTCAATTTGTTATAGGTTCCCACTGGAAACCTTTCTTTCCTCAAGTGGACCATTACTTCATAACCAATCTGAAACTCCTTATCCCTCCTTTTCTAATCTACCTTAGCCTTATACTACATATTCATCTTGTTAATATGTTCTCTTACCTTCTCATGTATATTCTTGATGTGCTCTGCAAAATCTTTGGCTTTGGCACTTATCTTCTTCTCTTGGTCCATCTTCCTCAATTCGAGAGTTGTTTTGGGGCTGCCTCCATAAATAATTTGGAATGGTGATCTACTAGTGCTTCTGTTGATAGAATCGTTGTAAGCAAATTCTGCCTAGGGTAAGATCAAGTCCCATCCCTTAGGTTTATCTCCTACTAAGCATCTCAATAGGTTACCTAGACTCCTATTCACAACCTCTGTCTACCCATTTGTCTATGGATGGTGTGTAGATCTGAATTTCAACTCTGTTTTCAATTTCTTCCACAAGGTCCTCCAAAAGTATCCCACAAATTTGGTGTCATGATCTGAGACAATACTCTTTGGAAAACCATGTAGTCTCACCACCTCTCTAAATAACAAGTCAGTAATGTGGATTGCATCATGGTTCTTTTGACATGGAATGAAATGTGTCATTTTCAAAAACTTTTCAACCATCACAAAGACTGAATCATTCCCTCTCTGTGTCCTTAGCAAACCAAGAACAAAGTCCATACTTATATCCTCCCACAGCCTCTCTGGTACAAGTATGGGTTGATACAACCCTGTATTTTGGTTCACTCCCTTAGCCATGGCATACCCTGCAACTCTACACAAACTTCACATCCTATGACAACTAAGGCCAATAATAATTCTCACTGATAATGGAAATGGTCTTATCCCAACCAAAATTTTCTACCATTCCTTCACTATGCTTTTCTTTTATCAAGTTCTCCCTCATGGAAATCCTCAGGATACACAAGTGACTTCCCTTAAAAAACATGCCATACTAGATTATGAAATCTAGCCACCTTGTCTTGTCCACTGTAACAGGTTCCTTGCAGGCTTTCCAAACCTTAGCAAAATCAGGATCTTCAGGGTACAATTTTTTGAGTTAATTGAACCCAACCACTTTGATCTACATCTCTGTCATCAATGTCTTCCTTCTACTTAAGGCATTTGCAACCCTATTCGACTTCCCACTCCTATGCTTTAGAACAAATGTATAGCCCTACAAAAATTCTACCTATTTCATATGCCATTGATTTAGTTTTCCCTAACTATTCAGGTACTGCAATGCTTGATGATTAGTATATAGAACAAATTCCTTTGGCAATAGATAATGTCTCTATTTCTTTAATGCTTGAACTTTTGCATAAAATTACTAATCATATACAGATTACTTTCTCTTGGCGTCATTTAAATTTTCACTAAAATAGGCAATGGGCTTACCTTCTTGGTTCAACACTACTCCAATGGCACAACCATTGGCATCACAATCCACCTAAAACACCTTATTGAAATCTAGGAGGGCAAGAACAGGCTACTTTTTCACCTTTTGCTTCAACAGTTCAAAACTTTTCGCTGCTCTAGTGCTCCACTTGAACTCTTTTCTATCCCCTCTTATTGTTTCAGCTGGGGGCGCACAAATTCTACTAAAGTTTCTAATGAGATTTCTGTAAAAACTAGCCAAACCATGGAAAGATCTCACCTTAGTAGGAATTCTTGGGGTAGGCCATTCCAAAATAGCCTTCACCTTCTCTGGGTCCATCTTGAGACCTTTTGTCGAGACAAAAAACCCCAAGTACACCAAATCCTTCACAAAACTACACTTCTTCAAATTAATCAACAATTTCTCCTCTCTTAACTTCTCAAAGGCTCTCTAAATATGCATCAAATGCTCATCCAAAGTCCTGAAAATCAAAATATCATCTAAATACACAATAACAAAACTTCCCAGAAACTCTTTCAGTACCTCGTTCATGAGCTACATGAATGTGCTCAGTGCATTAGTTAGCCCAAAGGGCATGACTAATCACTCATATAGGCCCTCTTTGGTCTTGAAGGTAGTCTTTCATTCATCTCCCTCTCGAATCCGGATTTGATGATATCCACTCTTTAGATCAATCTTTGTGAAATACTAAGCTCCACTCAAACAATCCATCAGGTTATCTATCCTTTGCAAGGGAAATATGTACTTGATTGTTATCTTGTTTATTTCCCAGGAGTATGTACACATCCTCCACTCCCTATCCTTCTTTGGTGTTAGTATTGTAGGTACCGTACATGGGCTCAAACTTTCCCATATCAAACCCTTTCTCAACAACTCCTAAACTTGTCTGTTCAACTCCTCATTTTCTGTAGTCCGTGCGTGTGAGCTGCTTATTTGGCCAAAATTTGGATCAGAATCAATTCAATCTAATGACTAATCTTCCTCACTAGTGGTAAACCTATAGGTACATTATCAGAAAAAATATCTTGAAACTCATCCAACAGCCCAAAAACTTCTACTGGCACCTTCTTACTATCCTCCTTACCCACTCTAGGAATCAATGCATAGCACACACGCTCATGTTTCATACCTTCTAAAAAAATTCTTCCATCAACATAACAGATTCTAGCACTATTGCATACCTTTTCTTCGGCCTCCTTCAAGGTTTCAACTTGTGATGAACCCCATCCTTAAATCGAGGAATAAGTGTTTGCAAGGCTATCAATATTATAGCTTCGCCTATCAAACTACCCGCAGGGCTTCCCAACAACATGCTTGTTATGCATCCATGGGGATGATATCACAAAATACCTCATCATGGTAGCTCAGATCTTGAACTTTACGGGCACTACTCGTGACCATAGCGTAGGATGCTTTTCTACCACAACCGGGCAATCTGATATGGGTATGGATGCGTCTCTCCTCACTTTAGCTTCGAAGACTTTCTAATCATCTCCTCTAACACTAGATTATCGATTCTCCCACTGTTAATAATGACATCACAACATTTTCCTTCACACTTGGACCTTGTGCAGAATAGATTATTCCTCTATTTTGGCTCCTCCTTAGTCACCAAGGCTCTTCTAATCACTAGGGCTTCTCCCCTTTCAGCATCATCTAAATGTTTAGATTGGGCCTCCTCATCTACATGTGTAACCCTTCCATGACCTTTCATCCTTGTCTTCCCATCCTTGGTGTTGTGGACATTCATAGGCTCGATGCCCTTCTTCACCACACTAGAAACACGTTCCTCTGAAACCACCCCTTCTAGATCCTTGTCCAAATCTCCCTCATCCTCTACCTCTTTGATCACCACTATTTTGATCACAAGAGCAGTAGAAGTTATCATTCTTCTAGTTTCGGCTAGTACCCACATCTTCATTTCTCCTTTCATCATCATTTTGGCTTCCAGAAGATCTTCCACTACCCTTTCCACTTTGACCTCCTCATCTTTTTTGCTTTCCATCAAATCTTTTGTTCAACTTCTCTTCAACTTTCAGAGCAAATTGGTATGCATCCTCAATGGTCGTCATTCTAACCAGGCTTAGCTCCTCTTGAATGCTCAGTCGTAACCCATTAAGATAATGAGCTACCTTCTCCTTGTTGGCCTTTGAGTGACCTATTCTGATGATCATCTTGAGAAAATATTTTGTGTATTCTTTCACAGATTGGCTCCCTTGCTTCAACCCTTGCAATTTCTTCAACAAATCTAGCTCGTAGTCCACTGGTATGAACTACTTCTTCAGTTTCTCCACCATGTGATCCCATCTGGTGATCTTTCCTTTTCCTCTTCAATTTCTCTCCAACTAGACCTCTTTCCACCAAATACTGGCATGGCCCTTTAGCTTCATTTTTGCAAACTTAACCCAATTTGGGTCCTCTATTTCCTCATACTCAAAATATTCTTCTAGCTCATTAATCCAGTCAATCAACTCTTCCAGGTTCAGACTTATGAAATAATTGGGGACTTCTACTCTAGTTCTTTTCCCAATCTTTGAAATGGTCCTTATCAGCCACATTTGGTCTTGATCAATTTCTTTTTCTTCCTCTTCTACACCTTAATCTTCCTCCTCTTCTTCATCCTCACTTTCTTCTCTCCTTATCCGGTTTAACCTTCTTCTCAACTGCTCCTATAAGGCATCAATTTGTCTCTAGAGGGCTCTAAAACCCTCGGTCACTAATAGATATCTTCCACTAGCATTTATGCCACCTCTGTTGCATATGGCACCACCATGTCTACCAGGCATCACTCTTGGAGGAATCTTTCTTGACCTTGACCCACAACCATGGTCCTGGTGTGAACTGCCTCACAATTGGCGATTTGTTCACAGAAAATAACTCACAAAAAGGAGAATAATTTTATTATTTAAAAAATGGAACTTCTTACATGTAGAGGAACTCAAATCCTCGAGTTCTATAACATATGCAAGCTACAGAAAATTACAGAATAACCCTTTTCGTAGTGTGCGAACTTGTCCCCAAAATGCTACCCAAAAATCAAAAACCCACCCATAAATAGAGCTCCTTTTAAGTTTGGAGCCAAACAACATTCAAATTTGAGTTTTGGCAGTTTGGCGCATTCAAAAATTAGTATCCTCTAGAAAGTATGCCAACTTCTGGGAGCCATAACTTTTGATCTGAGACTCTGTTTTTCAAACCGTTTGAACCGTTGGAAAGGTCTCAAATTCAAGAATGTGCTTAAATTTACTACGCTAATTTTAGAAAGTTTCGGGGCCATTTCGAGACTATTTAGTGCCTCAAATCTAACCTAGAAGTTTTCTAGTTGTAATTGTGGGAAACTAAAACTGTAATATCTTCCAACTAGGAAATATAAAAGAAAAATTGAAGTTGGGAATTACATTATGATGAAAAGGGTATCCAAAAAAACAAAGATATCAAAGATACTACCAACATGAAATGAAACTCTTTTTTTGGGTGATGCAAGATTGCCCTTACACCGCTGGATGCTCCTACATCACACTAACTACTCTTAAAAATTTGACAAAACAAAGAGGAAGGAGTCAAACAACCAAATTAGACTTTTAGTATTGAAATTTTTCATATCAAATTTTTCACTTTATCTTTTTTATTGAAAATAATTCATGATATTGTAAATGAAAGGGTTTAAATGACTCGTACATTGTAATAGTTATTTATATAATGTCAAAATTATACCTAAAACCTAACTAAATTTGTTTACTATTAGGCCACAAATTGAAGTCTTATTGTATATTTCAAACACTCAATCTATCAAAAATCAATTTAATCATTCTATAGTTTTCCAATTTCATTTTAACACACAACAATGTTAACATTCTTGACTTTTAAAATGAAAAATCTGACATTTCTACTAAACAATACTACAATTTCAACCTTGAAATAAAACTCACTTTTATTGCTTTCACATTTATCTTTTTTATTAAAATTAATTGACAAAATTATAAATGAAATATTCTTGTTTACATAAATTCAAAACTACATCTAATTCCTAAAGAAATTTGTGTACTCTTAGGTAAGAAATTGAAACTTTATTATACATTTCAAACAATCAACCTATCAAATATGCCAATTCTATTGTATCAAAGATGAGATGTTCACATTCTTAACTTTTAGCATGAAAATGTTGATAGTTCTACCAAAGCAGGTATATAATTTCAACATTCAATTTAAAGATGCCAATTCTATCATTTTCACATTTATGTTTTCTTTGGTTGGGATGGTGAGATTACAGTTTGGTGTGCAGTGGTGTATATTCTGCATAGTGTTAACATTCTTAAATTTTAATATGAAAACAATCAATATTATACCATTTCAATCTTAGCAAGGAGTCAAACCACCAAATTGGAATTTTAGTATTAACATTTATCATATCATATATTTCACTTTAGCTTTTAAATTGAATTTAATTGATGATATTGTAAACGGAAGGATTTAAATGTCTCATACATTGTAATAGTTATTTACATAATGTCAAAATTATACCTAACACTTGACTAAAGTTGTTTACTAGTAGAACATAAATTGAAGTCTATTTGTATATTTCAAACACTCAATCTATCAAAAATAAATTTAATCATTTAGAAAGTTGTCAATTCTATTTTAACACACACAATGTTAAGATTCATGACTTTTAACATGAAAACTCTAACATTTCTACTAAACAATATTTCAATTTCAGCATTGAAATAAAACTCTCACTTCTATCACTTTCACATTTATCTCTTTCATTAAAATTGATTGATTGAATTATAAATAAAATATTCTTGTTTACATAAAAGTCAAAACTACATCTAATTCCTAAAGAAAGTTGTGTACTCTTAGGTCAGAAATTGAAGTTGTATTATACATTTCAAACACTCAACCTGTCAAAGATGCCAATTCTATTGTATCAGAGACGCGATGTTCAAATTCTTAACTTTTAGCATGAAAATGTTGATAGTTCTACCATGGAAGATATATAATTTCAACATTCAATTAAAAGGATGTCAATTATGTTCTTTTCACATCACAGTTTGACGTGCAGTGGTGTATATCTAGCTCAGATATTTCTTAATTGAATATAGTTGGAGTTTATAAGAGGATGGGAAATTTAACCAAACAATAGTAACCTCCCTTGCCTCTACACTAGGGCCTCATCTTGAGGCTCCATCACTTCCATTTGGCCTTGTAGCCCCCAAAACCCATCTCAGTTATGCATGTGGAAGAATTGGAACCACCTGACCTTGCCATTGATAAACTATCCTCTACTACTTCGGTGGGTCCTAAGAGAAAAACCTCCCTGCTTGAAAATGAACCCTATGTTGAGCCTAAATATAAACCCCCATAAAAAAAGAAGGGGTAGGTTGGGTTGTCCTAGTCTAAGGTTGCGGCTAGTTTGTGCAAACTAAAGAACAGACCCACTAAGATGGACAACAAACCTATTACGAAGAAAAAGGGGAAAAAAGAAACTACGTGCCAAGTTGAGTTTTCAACCACTAATAACGAAGGGAAAAGTGTTGCGGAAAAAGACTCCAGAGATGACACTATTGTGGCTATGACTATTGACATGGGGATGGAACAAAATAGTGTCAAGAGGTCCCACAAAATCACAAAGAACAAGAAAGGGATTCTAGTGGATGATATTTCAAGTGATTTGAAGTAGACTATTAGAAGAGTTGAATGCAAGAAAGACACTGTTGAGGAGATGGAAGAGGAATTTGTGGAGGGTCCTAGCCATTTCTCAAACATGAACAAAATTCTCAAAGAGGACTCTACCCACTCTTCGGATCCCAAGGCTATTGAGGATGAGATGACTTAGTGGAAGAACAAGGATGAGGACATCAATAAGCTACATGAGTAGGTGGTAAAAATTGAAAGGAAATTCAACAGATTGGCTCATTTCACTATTAAAATAATTCATAGATCTATTGTCACAATTTTCAATGTCATCAAGGAGGAGGCAGAAGAGAATATTGAGGGTGAAGGCCCCAACTAGATTGGGGATGATGTTATAAATCTCCTCATTCGGAAATGGGAAAGTGTTGCAAATTAGTGAGTGGGTCAATTTTTTTTTGCTTGTTATCTCCTATTAGTGTGCAGTGTCTATTTCCTTTTTATGTTGTTTTTAGTTTGGTTTCTATAATTGTTTGTTGAACTTGGTGCCTTTTTAGCTCTCTGAGCTCTTCGTGTAAAAGGTACAATAGCCTATAAATGTTGCTTAACTTATCAAAAACATTCTTCAATTTTAACATGAAAACACATTCAATAAAATAAAATAGAAAATAATTAGTAATTTAAGTTGAAATAAATATGAACGCCTCTCCCTCTTATTAATTTTATCATCCCAAGTCATTAGTTTTTCTTGAATTTTATGTATTTTCTAAATTCAAATATACAACCCACTTATTATTTTGACAAAGTGCTTCAATCTAATGTTTATGGAAATCATAAAGTATATAAACATATAGTTTTAATACCAAAAATAATTACACTAACTACTCTTAAACATTTGACAAAACAAAGAGGAAGGAGTCAAACCACCAAATTAGACTTTTAGTATTAAAATTTGTCATATCATATTTTTCACTTTATCTTTTTTATTGAATTTAATTGATGATATTGTAAATCAAAGGGTTTAAATGACTTATACATTGTAATAGTTATTTACATTCTGTCAAAATTATACCTAACACCTAACTAACATTGTTTACTACCAGGCCACAAATTGAAGTCTTATTGTATATTTCAAACACTCAATCTATCAAAAATCAATTTAATCATTTTGTAGTTTTCCAATTGCATTTTAACACACACACAATGTTAAAGTTCTTGACATTTAACATGAAAACTCTAACATTTGTACTAAACAATACTACAATTTCAACATTGAAATAAAACTCACTTCTATTGCTTTAACATTTATATTTTTTATTAAAATTAATTGAAAAAATTATAAATGAAATATTATTGTTTACATAAAGTCAAAACTACATATAATTCCTAAATAAAGTTGTGTACTCTTAGGTAAGGAATTGAGGATTTATTATACATTTCAAACACTCAACCTATCAAAGATGTCAATCCTATTGTATCAGAGATTTCATGTTCACATTTTTAGCTTTTAGCATGAAAATGTTGATAGTTCTACCATGGCACATATATAATTTCAACATTAAATTACAAGGATTCCAATTCTATTGTTTTCACATTTATATTTTCTTTGGTTGGGATGGTGAAATTATAGTTTGACGTGTAGTGGTGTGTATTCATCGTAGTTTTAACATTATTAACTTTTAATATGAAAAAAATTAATATTGTACCACTTCTATCTTAGCAGACACATAATGTTATAACTATTGAATTTGACATGAAAAGAATCAAAATTTCATCACTTGTCTTTTAATAGACATGTCATTTAAATATTCTTGAGTCTTAGCTTGGAAACAACATATAATCTACCACTTATATCTTAACAAACATGCAATATTAACATTCTTAATTTTTAGCATGATAACTTATTCAACAATGAAAACATATTCAACAAAGAAAAAGATATAAAGTGTGTCAACCTAGTGTTTATAATACCAAAACTAATTACACTAGCTAGTTTTCAATATTTGAGAAAATAAGACCACAAAATCAAAATACCGAATTTGACTTCTAGTATTAAAAATTTATCATATCCTATATTTTAATTTATCTTTTTTATTAAATTTAACTAATGATATCATAAATGAAAGGGTTGGAATGACTCTTACAATGTAATAGCTATTTAAATAACAAAGTCAAAATTATATCTAAAAATAACAAAGGTTTTTTACTATTAGGCTACAAATTGAAGTCTTACTGCATATTTCAAATACTCAACCTATCAAAGATCAACTTAGTCATTCAATAATCTGTCACTTCTATCTTATCATACACACATTATTAACACTCTTGACTTTTAGCATGAAAATTCTAACATGTCTACCTAAATATTATTGCCATTTACAAATTCAACTTAATATATCGCTTTCACATTTATTTTTATTAAGATTAGTTGATGAAATTATAAATGAAAATATTTAAATCACTAGTACATTATAATCAACCTACTAGGTATTTACATGACCTCAAAACTATATATAATACTTGAAGAAAGTTGTCTACTCGTAGGTCACAAATTGAAGCAATCTTGTATGTTTCAAACACTCAACCTATCAAAGATGCTAATTCTATTGTAAAAGCGTGGAATATTAGCATTCTTGAATTTTAGCATGAAAACACAATTAGTTATACTTTGGTAGATATACAATGTCAACATTCAATTAGAATTACGTCATTTCTATCATTTCACAATTACCTTTCCTAGCAAGTTGGGATTGTGAGATCACAATTTTGACATATAATACTATATATTCAAATCATATATTTCTTAGCTCAATAATGACATTCACACATGACAATTAATTCCCACCAAAAATAATTACCTTGCATAAAATAACAATGTTGATAGTCTATCTTAATATACACATAATGTTAATGTTGTTTTAACATTTTCACATGAAAATAATAAATTGTCTACAACTTCTATCTTAATAGACGTGCATTTTTAAATACTCTTGAATTTTAGCATGAAAATAATCATTAATAAGACACTTCTATCTTAACAAACATTCAATGTTATCATTCTTCAGTTTTAGCATGAAAACGTATTCAACAAAATAAAACAAAAAATCAATAGTAAAATATGAAATAAATATGAAAGCCTGACCCACTTGGTTAGTTTATTGATCTCCAAGTCATTAGTTTGTCCTTGAATTATATGTATTTTCTAAATTCAAATATATAACCTACTTATTATTTTGACGAATTGCTCCAATCTAATGGTTATGGAAATCATCAAGTATATAAACATATAGTTTTAATACCAAAACTAATTGCACTAACTACTCTTAAACATTTGACAAAACAAAGAGCAAGGAGTCAAATCACAAAATTGGACTTTTAGTATTAAAATTTGTCATATCATATATTCCACTTTATCTTTTAAATTGAATTTAATTGATGATATTGTAAACCGAAGGGATTAAATGACTTGTACATTGTAATAGTTATTTACATTATGTCAAAGTTATACCTAACACCTGACTAAAGCTATTTACTATTAGGCCACAAATTGAAGTCTTATTGTATATTTCAAACACTCAATCTATCAAAAATCAATTTAATCATTCAATAGTTTGACAATTCCATTTTAACACACACAATATTAACATTCTTGACTTTTAATATGTAAACTCTTAACATTTCTACTAAACAATATTACAATTTCAACATTGAAATAAAACTCTTACTTCTATCGCTTTCGTATTTATTTTTTTCTTAAAACTAATTGATAAAATTATAAATGAAATATTCTTGTTTACATAACGTCAAAACTACATCTAATTCCTAAAGAAAGTTGTGTATTCTTAGGTAAGAAAATGAAGCTTTATTATATATTTCAAACACTCAACCTGTCAAAGATGCCAATTCTATTGTATCATACACGCGATGTTCACATTCTTAACTTTTAGCATGAAAATGCTGACAGTTCTACCATGGCAGATATATAATTTCAACATTCAATTAAAAGGATGTCAATTCTGTTGTTTTCGCATTACAGTTTGGTGTATATTCAGCTCAGATATTTCTTAACTGAATAATATTGGCATTCACACGTCCGTCAATGCCCACCAAAAGTAATTAGCCTACCTTGCACAGTACAACAATGTCGATCTTACTCCTGTATGACGTAAGATGGAAATAGAAAATCTCGTGGCATTTAATGGTTTTGATAGTCCATATAAAATAAAATTATGCATAGACAAATGTTCTCTATTGCCAACTATGTTTACCAATAACAATTCGAGGGCTATTTCGCCTCAGAGTTGTCTGCAATAAATGACGTAACTTTAACATAATTTTTAAAATGATAGAAATTGACTGTGAAATTACGTTTGAAAGCAATGTTACATATTGATGGTTTCTTTCCTTCATTACATTTGAACCTTCACTCATTTACTTTGTATTTTATTTGTTGCAACAGTACTGAAATCGAAACTTTACTGAAATGGAAAATAAAGTTTCCTTAAAGGTTAGTATAAGTAAATGAAATTAATTAAGTATGAATAAGAATAGATTAGTTAATTGTAGTTAGTGATTGATATTTTAGATAAGTATGTTAATTAAAAAAATAAAAGATTAGGAATGTTTTTGAAGAATCATTTTTAATGGAAGATGTCTTAACAATTTCTTTGATGCATGTTTAAAAGGTAGTATTCATTTGTCAATGGATTGTCTCAATTTTTTTATTAGATATATATTTTGACAAGGGATAAATTCAAGGATCTGGGATGTAGTCATAGAAATAATTTTTTGTTATGAATTTGGACTTCTCTTTGCTCATAATGAAGTCCTATTCTTATACTCGCTTGATGAATAAGTGATTGCTTTGCGTTTGTTGAAGATTTGGAAACCTAGTGATATCCGGAAATACCTTAAGGGCTATTGATTCATTACAAGGAAACAATTTTTTTATAGATTGATCTTTGGAAAGTGAACAGAGGAAAAAGTGACATGCAAGGACCCTAGAATGTAGGCATTTTTCTCATTTTAATGTGTCACTATTAATTACTCCTTTAATGCTCTATAATGATAGAGTACTTGATTCTTTGATGATTAAAATGAATGTTATGAATACTTTTTTAACACTGGTTCATAGTATCAAATTGCATCAAATGTGTGTCTAATTGGCTCGAATGATGGAGTGAATGGATCTAATCAATAAATTTTAAATTTTAGAACTATAAAATGGAAGGGGACAATTTTATGATTGAAGGGTTTCCCCATGACAATGGAAGTGTCATAGTGTAGGGGTATGGTCCAATCCAATAGGCTAGCAAATAAATAGAGGTAAATTCATAGGCGAATGAGATATATATGTGAAATAAGGAAAATGCATAGAAGTGTGTGTGTATCAGAATAATGTATGAATCAATGTATATAGATATTTGCATATACAAATTTATAAAAGGATGGGGAATTTAACCAAACTAGACATACGATCATACTAATTCTTAAACTATGTATATTTATCAAGACATTTCCTTAAAATTTGTAGAAAACTAAATATGGAATTGGATGGGTATATGAATTTAATCTGTATTTTGCATCCTCTTTGAGGTGTATGTGAATCCTAAACTTTTTATGTGTATCAATATGCTTATTAGCCACAAAAATGCATGTAAAATAAATGCATGGGTGATCATAAGATACTGATGTGAGGTCCACATAAAGTAACATATCCTGTGAGGTGTAAATATGTATGTCCTTTGGTATGCACTCTCAATAGATACTACAAAATAAATTAAAAAATGTACAGTGATTAGTGTGTGTCCTAGAATTCAAAATTTGATAAGAAATAGTAACTTTCCAACTATCTTCAAAATCCAAACAATAGTAAATGAGTAAATTTAGGAGTATGTCTACTTGGGAAGTGATGAGAAATGCTCTAGTTGACTACAACAATGTGACTCCACTCAAATATGGGAAAATGTGATCTACTTGATTATAGTAATGGGCACATCAGTGATTGATCTCTTTTGGTGTTGCATTGTGTTTGAGTCAGTCTTCTAGGTAATTTGTGGATATTTGGTTGACAAGGCTTGTCATCTTTCTTTTGTTTTGTGCTTGAGTGTTTGCGCCAACATATGAAGTTGTGTTAAGGTGGATTTAGGTCTTGACCTATCATGTTGAGAACTGCATTGAATTAATCCAATTGGAAGTATGTTTTTGGGTTGACTGGTTATGTGCTTCACATTTCATCTACACATTTCCTTGTTGTCACCCTAGATTGATGTGCGCTAGCATGTGAGTTGTAATGCCCCTCTGTTTACCTTGTCTGGACAGCTTCTTGGATTTCATCTAGACTTTATGAGGTTGTTTATCTTGACTTTATGTTACTTGTTTGATAAACTTTATGACACTATTGAATGTTACTTGGACATGGTGATATTTTGATGAGTTGATGATGTGACTTTATTGGTGAAGGGGACAGTATTACATCTCTCACTTGCAAGTGCCCTGTGATTTCTGTGATTCTCTCTTCATGGTGTGTATGCTTTGTTATCTAGATACATGTATGACGTTTGTTTGTTTGCAGGTTGGCAGGTACAAGACATTAGCTTCACCTAGTTGCACAGGTCTGAGCGTGTCCACTACTCAATAGTAATATTGGGAGATAGTAACGGGCTACCTAGTCATACCTTTACCCTAGTACAGTGTGTCATCAGTTTGAGTTTTGGTCTTAGCCTTATCATTGTTGTTCTGGTTATTTTATTATTGTGCAAATTTAATTTGGTAGATTAAATGTGTATTTGATTTAAATATTTAATTAATTGAATTATTGTTGTGAAGGCTTTAGAATAAATTAATTAATTAATTTAATTTAGTTATGTTGTTGATTAATTATTATTATTAAGAATAAATGGTAATTAAATAAATAAGAGTATTTAAATTGGTTGCAATTAGTAAATTGTTTTATTTTATTTAAATGCATGTGGATGGAAAATATCTGAGTTGTTGAGGGAAAAGATATTTTGATTGGGATAATTGTGAGTTAGAAATTTGTTATCTAATTGTTGATAAATTGATTCTCGGAGGAAACATTGGAAAACAGGAAAAGAAATTTGTTTCACAGAAAGAGTTTTTGTTTGGTTGAAAAATTTGCTGAGGAAATTATGGATCTCTCAAAGGTTTTTGTTTTAGAATCTTGCTGTAGAATTATTGGTTGTGGTATTGTTGTGTTTTCTAGAAAGAGGCAATTGCACTAGAGGAAGCTTTGGCTACATTGGAAAATTTGAAGCTACAGAGAAGCTCAACAACATTTCTTGAGGGAATAGTTCTTCTGGAACAGGTTCCTTTATTGTTTTCGTGAATTTTGAATTGAAATTTTGTTTTTATTACTGTAATGCAATTTGGAAATGATAGGAAATAATTTTTAATACTGTAGAAGTTTTTGTTTCTTTCTATTTAAAAGATTGCATGAAAGAGGAACCTCTGTAAAAAACGATTAAAATCCTTTGTGCAAATTATCCATTTGAATTAGATTGATTTAAGAAAATTAGAAAACCTCTGTAGGGAATCAAATTTTAATAGTAGATTTTGTAGATCTCTGTAATTAGATTGAGATTCTCAAGTATAATTTGAAAATTGAAGTTTATTGAAATTGTTCTTTGAAATTGTTCTTCTGTAATTTGTCTGTAGAAAATAATTTTTCCATTTGGACTATTGGCTTGATATATATATATATATATATATATATCTATATATATATATATATATATATATATAGGGAATATATATATATACATATACATATTGAAATATAATATTGTATATTCAACTCATATATTTCGTAGCTCTATAATGGAATTCACACATGACAATTAATCCCCACCAAAAATAATACCTTGCAAAGTATAACAATGTTGATATTAATACTATTGACATTTGACATGAAAATAATAAATAGTCTACAATTTTTATCTTAATAGACATGCATTTTTAAATACTCTTGCATTTTAGCATGAAAATAATCATTAATATGTCACTTCTATCTTAACAAAAATTCAATTTTAACATTATTCAATTTTAGCATGAAAACATATTCAATAAAACAAAACAAAATATCAATAGTAAAAGTTGAAATAAATATGAACACCTAGAACTCATTTATTTTATCAGTCTCAAGTCATTAGTTTTTCCTTGAATTCTATGTATTTTCTAAATTTAAATATATAAACCATTTATTATTTTGACAAAGTTCTTCAATCTAATGTTTAGGGAAATCATCAAGCATATAAACATATGGTTTTAATACGAAAACTAATTACACTATGACGAGGGTGCAACCCGAGACATAGAAAATAACTCACAAACAAGAGAATAATTTTACTATTTAGTAAATGGAACTTTTTACATGCAGAGGAACTCAAATCCTCAAGTTCTACAACATATGCAAGCTACAAAAAATTACAGAATAACCCTTTTCATAGTGTGCAAACTTGTCCCCAAAAAGCTACCCAAAAATCAAAAATCCACCCATAAATAGAGCTCCTTTTGAGTTTGGAGCCAAAACAACATTCAAATTTGAGTTTTGGCGGTTTGGCGCTAGAAGTTACAACTTGAAATTCAAATTCAAAATAACATTAAAAAAATAGTATCCTCTAGAAAGTGCGCCAACTTCTGGGAGCCATAACTTTTGATCCGGGACTCCATTTTTTCAACCGTTTGAACCATAGGAAAGGTCTCAGAGTCAAGAACATGCTCAAAATTGCTACACTAATTTTGGAAAGTTTCAGGGCTGTTTCAGGACCATTTAGTGCCTCAAATCTGACCTAGAAGGTTTTCAGGTGTAATTCTGAGATATTAAAATTGCAATATCTTCCAACTCGGGAATAGAAAAGAAAAATTGTAAGTTGGGAATTACATTATGACAAAAAGGGTATCCAAAAATGCAAATACATCAAGAAAACTACCAACATGAAATGAAACTCTTTTTTTGGTTGATGCAAGATTGCCCTTACACCGCTAGATACTCCTGAAACACCTAGGGTAATTTGAGAAGTGACCCCGTCACATCTCAGATGGTTGAGCAAAACCCAAATGGTCAACCTTTGCCTTAGATAGCTAGGATAAATCTTCCACATGCCTTCCTCTCCATTTCACCAAATATTCTTCATACTTCCTATTTCTAGTACTCCTTCCCACACGACTATCTAGGATTGCTTCAATCTCCTCCTTCTCTGAAGTAGGTGTTGGAATTCCATAATACCCTATTGCTAGTGTTCCTCTATGCCACCTTCATGATACTCTGTCAAATCTAAAATGTTAAACATAGGGGAAATGTTGACTCCATCCGGAAACTCTACCTCATATGCATTCCCTAAATCATGCTTCTTCAAAATCTTACAAGGACCAAATTTCTTCATTTTCAATTTGTTATAGGTTCCCACTGGAAACCTTTCTTTCCTCAAGTGGACCATTACTTCATCACCAATCTGAAACTCCTTATTCCTCCTTTTCTAATCTACCTTAGCCTTATACTACATATTCATCTTGTTAATATGTTCTCTTACCTTCTCATGTATATTCTTGATGTGCTCTGCAAAATCTTTGACTTTGGCACTTATCTTCTTCTCTTGGTCCATCTTCCTCAATTCGAGAGTTGTTCTGGGGCTGCCTCCATACATAATTTGGAATGGTGATCTACTAGTGCTTCTGTTGACAGAATTGTTGTAAGCAAATTCTGCCTAGGGTAAGATCAAGTCCCATCCCTTAGGTTTATCTCCTACTAAGCATCTCAATAGGTTACCTAGACTCCTATTCACAACCTCTGTCTACCCATTTGTCTATGGATGGTGTGCAGATCTGAATTTCAACTCTGTTTTCAATTTCTTCCACAAGGTCCTCCAAAAGTATCCCACAAATTTGGTGTCATGATCTGAGACAATACTCTTTGGAAAACCATGTAGTCTCACCACCTCTCTAAATAACAAGCCAGTAATGTGGATTGCATCATGGTTCTTTTGACATGGAATGAAATGTGTCATTTTCAAAAACTTTTCAACCATCACAAAGACTGAATCATTCCCTCTCTGTGTCCTTAGCAAACCAAGAACAAAGTCCATACTTATATCCTCCCACAGCCTCTCTGGTACAAGTAAGGGTTGATACAACCCTGTATTTTGGTTCACTCCCTTAGCCATATGGCATACCCTGCAACTCTACACAAACTTCTTCACATCCTATGACAACTGAGGCCAATAATAATTCTCACTGATAATGGAAATGGTCTTATCCCAACCAAAATTTCCTACCATTCCTTCACTATGCTTTTCTTTTATCAGGTTCTCCCTCATGGAACTCCTCGGGATACACAAGTGACTTCCCTTAAAAAACATGCCATACTAGATTATGAAATCTAGCCACCTTGTCTTGTCCACTGTAACAGGTTCCTTGCAGGCTTTCCAAACCTTAGCAAAATCAGGATCTTCAGGGTACAATTTTTTGAGTTAATTGAACCCAACCACTTCGATCTACATCTCTGTAATCAACGTCTTCCTTCTACTTAAGGAATTTGCAACCCTATTCGACTTCCCACTCCTATGCTTTAGAACAAATGTATAGCCCTACAAAAATTCTACCTATTTCATATGCCATTGATTTAGTTTTCCCTAACTATTCAGGTACTGCAATGCTTGATGATCAGTATATAGAACAAATTCCTTTGGCAATAGATAATGTCTCTATTTCTTTAATGCTTGAACTTTTTCATAAAATTATTGATCATATACAGATTACTTTCTCTTGGCGTCATTTAAATTTTCACTAAAATAGGCAATGGGCTTACCTTCTTGGTTCAACACTACTCCAATGGCACAACCATTGGCATCACAGTGAATTGTGGTGGTGAATTTTCCGACGGTGAATTGCTACTAGTGAATTTTCCTCATGCTGACATTCTTACATGACAATTGATTCCCACCAAAAAAAACACCTTGTAGAAAATAACAATGTTGATTGTCATCTTAATAGACACGTAATGTTAATATTGTTGACATTTAACTTGAAAACAATAAATAGTCTACACCACCTATCTTAATAGACATGCATTTTTAAACACTCTTGAATTTCAGCATGAAAATAATCATTAACATGTCACTTCTATCTTAACAAAAATTCAATGTTATCATTCTTCAATTTTAGCATGAAAATGTATTCAACAAAATAAAGCAAAAAATCAATAGTAAAAGTTTAAAACATTATGAACGTCTAGCCCTCTTATTTATTTTAGCAATCTCAAGTCATTAGTTTGTCCTTGAATTCTATGTATTTTCTAAATTCAAATACATAACCCACTTATAATTTTGACAAAGTGATCCAATCTAATGTTTATGGAAATCATCAGTATATAAACATATAGTTTTAATATGAAAACTAATTACACTAACTACTCTTAAACATTTAACAAGGAGTCAAACCATCAAATTGAACTTTTAGTATTAAAATTTGTGATATCATATATTTCACTTTATCTTTTAAATTGAATTTAATTGATGATATTGTAAACTGAAAGGTTTAAATGACTTGTACATTGTAATAGTTATTTACATAATGTCAAAGTTATACCTAACACCTAACTAAAACTATTTACTATTAGGCCACAAATTGAAGTCTTATTGTATATTTCAAACACTCTATCTATCAAAAATCAATTTAATCATTTAGAAGGTTGTCAATTCTATTTTAACACGTACAATGTTAACATTCTTGACTTTTAAGATGAAAACTCTAAAATTTCTACTAAAAATATTACAATTTCAACATTGAAATAAAATCTCACTACTATCACTACACGCGATGTTCACATTCTTAACGTTTAGGATGAAAATACCGACAGTTCTACCATGGCAGATATATAATTTCAACATTCAATTAAAAGGATGTCAATTCTGTTGTTTTCGCATTACAGTTTGGTGTATATTCAGCTCAGATATTTCTTAACTGAATAATATTGGCATTCACACGTCCGTCAATGCCCACCAAAAGTAATTAGCCTACCTTGCACAGTACAACAATGTCGATCTTACTCCTGTATGACGTAAGATGGAAATAGAAAATCTCGTGGCATTTAATGGTTTTGATAGTCCATATAAAATAAAATTATGCATAGACAAATGTTCTCTATTGCCAACTATGTTTACCAATAACAATTCGAGGGCTATTTCGCCTCAGAGTTGTCTGCAATAAATGACGTAACTTTAACATAATTTTTAAAATGATAGAAATTGACTTTGAAATTACGTTTGAAAACAATGCCCGTTACATATTGACGGTTTTCTTTCCTTCATTACATTTGAACCTTCACTCATTTACTGTATTTTATTTGTTGCAACAGTACTGAAATCGAAACTTTACTGAAATGGAAAATAAAGTTTCCTTAAAGGTTAGTATAAGTAAATGAAATTAATTAAGTATGAATAAGAATAGATTAGTTAATTGTAGTTAGTGATTGATATTTTAGATAAGTATGTTAATTAAAAAAATAAAAGATTAGGAATGTTTTTGAAGAATCATTTTTAATGGAAGATGTCTTAACAATTTCTTTGATGCATGTTTAAAAGGTAGTATTCATTTGTCAATGGATTGTCTCAATTTTTTTATTAGATATATATTTTGACAAGGGATAAATTCAAGGATTTGGGATGTAGTCATAGAAATAATTTTTTGTTATGAATTTGGACTTCTCTTTGCTCATAATGAAGTCCTATTCTTATACTCGCTTGATGAATAAGTGATTGCTTTGCGTTTGTTGAAGATTTGGAAACCTAGTGATATCCGGAAATACCTTAAGGGCTATTGATTCATTACAAGGAAACAATTTTTTTATAGATTGATCTTTGGAAAGTGAACAGAGGAAAAAGTGACATGCAAGGACCCTAGAATGTAGGCATTTTTCTCATTTTAATGTGTCAAATAGAAATGTGTCACTATTAATTACTCCTTCAATGCTCTATAATGATAGAGTACTTGATTCTTTGATGATTAAAATGAATGTTATGGATACTTTTTTAACACTAGTTCATAGTATCAAATTGCATCAAATGTGTGTCTAATTGGCTTGAACAATGGAGTGAATGGATCTAATCAATAAAATTTAAATTTTAGAGCTATAAAATGGAAGGGGACAATTCTATGATTAAAGGGTTTCCCCATGACAATGGAAGTGTCATAGTGTAGGTGTATCGTCCAATCCAATAGGCTAGCAAATAAATAGAGATAAATTCATAGGTGAATGAGATATATATGTGAAATAAGGAAAATGCATAGAAGTGTGTGTGTATCAGAATAATGTATGAATCAATGTATATAGATATTTGTATATACAAATTTATAAAAGGATGGGGAATTTAACCAAACTAGACATACGATCATACTAATTCTTAAACTATGTATATTTATCAAGACATTTCCTTAAAATTGGTAGAAAACTAAATACGGAATTGGATGGGTATATGAATTTAATCTATATTTTGCATCCTCTTTGAGGTGTATGTGAATCCTAAACTTTTTATGTGTATCAATATGCTTATTAGCCACAAACATGCATGTAAAATAAATGCATGGGCGATCATAAGATACTGATGTGAGGTCCACATAAAGTAACATATCTTGTGAGGTGTAAATGTGTATGTCCTTTGGTATGCACTCTCAATAGATACTACAAAATAAATAAATAAATGTACAGTGATTAGTGTGTGTCCTAGAATTCAAAATTTGATAAGAAATAGTAACTTTCCAACTATCTTCAAAATCCAAACAATAGTAAATGAGTAAATTTAGGAGTATGTCTACTTGGGAAGTGATGAGAAATGCTCTAGTTGACTGCAACAATGTGACTCCACTCAAATATGGGAAAATGTGATCTACTTGATTATAGTAATGAGCACATCAGCAGTTGATCTCTTTTGGTGTTGCATTGTGTTTGAGTTGGTCTTCTGGGTAATTTGTGGATATTTGGTTGACAAGGCTTGTCATCTTTCTTTTGTTTTTGCTTGAGTGTTTGCACCAACATATGAAGTTGTGTTAAGGTGGATTTAGGTCCTGACCTATCATGTTGAGGACTGCATTGAATTAATCCAATTGGAAGTATGGTTTTGGGTTAACTGGTTATGTGCTTCACCTTTCATCTACACATTTCCTTGTTGTCAACCTAGGTTGATGTGCGCTAGCATGTGAGTTTTTTGGGATCACATTGGAAGATGTAATAAGTTGTGTTTTGGTCCTCTCTATTTTCTAGATAGGGCCATATTGATGTTTTATGGCTAACTCTTTAAGATTATTGCTTATCCTTCTTGTCGACCTAATTGATCTTGTGTGTTATTGTGAAGGATACAAATGCAAGTTCCAATTAGTTGCAAAGTGTGAGGGTGTGGAATATATTGAATAGGTCATAGAAAGAGTGTGAAAATGTATGAAAGAAAGATTAGATGTGCTTTAATGCCTCATTCATTAGAGTGTAATATTGACATATTTTATAAATTCTAAACTTTCATGTATCCTGCTTTGAGATAGTGAATCTCATCAGGTCCTTGCAATTTGTATCTTTGTGACCCAACATCTAGGACCTTGGAAGATGATTTATTTAACGATTTTTTATCTTTTTCGGGAGAGGTAAGGTGATTATGTCTTGCCTACATGTTGCTATGTCAATTTTTCCATCAACATTATGATAATAATATGAGGTCACCCAAGGGAGATATTAATGTCACTCTTGCCCCAAAACTAGTCTTGTATTTAGAACTATCAATAAACATTGTCAAGGGGGGACATGTCAACATGTAAGATATCCTCACTTATAAATGATGTATTAAGATGTGCATGTGTGGAGCATGATGCTACAAAAAATTGATCACAATGGTTTATCCTTCAATATATTCTTGGGAAATGAAATTAATATCAACATAAAAAGTGCATCACCTAATGTACAAGATGATTAAAAAAAATTAAAACTATATTTTAAAGGGTCTTCTTTAATGATAACATGGCATAGCATTTATCACATAAGGACATATTTTTTTAGATGAGAAGATTGTAACTAAACATAGTTTTTCATATGTATATGATACCCAATTATTTAAATTTATACAATGCTAGTGTAGTAAACCATGTGTTCTTTTCCATGTTCATCATTTTGAGCTAATAAATATATAATAGAAAATTTCATGGATCATACATATAAAAAAAATATTTATCATGGATAACAAGCATAAGGGATGAAATATTTAACAAGTATTATTTCATGTACTCAAATACCTTTTGGTAATCCTTATTCCATTCAAAATTTATATCTTTCTTTAAGGGTCTTGTGAATGGTAATGCCTTATCCACTAGTTATCTAATTACATATCTAATAGATTAGATTATTCATTCAATGCTATATAAAGTTACAACAAATTCTTTAGAGGAAGCAAGTTAACAACAACATTTATTTTCTTAGCATCTACCTCAATCCCTCTCTAGTATACAATAAATCTAAATAGGTGAACAATATCAATACCAAAGTTAAATTTCTTAGGATTTATAGGTGTGTTTTAAATTGATGTAAGTGTTCAAATATTGTCCTCAATTCTTGAAGTTGGTCCATTTATTGCTTAGATTTGGCCAAGATATCATTCACATATTTTGCTATTAAGTTATACATATGATCATAAAATATCAATGTCATGACCCTGTGATAAGTAGCACATATGTTTATCAATTAGAAAGGCATGCTAACATTATAAAAGATGCCCCGATGTTATAAAATAATTTTATTGTAACCAAAAAAATCATCCATAAAGAATAATAATTCTTGAATAAAGGTGGAATCTATAATCATATTGATGTTAAGAATTTTAGAAAATTTAACCTTAGGAGAATCTTTATTTAAATCCCTAATTTATATGTATAATCTAATTTTACAATTATCTTCACCAATGAGAACCATATTAAATATACAAGGTGATTAATTAATTGGTCTTGGGGTGATCCCATAATACTGATTTATAATTTTTGGCCAAACTCGACACTGAAATTATTTTTTTTAACTAAATCTTCACATTGGGGCACCTATAGCGGATAAACCGTGAGGAATTTGAAGATGATGCAAACTAGAGCCTCTCCACATTTTTTTTGTAGATTCTAAAAATATTTTTTTCAAAATTTTTGGAATCAGATTGCACTTCTTTTTCCATCTCCCACAAAAACTAGTTTTTTTTTCAGAAAACGACATTTTTAAAAAGTGACGCACACCGTATAACGCATAACTTTTTTTCCTTGAAGGATAAAATTATAATTCTTTCAAATTTAGATTTTTAACTCTGATGTCTAGTGCTTCCACTTGGTTAGATAGTATTTTATTGAATATTTTTTCTTTAATCAAGTTTCAAATTCAAACCAATTAGAATTCAGACATAGCATGACCATATAACGCATAACTTTTATTGTATGTATCAAAAAAAAAATGTTGGATGAAGGACTCCAATATCTGGTGCACTCATATTTTTCAAAAAAAAATGATAATTTTCTATTTTTCCACATGTGCAAAATAGAGAACTTCATTTTCGATGAGAAACCTATATTTAATAAAACTTAAAAAATAAAAAGATAATAAAACCAAAACATATTAAAATTATATTCATTGGATAGCTCGTTCTGAGGGCTACCTGATACTAGTTGGGTTTGTGAAGTCTCCTCCATTTTCATTTTCAAATTGAGCTTCAAAGTGCAAAATTCTGGACAATTTTGGTGCCTAGGAGGGTGAGGGTGAAAAAAAGGTGGTTCAGTCAAATCACTATTCGGTCAAACCAAAAAAAATATGTTTGAACGAACATATATTCAATCGAACCACTTTGAAATACAATAAAAAAATGCACTTTGAAGGGGTTCGGTCGAACCTAGAAAATGGGTTCGGTCGAACCCCTTGACATGGATCCATTTCACTGTTTGTTTCCCTGTTTGTTTTCCCTTTTTTTTTTCTTTTCCCATTTTTTAATAGTTGTATTTTATAATATATAATATTAATAAAAATCTAAATTATATTCTTTTTATATTATAATATATAATATACTTATTATTACAATATATTATAATAATAATATTATAATAATATTATAATAATAATATATAATTATTACTCATTATATTATTATTATAATATATAATTGTTATTAATTATATATTATTATTATTATAATATATAATTGTTATTAATTATATATTATTATTATAATATATAATTATTATTAATCATATATTATTATTATAATATATAATTGTTATTAATTATATATTATTATTATAATATATAATTGTTATTAATTATATATTATTATTATAATATATAATTGTTATTAATTATATATTATTATTATAATATATAATTGTTATTATTATAATATTAAAAGTGTATAATTAAAAAGTATATATATTAGAAACGGTTGAAAATCATTCTGGGATGAATTTTGGATTGGGTAGTTTAGTTGAGGGCAAGAACGATTCAAACAAAAGGTTTTTCTTTGAGATCTCATCTAACAATATTGGAATGGAACAACCTTGTTTCATTGCCCCTCAACCAAGGTCTAATATGAACATGAACATCTACAGCTCTGCACCAAAGCTCTCCTTGATACTGGTAGGCGTTCTCTTCAATCGAAAATCATAAAAACATGGGTATTGATGTGGAAATGTGTATTAATTTGATTTTCTTAGGGGAATTTTGTTTGTTTATAGATATAAGTAAGTACATATTTATGATGGGAATTGTTAGACAGATAAGTAGCTTGGAAGGAAAAGGAGACATGTTTGGCAGTAGTGGTGGAGAGTCTTAGCTTAGGATCTATAGAGAGATAAAGAGTATGAGAGCAGGTCTGGCAGTGACAACATGTAAGGGAATGGATCTGGTGATGAGCAGGAAGATAACCATCCCAAAAAGAAGTGTTATCACATGCATACTCCTCAGCAAATTCAAAAATCCCATATGCACCAACTATGGAGGACCTGTTGTTATTGTAGAAGTTAGTGTTCAAGAGCAGCAACTGCGTATTGAGAATATTCAGTTGAAAGATGAGGTCTGTTTGCATAGCCTAACTAATTTAATGATGCATATTCCATATTTTTGTATTCTCAAATGAAAACTATGGTTAAAATGATTATGAGTCACTCCTTTTTTAGTTGCACCTATTCTAATTCTAATGTATTTACAACCCTATGAACCTCCTGGATTTTATTCTCTCTAGAAAACTTTTTAGTGCAATGATTTTTCCACCATGATGAAATTACTTCGTATCATATACTATATAAGATTTAGAGACCCAAAAGGTTATTTTTTTCTCATGCTTTAAACCACCTGAGCAATGAAGTTGAAGATTCGTTAGCTTTGTGCTTATGGATTTTCTTTAACTATTCTTCTATATTTTTTAATGCCTGCATGGATTTTTTCAGCTAGAGAGAATGGCAACTATGGATGGAAAATTTTACAGAAGGCCCATATCATTAACTTGAGAGAGAGATATGGACCTGGAGTGGGAGAGAGAGAGAGCACAGGGGTAGGAGTTGAGAGAGAGATGTGGAGGGAGTGGGAGAGAGATAGAGGGTAAAGGGTTTAAGGGTTTAGGGTTTAAGGCTAGAGGGGAGCTCGAGATAGGAGTGAGTGAGTGAGTGAGAGAGGGTTTAAGGGTTTAAGGCTATAGGGGAGCTCAAGACAGAAGGAGTGAGTGAGTGAGAGAGAGAGGGTTTAAGGGTTTAACCTACTTACTTAGGTAGAGGGTAGAGGGGATCTAGAGATAGGAGTGAGTGAGAGAGAGAGACTTGAGAGAGGCAGAGTGGGTAGGAGGGAGAGACTTGAGAGAGAGTGAGAATTGGAACTTGGGAGAGAGATAGAGGGTAGAGGGTACAAGGGTTTAGGGTTTAACCCAGTTAAGGGTAGAAGGGAGAGAGGGAGAGGGGATAGGAGGGAGAGACTTTAGAGAGAGAGAGGGGAGTGAGAGAGACAAAAGGGCAGGGGCATGGGCCTAGGGCTTGGCGGCTAAGGGTAGAGAGGAGAGGGTAGGAGGCAGGAGGAGAGACTTGAGAGGAGGAGGAGGGGAGGAGGGAGTGGGAGGAGGAGGAAGGGGAGGGGTGAGGGAAGGCTGAGGGGCTCACAAATGGGCGGGCCAAGAGGGAGCCTACATAGAATTATGAGTGAGTGAGAGGAGAGAATAATGGTTTAAGGCTTAAAGTGAGGGTATAGGGATCTATGATAGGAGTGAGAGAGAGAGAGAGACAAAGAGGGTCTAGGGAGGGAGAGACCTGAGAGAGAGGGGGAGGAGAGAGATAAAGGGCAGAGGGTACAAGGGTTTAGGGTTTGAACCCTGTGCCATGGCAAAGGAGAGAGGAGAGGGGGTAGGGAGGGAGAGACTTGAGAGAGAGAGAGAGAGGGAGGGAGGAGTGAGGCCTTTAAGGGTTTAAGGCCAGAGGAGCCTCTGAGATAGGAAGAATGAGTGAGAGAGACAGAGGGTAGAGGCACATGGCCTAGGGCTCTTAACCTTGCTATGGGTAGAGGGGAGAGAGGGAGAGGGACAGGAGGGAGAGACCTGGAGAGAGAAGGCAGTAGGGAGAGAGACAAAGGGGGGGTACAGCACGAGGGTTTAAGGGTTAAGGGTAGAGGGGTAGAGATAGGAGAGGGGGGTAGGAGGAGAGACCCCAAGAGAGAGGGGGGAGTGGAGAGAGACAAAGGGTAGAGGCAGAAGGGTTCAGGGTTTAAGGGCCTGAAGGGTTAAGGGTAGAGGGAGCTTGAGATAGAATTAGTGAGTGAGTGAGAGAGAGAGGGTTGAAGGGTTTAAGGCTTAAAGGTAGAGGGTAGAGGGGATCTAGAGATAGGAGTGAGTGAGAGAGAGAGAGAGAGAGAGAGAGACAAAGAGTGGGTCTAAGAGGGAGAGACTAGAGAGAGTGGGGGGAGTGGGAGAGAGATAAATGGTAGAGGGTATAAGGGTTTAGGGTTTAACCTGGTTAAGGGTAGAGGGGAGAGAGGGAGGGGGTAGGAGGGAGAGACTTGAGAGAGAGAGAGGAGGAGGGAGTGAGGGTCAAGGGCTTCTGCCAGATGGGGCCCAAGACAGAAGGAGGAATGAGTGAGAGAGATAGAGGGTAGAGCATACAAGGGTTTAGGCCTAACCTAGTTAAGGTAGAGGGAGCCGAGGGAGAGGGCAGGAGAGAGAGACTTGAGAGAGAGAGGGGGGAGGGGAGAGATAAAGGGTAGGGGTACAAGGGTTTAGGGTTTAAGGGTTAAGGGTAGAGGGGAGAGAGGGAGCTCAAGATAGAATTAGTGAGTGAGTGAGAGATAGAGAGAGGGTTTAAGGGTTTAAGGCTATAGGGGATCTCGAGACAAAAGGAGGGAGTGAGAGAGAGAGAGAGGGTTTAAGGGTTTAAGGCTTAAAGGTAGAGGGTAGAGGGGAGAGAGGGAGAGGGGGTAAGAGGGAGAGACTTGAGAGAGAGGGGGGAGTGGGAGAGAGATAAAGGGTAGGGGGTACAATGGTTTAGGGTTTAAGGGTTAAGGGTAGAGGGGAGAGAGGGAGCTCGAGGGTACATTGATTTATTTTTTAAATATGTGTGCAATAATTTTATAATTAGATAATACTTAATTTTAAAATTTACATAATTTCCCATGGAACAATTCGATGGAACAAATATTTAAGTTGTATATAATCATATATAAGATTCTTGAACTTAATAATTCCATGATACAAATATAAGTTGTATATAATTGCATAATTTCCCATGAAACAATTCGATGGAACAAATATAAGTTGTATATAATTGTATATAAGATTCTTGAACTTAAGAATTCCATGAAACAAATATAAGTTGTATATAATTAAATATGAGAGATGATGTTATCAAAGATTCTTGATCTTAAGAATTCCATGGAACAAATATGTACATATAATTGTAATTTACGCAAAATGATTTACAACTATGTACAAGTTACTATAAGTTCTCACTTGAAAATGTATAGTGTTACAAGTGAACTTGAAAATCAGGGATATAATCTAAGTCAAAGATTCTGGTTCAGCCCACTCTTCAATAACATGTAGAATTTTTTGATGATCTTCACTATCTAGTCTCCATTTTCTTCGGCCACGTGCATGTGGAACTGCATGAAGATGTAGGGTGGTAGCAATTATCAAGTGACTATATTGATATACCTTGTTATTAGGTCGATAGTCAACAAAATGAATCCCATGTTGAACAACTTTGACTTATTTTAGATATGTCCCTTGCACTACAATAGAACCTTCATGGTAAACATGAACCTACTTGGTAAGACATATGAACATGTACAACATTTTCATGCTCAAGGTTTGTACAATATATATTTAATGTTTATAATAGTAATGCACGTACATGTGAACACAATGTATATATAATTTTAAATTCAAACTCACCTATGGGAAATGACATTCCATCACTTGTTTCAGGTTGTGTTAGCTTATTCCTCTCTTCTGTGCAATGCAATAAATAATAGCTAACACCTTCGATGTTTCCAGGCTCTGCTATGACTACAAAAACATCTCCTGTACACCAAATTTACACACAAAATTTCTAAAAAAATTAGAAATGTCTCTAGACTTTAAAGATCATTAACTAGATATATATAATATATAAATTATTGAAAACTTACACATGTACCTTTTCTAACCAATCCTGATATATGGGCATAATCAATTGAAATCAAAGGAATTCCTTCAAATCTTTCTTCCTCATTTTCATCATATGTTTCTGAAACAACTAGTGGCATTGTATCCCATTTACTAACATATCCAAGTTCTTGGTTGTTGCATGCATGATCAGAGTTTCATGCAATGCACTCAGTGCAAAAACAAGAGTAATCCCTTGTGTGTAATGTCCATCCATGGCAACTATCTGAACTCCCAACACAATGCAAAGGTCTTTTTTTTTCTACCCTCTTGCATCCATGCATTGATCTTCTATCCACACCTAGATACATGTACAACAAAAAACTTATGTGAGAAAATATGTATATATATATAATATTTTTAAATTGAAATAAATTCAAATTTTTGAAAATTTAATTTATACATACCCGATATCCCCCAAAATAGTCTATGTGGAATGTGTCGGTTTGTTCTCGAAGATGTGTCGACCACATTTGATGCAAAGTGTTTCTTGCACCATTCAACAACATCATGTGCATTGTCTATATGATCTTCTAGATAACTCATTTGATGTTTTCTTAAAGCTCATTTGATGCAAGCTCTTGCTCCATCATGCTCACCCTTTCCATGCCCACTCTCAAAAAAACTCCAAGCATGTGGTATTTTGTAGATTTTATGATATCTACAAAGTGCATAGAATGGCCGTGAAGATTTAAAATTTGTCACACATCCATCTGACCATACAAAATGATTTTCAAATTTTACACCCTTGCTTCTCAAATTCTCAAAAAAAATTGTAAAGCAATGTTGGACAAAAAGTATGCCATGCTCTTTATCATCAATAATATAAAAGTGATATTCTTTCTTTATAGATCATTCTTCATCTGTACTCTCAACACCATCCAATTCTGATTGTGCATGTCGATAACACACATAAACCATAATAGTGATCTTCTTTGAAAAGTAATACTCTAATTGAAAATCCTTTTGATGTACGGAGGAGTAATTTTCTGCAAATTCAACTACTGATAGAACTGTTCCAAGTGGGAAAGTATCTCTCAATGTTTGGAATTGTTGTGCTTGCCACTTAGCAAAAAAGGAATGTTGTATGTATGGTTGTATCAATTTTTAAAAATATTCCATAAATTTTCCAATAGGAATCTCCTCTTCTACATAGTTCAACCTTGTGGATTCTTTCCCAAAATTTGTTTACAACTTTACATACTTGTATTGGTGTGAGTAAAATGTGAATAAATAATAAACCACACAATGAATGAAACATTACATTAGAGAATTCAAATAACAATCTAATCAAATTGAAACAAATAAACTCTCTAAAAATAGTACTTACCTCTTGCAATTTATAGTCTTTTTTAGGTTATTATCCTCATTTCTTAATGGAAATTTAGCCAAATTTCCACATGTCTCAAAAATTCCTTTTATGCAATTTATTTGAGGTCCATTTTCATGATCACATAAAATAGACTTTATGAAAAAACTTTCTTGTTTAGGAGGTTCATTTTGAAACCCACAACTTTCTTCTCTCATCTTTCAAAACACCTAATAGTAGAGATCAAATTCAATATGATAATGGAAACAACAAGTTTCAAAAAACTTGTTTATCTTCACATAATATGGCTTTAACCTTTCAAATATTGTTTTCCCAATCTTTAAAAGAGGATATGTATTACAAAAGTTCATATACATCTCAAATTGTGTTATGTCTAGCCAATGTTTGGTATGATTTTCATAAATATCAGGCCCAATCCTGTGTCTCATAACATCTCTAGTATCTGATGATGGACGAGTTTGATCATGCCAAATACTTGAGATCAAGTTCCTAACAACATCTTCAATCCTATCAGAATGGGGAGCTCTACACATAATTGCCCAATTTCCTTCTGAACTCTCATCTAAAAACTTTCTTATTTTCTCATATTTTATTAATGTGGTTCTACTATAACCAATTTTAGCCAAAAGTGCAGACATTTTTCTTTTCTTGCTATATCTTGATGTACAATAGATGTCAACATCGCCCTTCTTGTAGTGACCTTATCCACTGATTGAGATCCTTTCCCAATGGAATCTAAACCCTTTTTAACATTTTGAGCAATATCCTTTTGTAATCACATGTGTGTCTTCTTAGTTGATACCGAATGTACACCCAACAATTTTAATGACTCTTTTAGCTCATTATGAAGAAGTAAATGTGGTAACAACTGGGTTTTTTCAAGTGTATCAAGATGATTGAAATGATGATTGATTATACCATTTACAAATTTAGTCATTGAGCTCTTTCTCTTATTATAAGGCTGGTTGGCATAACATTTCAGCTTCTCCATATCCATTTCAAGTAAATGATCTAAATTTCTATAAGAAATTTGTTTCATCACCTTTTTAGCTTGTTTTATATGCTCATGCATTGTAGTAGAAGGAAGTGATCCTGACCCCTCTCCAACATGCATTATTTGAACTTGGGCCTCCTCCCTATCTTCAAGGTCCATGTGTTCTTCAATAGATTCATTTGATCCAATATCTAGATTTGGCTCGACTTCAGCATGAGAACTTCCTACTTGTTGAGCCCTTTCTACATGTCACAAAATATTTTGCAAAGAAAAGTGAGAGATGATTCTATATAAGTGAATTTTATGTATGCAAGCAAACAAAGTGATAAGACATGATGCTATAAGTGAAAGAAGTTTTGAACTAGTTTTATATATTCATCCATACCAGTAGAAGGAAGTGATCCTGACCCCTCTCCAACAAGCATTGTTTTAACTTGGGTCTCCTCCCTAACTTCAAGCTCCATGTGTTCTTCAACAGATTTGTTTGATCCAATATCTAGATTTGGCTCGACTTTCGCTTGAGAATTTCTTGCTTGTTTGAATTCACATGCAAGCAAAGAAAGTGAGAGACTATGAGTTATTTAAGTGGAGTTGAAACAAATAAAATCAAATATTCTTAAACTTAAGAATTCCATGGAACAAAATCAATTGGAAATAGATGATAAGAAATTTAGGTAATGTCTATGCAAAATGACTTTTTTTAGTATTAAAGTTTCCAAGTTAAATCTAACATGGTTTTCATAAAAGGCATGCATATTTATAAGAAAAACAAATTGAGGTTTTAATAAAAGTCCAAAACACACACTTGAGAGACAGAGAGAATAAAAAAGCATGTACCTTGTTTCTTTCTATGATAATTTTCCAAGTTTTGTTCATGCCTTTTTTGTTCTTCTTTTGACAAATTTTCGTTGAGACACATTTTTTATTTGTCTTTGTTGTCCCATTTTCTTCTTCAAGTTAAAGATGTCTCAAAACAAATCCTCTAGCAACTTAGTTAAATTCTCCTCCAAATTTTTCCTTGATTAATAAAATGAAAAGTTGTCTTCTCCAATATTTGCCTCCTTGATAAATGTGCAAAAACCTTTTCTCCAAAATCTGCAAGCTCCAAGTGATATAAATATGAATTAATCTTGCAATTTGATATGGAATAATGAAAAATAAGCTTGTATCTATATGCATATGGGAAAAAAATTATTCTAGTGTATGGAATAACTACATCCTAGATCATTAAATGAATCAAGTGGTAATCAAACAAGTTATTTCATTGTGGAGTTTGTTGCTTTTTAATGTATAGATATGCAACATATATAGATCTTAGAGTAATTTTAGAATTTTGTTACTTGTCAAAAAGACATAGAGGTATAATTTGAATTGAATTTTCTTAATGTTTCAAGGAATAATTTTTTTGTATAATTTAATGATGGTGTAGATTAAGAGATTATTTATGAAATAATTTAACATAAAAATTTAATAACTTAGAGGGAAAGTGTTTGAAGGATAGTATATAATTATAAAAGGAATGTTCCTACCTCTTCTTTATAATTATATTTTATAACTCATTTATAAAATATCATTAGTTTACTTGAGCTTGAGAGTCATTTATTTTATAATTTTTGACTTATTACTATAAAATTCAATGGGTGTGCATGCAAATTATTTATTGTGGTCAACATGAATGAACTTAATTATAAAGTGGCATGTTCATTTCATAAAATTCTACTAGAGATCAAATGTATATCATATAAGGAAATCTAAGTTCTAAGAGATCATCAAATAGGCAAAATGTATGTATATTGAATATATAGCAAATGTATATATATATCATATAAACATGTAAACATAAGCAAACACATACATACATGTAAATAGATTCAATGTATAAACATGTAACATGTTATAAGCAAAGAGACAAATGTATGTATATAAGCAAAGATCATCAAATGTTGAATACTAAAGATCATCATATAAGAAAATACATGTAGTAAAGATCATAAATCTAGTGCAGGGCCTAATATGAATGTCAACTCCTAGTCAAACAGCCATTTGAATGAGAACGGTCATGCTCTTATGGATGTGTTGAGCCCTGCAAATAAAAATGTGTACAAAATGTGTTAAATACATATAATTTATATTAAATAAATTTTATGAAATTTATTTTTAAGAATGTACTCGTATATTTTCAAATATATATCTAGATCTATGTGCATACATATGCATGTACATATACACATGTATATATAAAAATTTAAAACTCACATGTCCACTGGCAGTAGATTCATCCACAAAGTCACATCGATGTACACGATCTAGAGGAACAAGGCTAGGAGTGACATGAGGTATGTCCACCTCCAATATATATATACATATATATATGTATATATATTAGTACATGAATATCTAGTTAAAACTAAAATTTAAAAATAATTAAAAAGGAATTGAAACATGCACATACACAAATACATGCACATCATCTCATATCGTATGACCTAAGTCCTCTGAATCGATCGCCTCCACCATATTAACTATACAATCAAGCAATGAACCAACATCTCCATCCATTTGATCTATCCCATGTCGTGCCATAAATGATGAGTGAAGAGGACCATGCAGGTGAGATGGCATCGATGATGACAAACCAGAACCAATCAACATCTTAGTAAAACCCATAGTCTGTGCAGTTGTCAAATGATCTATAGGTGGATCTTGACGTGCACTAGTGTTGGGTTGAGAGTGATGGGATCTTGGAAGTGAACGACTTCTGCATCCCAAGTGATCTCTAACATGCTCTATATCGATCCCATAGTCTGATGCAATGGAGGCATACGCCTCCAAGAGGTCCTCAGCTAAACAATGCAAAGTCATGCGTGCCATATCTCTTATAAGTGTGTCAAGCTGTGTGGGAGTAGGGATGTTCGTCATTGTATAAGTATCCATGGTGGTCCACTATGCTGAAAATGGCATGGATCAAGAACCTCTAGACATCGAATACTGGCCTACACAATCAATAGATATCCTACTGGTGGCAATTGCAATGTCACCTACAGTGTCAATTGCTTCCTTTTGGGAAGCAATGACAACCTCATCTGCTATGGGGGCTAGAGTTGGGGTGAGAGCAGAAGACCTCTCGCCAACCAATACCCTAAAGACTGGGGTTGTTCTATCTACTCGACGATAAGTGGGCCTATCAGCAATCTTGCCACACCCCTAACTAGCATATGGTGGAATGTCCAGGTAGCTGACTTTGAGGCCCAAATGGACCTTAGCATACAACTGCTGAAAAAAATACAATGTAATCTAGTCATTGTTTGGGTATTGACCATGTGCGGAAAGAAATCATGGGTAGATTAATGAGGCCATTACATGATCGACACATCTAGTGACCTAGTATCCCCTAACCTTACGCACATTTTGATAAAATGGAAAACAAGTGGTTTTTATCATTTCTTTGGTCACACTATCTTGTATTTTTTTAACGGGAACGTCACCATGTATACTTCTTCCCACATGCGGGAAAGAATAGTAGCTACTCTATCTGGGGAATATGCACTAGTCCTCTCAAGTTCATCTTTTAGTTTTTCTAGACTATGTAATACTGACATGCATGGTTCAGTATATATCCCTGGGTTTGCACCCTATGCTAATGAATCTTTCAATTTGTTAATCTCAATAGTGGTATTTGCAAACAAATTTTTAGAGGTGGAACATCTTCATTTTCCATGTATATATGTATGTACACCTAAAGGAGCAATGAGACCTTAGTAAATAATATTTCTAGATATAGGGAATAGATTTATCTAAAACAGTTCTAATAATTCATCTACTAATCAATAATATTTTCATACCATTAGCAAAAAAACATTCAACATCTATCTAGTTTTTAATAATCGAAACATTCAAATTACTAGATTGCACACAAAACATAATCTAGAACAGTTCTAAATTTTAAATTTACAAGTGTGCACTCTAGTACAAAATGTGCCATTAAAGACTTAAAAAATATTGATAAAGGTTGCATCTAAGATTTATTTCCTACAACTAGTAATAAAGGGAAAGCATCATTACTTAACATTGGTGTTCATGTAAAATCAATTTAGTCATTATTGAAGGTACAAATAAGAGAAGAAAATGAGAGAGATGATATAAGCTTGTAAATATGATTTCTAAATTATTGAAGCAATATTTTGATAAGGAGGAAACCAAAAAATTAGAAATAAACTTCCTCATATCCATAAAGAAAATCTGATAGGAGGAAGGGACACATGCACATAATATTTATCATGAAAGTTACCATACAATGTACAAGAACATGATACTAAGGAACAAAGGTTTCTTATAAGTACACAAGAAACCTAGATGAAGATTTAACCCTAGTACAAAAAGAAAGAAATAATGAAAGAATAGGAGAAAATGAATTGATTTAATCTTTGTACATATTTTTTCTATTATCTCAAATCTTATAGATAATATAAAATCCACCATGTGAAAATATGGTTATATTTACTCATTTAAAGATAATATTTAATAATTCTTTTATTACTCTTATTTTTATAAATTTCTTGGATATTATAGTAAAATAAATCAACTCTTACATTTTTTAAAATTTAAAAGTTGCCTATACAAATTCCACAACTAGATATAATGGACTGGAGCTTTGTATAATGATGCACAATGATCAATCCTTGATGCTCCAAATCTTTGTGTGGGTATTTTACTTCATCCCACCATCTTCTTTAGTTTTCATGATCTAGGTGGGTATTCCTACCGAACCTAGGAATTATCCCTTGTTGACCCATCTTATTTCAACCTTTATTTTGTTGATGATTATACTTGAAACTCTTATTTTTAAATTTTATGCAGTAATGAATACCTATAACACTTGGTGAAACTAACAAACCAACACTAAGATTGTTCCTCTTCCTTTATCTAATCCTAGTATTTCATGTTGACTTCTTGTATTCCTTTAAGAACACTAAAGAGTACAATAGTATAAAATAACTTTAGTTTAATATTTCTCTTTGGGGTATTATTTAAACTTCACCTTAATATCATGAGTTTCTTCATAATTCTATACAAAAGATCCATATTCCCTCTTCTACTAATCCTATTGAAATAATTTCCCAAATTGGGTGTATTATATACTGACATTATGGAGATTACATTTCTTCCTTCTAAACTTCACTTCAATGTGGTTTAATAGAAGATTATTTATCTTCTAATCATTTTTGGTACTAAATTTATATGAGCATTAAGTATACATTGATTGAAAATGGTTTTTTAATCTTAATATTTGTAGTCATTAATTCCTAAAATATATTTTTGTTTATACTTCTAGTCTTACTCTTCCTAAATTTTCTATTAAATTTTTTGTTATTATTCGATGAGATCCTTTGGGAACTATTATTTTCTTATCTAGAATCAAGCCCTATTTCGCTTCACTTGTTATTCAATGTTATGATAGGGAATAAATTTCTTATTATAAACTCCTTCACGAAAAACCTTCGATTCATGCAATAGGGATTGTTCCATCTAATTGGACACCAATATGTAATTTTTTTATATGGAAGTAAAACTTTCATGACTACATTAGATAATGATCTATTGTATTATTGTAAAATTAGTGATGAACTACTTTTATTTTTATTTTCCCCTCTAGTTACCTTGAAAATAACTACATATATTTCTTTTATACAATTATTTAAGGGGGCATATACTCTCACAACCCTTGTAATTCTGAAATTTTTCCTTTTATATGTATAATGCTTTTGATAAAGGTAAAACGGGTTTTACAGGGACCTGAAACCACTAAGTTTACAACAAAAGAAAAAGGACAAACAGTCCAACAGAAGAAAACAGGCTACTGAAAGAAAAAATTGGAAAAGTAGCAATCACCCGCAAAAGACCAGGAGGGTTAGACAAAAAACCAACTGAAAAGCCAACAAAAAGACCAGCCGCAACTAACCTAGAGTCTTCAGAATAGACTCGGTATCAGCCTTCAGGTTCTGCATGTCCTAAACACCCTTCTTGAAGGTTTGAATCATCTATGGCATAGAAGGAGCCTTCCTTTTCAAATTAGCCCTGGTCCTCATAGAAATAACAACATCCTCATCCTAGTTTTTATCATTGACCTCTTCCAGATCAACCACCAAAGACCCCAATTGAGCTTTGTCCATTTTTTCTGTCATGGCATTGATGATGATGGCATTGTGTTTTGCCATCTTGTTATTCTGCTCAGCTATAGTTTTGACAGTATTTTTCATTTTATCCAGCTCAATTTCAACTCTTTTGTCCATGCCCACCTGGTTTTGGATTTCTTTTCTAGCACCATGATCTTTTCGCTCCACCTCATTCTTTCCAAGCGTAGTAACCTTGACACTCATTTCTTCCAGTTTACTTTGAAGGGCCCAATTTTTTATTTTGAGCTCATTGATTTCATGAAAGATCCATTTTGAAATCCTGAAATGGTCATCAACATTATTCCTAGCTAAACCTAAGACATCCACAATGGGTTCCCTTTCAGGGTTGAAGCAAGTTTTAACAGGGTTGGGGGTAACAGGGGAACCATTTCTAGCATCTCTATCCAACGGCGAGGCAGCATAGGAAGAAGTATTGTTAGTTTCAGAGTCCTCAGACTCAAGAGAGTCTTCAGAGTACGACACAAGGTTTTTACCCTGTAAATTCTTACCAACACTTCTGGTTTTAAGGGTAGGACTTCCTAGCTTAGGCGTAGAGCAAGCTTTCATAGAATGGGGGTTAAGGCTTTTCTTACCAATTTGGACAGAGGAAGGACTAAGGACCATCCTAACTAGGCTCAAATTAAGTAAATTCCCTGAGCAGCTGGGTTCAGTATCATCCTCCTCAGAATCAGGAGGCGCATCCAAATTAGCAGGGGCTGGCATATTTTAGTAATGTTCAACAATTAACCTAATCAAACCAGTATGAAAAATAGGAAATATTTTTGGATTTTTCTTGTGGTCATCCAGACTTTTTCTCAAAGAACAGAGAAGATAGTAGGGAAAAGAAACCCTAACCTTGTAGCAGAAATGGTTGAGCAGGGCAAAGTGATAACTGCAGATCCTAGTGAAACGACCATCCATAGTAATGTACTCCATGATAACCTAGAGAAATTTCCTCCAGAGAGCTTTTATGGTGTCGACTTCGAAGTAGCTGTTAGAAATTTTCACCAGCTTCAATCTTTCCTTCTCTTTCTTCAGAAATCTGATGACAGCTTCATCAGAGAAAACCCTGTCCCTGAAAATTTTTTGTCCATCAGTGGGCATTCTAGTCACTTCAGCTATAAGGTTTTCATTGAGCTCCAATTTCCTACCAAAAAGGGTAAGTTCCCCATTATTCCAATTCTTCTCAAAATGCTCAGTCGCCTCTTGATTCGACCCATGGATTTTTTCCAGAAAAGGGAGTAAACCCCCACTTTTTACTTTGTTCCATGCTTTGGTATTTCTAGTATGCATCTCAAAGCTATCCGGCTCAACTCTTCTCCTGTCTCCACCCATTTTGGCAAGCACAATGGGGCAGACAACGACGAAATTTTTACTTGAAATGGTCCCACCAAATCTAAGAACCCACAAAGCATGCTAGGGAGTCTTGTAGATTAAGCAACTAAGCACGGTCCCATACAATCTGATGATCATGATGTAATTACCTCGTCCTATCATGTTTATATGTATAATGTTTATGTTGGATTATATATGATTTGTCGGTATACTTTGTATTATTGGTTGTATTATTCTAACATATATATATTGTAGATTTTTGTGTTTTTAACATGCTTGTTTCGGCATATCTCAGTTCAAGGGAATCAACTCCTTGATCAAATACACTGTATATCATTCTATGTATCCAAAATGTTTGATTATTTTCATGTTTTTATTTTAGCATTTATTTTTTATACTTTAATTATGTTTTATCATATAGTGACATTAGCCCGTTAAAGTGAAAGAAAATATGATGTCAAGAATTGCATACACTACAATATTAATTTATATTTCATGCTCACATTTTAGCATCTATATCCATAGCATAATTTTAGGGCCCATTTAACCCTCTTTCCTAACCTTCTCCTAGATCTAAGTAGCAATCTCATATTTTCTTACTTAATTATGTTAAATTTCATATTTTTATGTATTTGTCGTCTTCTAACATTTTATTATTTATGTATTGTTTCAAACATTAAATACACAATTATATAAACATCTTCATGACTCTAAAAATATCCTAACAATTTTTTTTTTAAATCATTCTTCTTGAATAAAACATTTTAACTAAGACATTTTTAATTATTTTTAATTAAATTTATCTTTAATTAATTAAAGATTTTATCAAAACTCAAATACAATTATCCTCTTATCATTTTATTTTTTATTTAGACTACTTTTTAATAAAAATTATTGTATTTTCAAAATGCATGCTCTCTCACTACCATTTTAAAATGATAAATCTTCCTATTTTATAAAATACTTGCAATAGTCCATTCTTGACACCTTTACAAGGAGAAAAATAAAGAATCTTCATTCTAATCATACAACTATATTTTTGAAATGCATATTCCTCTTGCTACTATTTTATAAAATACTTACAATAGTCCATTCTTGATACCAAATTACAAGAAACAAAAGAAAGAATTTTCATTCTAATCATACAATGTCTTTTAATAGCTTTCTCTATTTTCATAATATGTTGGATTTTATTCTTAACATCTCAAAAATGTCCTTTTTTATAACTAATTTTGAAAGGATTGAAAAAATATCTGCAAAATTCTTTTTTCTCTCATTATTTGTCCAATTTTTCAAACACATTTTTTCCAAAACTTTATCTCACCCCATTACATTCTATTCTTCCCTATTTTAACACCAATCTCTATTTTATATTCAAATTTGAAAGGCATTATGTACTTTTATATGCAAAAGTGTAATATATCCCTCATACGCTCCATTTAATCCTTAAAATTCTACAAATGCAGTATAATAGTATTTTTTCGACACTTATATTCTATATATTATTTACATTGGAGCATTCTTCATTCTATTCTTGCATGGAAGAAAATTACTATTTATTTTTATTTTCCTACTCTACAACACTTGGTTTCTCTTTCTTGCATGTTACATTTATTCTACATTATTATTCTTGGCCACTACAACATTATATGCTCTAGTTATATCTAGCATTCTATTTCTAACTTATGTTATAATATTTCATTATATATACTACAACAATTCTTCATACAATTTTTATATTTCTATTGACTACAATAAAAATTTCCTATTTGAAAAAATTCTTCTAGTTTACTTTATTCTTAACTTATATTCATTCTTCAAGTACATTCTAATTTATTTACTTGAATATTATTTATCATAATATAACTTTGCAATATTTTTCTACATATTATTTGTTTCTTATTTAATGTTGTAAGTTATGTTACTTTTATTGATCTTTTCTCTTTGAAAAGAATACAAACCTATTTTCTTTTTCATTTCTTCCTCTTACAAATATTATTCACTCATTGAATAATATTTGCTAAATTTAGTAGAATTTTTTACTATGCCTAGTTTTACTTAAATATATGCAAAATAGGCATGCATATAAACACCACACAAATTATTTGGAAAAATGCCACAAAAAATGTGATATCATTTATATAAAACTATGGTTTGTTGCACTCCATTACAACAATTCATCCAATTAAGAGGTGATGTAATTTATTGATTCACTAAACAAAAATAGATTTTTATTCTTAAAATTATTCTCTAGAACTAGACTCATGGAGTGACCAATTTGAAAAATAAATTTGAACATTTCAATCACTTAGATAAAAATTTATCCAAAGAATAATTAAGATAGTGTTATGCAACAAATAATATAGAAGCAATAAACCTAGCCTATTAATTTTTCTAAGGTTTCATTCAAGTATAATTTTGAATTCAAGTTTACAAGAAAAATAAGTCTATAATAATATTCACAAATAATATCTCCATGTTGATAATTTAAGCAATTCCTTCAACACAATCTATTAATGGATACAGAGAGAACTAAAATATGGATATACTTGTAGGTCGAAAATATCGTCAAGATGGAACAAAATTAAATTTTGATTATACATTTTGGGGGAATCTTCGGGCTATAGATGTTGACTATTTTCTTCATAATTCTTATAGTTTTAAATTCTAATTAGAGGTTTGAGTAAACTTTGTTTAAAGATGAACAAAAATATTAGTAGGAAGATCTCATTGTTAGGTTAATGCTAGTATATAAGAAAGGATATAATGAATTAGTAATAGAAGGTAGTGTTTTTACAAAGGTTGAGGCCCCGATTGGCGTATGTTTTCTTATGAAAAAGAAGCATTGAAGTGGTCCCAATTTTTTTATAATATCATGCATATATGCATTGCTATTGGGGAAAATATTAGAAAATTTCAAGCAAATGCAATTGGCAGATGTAAATCCAAATGAATATTAGAAACTTTCAAGAAAATGCAATTGGCAGCTATAAAGCCCAATTTTACAAAATGAGTTTGTTTAAAAGGCTTTAGAAACTTTCAAGCAAATGCAATTGGCAGTTGTAGATCCAAATTTGGTTAAAAACTAGGTTTGTTTAAAAGGCTTTAGAAATTTTTAAGCAAATGCAATTGGTAGCTGTAAATCCAAATTTTAAATAATGGGTATTGTTTTTAAAATGTTTTAGAAACTTTCAAGAAAATGCAATTCACAACTATGAGCCAAAATGAGAGCTTGAAATAGGGTATATTCATTATAAACAATAAATTTTGTTCTCATAATGTGCCTTCAAGTTTTAAATGAAAATTTTGTTTGGAATTTTCATTTCATTTGAAATTTGTTTTCATTTCACAAGAAAAATTTGGTCTCATGGAATCCATTGGAGTTGACAAATTTACAAACAAATGGAATTTTAAATCACTGTGAAAGAATGCCAACCTGCTAATGGACGTCCAAGTTGATATTTCAAGTTGAAATGGTGGCCCCGTTGCAAGATTTCATCATTCCCTATCAATCACATTCACTATTCACCGCGCACGAGCTCCAGGTCTAATAGTTCACTGCTTTTTTTGTTTGACAGTGATAGGGTTTAATTTATAAATGCCCTAATTCAAAGGGGTTCAGTTGAACAGGGATTCGACTAAACCCAGGCTTTAAAATATTAATTTCTCGTTGACCATAAATTGGTTCGGCCAAACCACTTTATGGGTTCAGTCGAACATGTATGTTTGACCGAACCAGTCTTCCTATTGAAATTTTTAAAAAGTTGATTTTCCTTCCTCTTCTCAATTGTAAACCACTATTGTGGTTTCACCCCTTGAAATCCAATCATTAGAATCTTGTCTAATTCTAATTTAACCATCAAGGAAGCCTTGAGATGCATCTTGCTAATTTTTTTGTTTAATAGGTTTTGCATTAATATCTTTGATAATGTTATGCATAACAATATTGTTATCAATTCTTGACATCTCATTAGACAAAAATTCAAATACAACTCTTTAAATTCTTTGAGTAGTCTGGTCATGTCACATTGTTCCTGTGAATAGAATGCAGATATCTTAATCCATTATTTTGGTCTATACTTGCTCACATTATAAGATCTACCTATGCAATGATAATATGTTATTCTTGACCATTATGTGCATCTATGTTCAAGATTTCAATTGGTTTGGATGTATATTTTGAAAGTTACAAGTGACTATAGTTCGACATACAGTTTTGGCTATATATAGTGCATTTGTGTATGAGTAATCTCGATCTGCATTCCTCTAATGTTAAGAGTCAAACTTTGAAATTTTGGGAGATTGTTTATAGGTGTTAATGCATTGTGTATTCTATATGGTGCTTGGTTATATGATCATATTGATCGTTGGTGATTGATTAGTTGGCATATTTTGTGATTAGGTCTAATTCTTGGTCGACCTAATACTTGATATATGTTGTGGTGATTAAATATATATTGTGGATGTTAGTGAGATCTATTTTAGGTCCATGCTGACCTAAATCAAGTGTTGCAAATTTGGTTTAAGTGTGAAGATTTTTTTGGTACAAGTGTGGAGCCGACAAAGCAATTTTGATTTAACATAGGGCTACATCTAATTAGGCTAACCTTGTTGATGTATGTGGATGTATTGGGTATATATGTAAAACATTTTGAGTTTGTAGGAGAATGACATGTGAGTGATGTGATGCGAATATATGAATTTTTTATGTACATGATCAGGTCTATAGTATTGATGGGAATGTTGAGCAAATGTAAAGTAGAGCAGTGTTCTGTATTTTGTATCTGATAAAGTTCATAGAGTCAGTATATTGAGCTTCAAAGGAACTGAATCCAACATAAGGAAGGTACATTTTGTATTAGTTGACATCTTGGTTGTGTGGCTATTTCTATCATCTATCTATTATTATTTTGAGGTTGTGAGCCTTAGTGGACAGTGTGTCCTTGTAATGAGCCTTTGTAATATCTTATCACCGGTTATAATATATTGTGAGCTAATCCTCGCAATGGTTTTTCCCTTTTTGTGTTTTCCACGTAAAAATAATGGTGTTCATGTATTGGGTATGTGCAAGATCATCATGGAAAAAATAGGCCCTTAAGTGGCGAAAAATTCAGAAAAATCAAAGTTAGGTAACTTGACGTAAAAATTTGAATAAGTTATCTATGTTTTTTAAAAAATATTTAATAATAGAATCTGTAGCAAATTGAATGCAGTTTCTAAACTACTAGGTTTATTTTTTAAAAAAATTTATTTGGTGAAAATTTGAAATTTCAATGCAGTGTACTTAAATTTCTAGGAAAAAATAAGAAGTAGGTGTCTGTCTGACCACCCTAACCACAAAAAAATGATAATATTTTTTTATAATATTTTAGATATAAGTAGAGGACTCATGTCTAGATGTGATGCATTTTTTTTGTAATTTTTTCCAAGTAAATAATTAATTATGATTTTTATTACAACTTTTAAAAAATATAAAAAATCTATGTCTAACCACCTTAACTTGGTCAAAACTTCATGAAATTCATTTTTTTTTTAATCTATAGTATGTGAAGCTAGAATGTGACACATGTTTTGAATTCAAAAAATGTGATACTTTGAAAGCTATAGATTTTTTCAATCAGTTATCAATCAAGACTTTAGTCATAATTCAAATAGAAAATGAATAATAATTATTTATTAAATTCAAAGTAAAGCATAATTTATATTGGTGGAAAGCTAAGAATCTCCTTTAAAAACCCTTTTTGTTTCATCAATTTTGGGTAAAAAAAAAGTCATTAGCCACATACCCATCATATCACTACTTTTTGGCCCATCATGATCCTGCACATACCTTATCATGTGATTTTGGTATTGTTTCATTCTTTCATTCATTGTTACAGTTGGATGTGTTTTGTTAATTGGATGGATTGTGATCAAATGGTTTAAAGGAATACTAATTCACCCCCCCTCTAGTATTCTAGGTGTTCAACAATTGGTATCTGAGCTTGGTTCCTTCTAAGAAGCCTAACAACTTGAGGAAGATCTTGGAGGTTGAACACATGGCTAATAGAAAGTATCTTATTCCTCCAAAAGAAATCTCTACAATTGAATACATAGAATATGGTTGCATGATTGAAAAAGAAGAACTTAAAGATGCTCTTGAAGATCCTGACAAGGTTGAAGGTGAGAACAAAAATCTATAGGAAAACCTAGAGGAAGCAAATGAATGCATCAAAAAATTGAGAGAACAAATCAAGAAATTCATAGAGATACATAGGGAAGTCAATGAACAATTGAGACAAGAAAATGAAGATATCATCGGACTGAAAGTGCAAGTAGAAGAAAAGAAAAGAATTGAGGAATTTTTTAATGCAATGGTAAAAACAAGACTAGTGAATGCATAAGAGTTGAACAAGAAGTAGTAAATTTGATATTAGATCTAGAAAAAGCAAGAATGCATGAGGAAAAATTCAAAAAAAGTTATACATTGCTTGATGAGCTAATTGCAGGGCAGAAACCATCTAAAGATAAAGGTGGTTTGGGACTTGAAGAAGGAGAAATCTCAAAGGATAATTAGACCTCAAACAAGGTTGACAATCAAAAGAAGACTCAAGGAAATTTCAAACAAATAAAGAATCAAAGAAGCAATGCTAGAAGACCCCCTATTAGACAACCAAATGCTCAAAGGTACTCATCTTTTAATGGTATTTTCTTTTCTTGCAATAAATTTGGACATAAATCAATAGAAAGTAGAAGTAGAATGAATCATAATGTTGGATCCTTCTTCAGACAATGTTTTGCATGCAATAAATTTGGACATAGAGCTATTGAGTGTAGAAATTAGATGATGAATAGATATAATGCTGGTAGAATGGTTCAATATTTCAATGCTTACTGCTATACATGTAATATATTTGGACAAAAAGCTAACCAATGAAGATCCAAATTGAATAGAGTTCAATTTGGTTAGAAAAATGTTGTATGTTATAGTTGCAACAAACCTGGACACATTTCAAAATTGTGCATAAGCAAGAATGGAAGATAGAATAATCCAAAAAAGAGAAATAAACCTATGAAGAAAATTGATCCTACTGAAGTAAAGAAGGAAATGGAGAATATTTAGAGAAAGAAAGAGGAACCTGAGAACAAAGATGAATCAAATGTATCGGTACCTCCCTCTGGTGCAGATAATTCTCTTAAAAATTAAACCTAGGCATGGGCTTAGGGGAGCAATAATAGGAAAATCAAACAACCCCCTGGAAATATGATGTGTCAAGGAGTGAAACGAAGATATATGGTGAAAAATGACATGCTTAAACTTTTGAAAAAGAAACCAACAAAAAATATGCAAATCTAAAGAAATGTAGAGCATATTAGGGTTTGCAATGTATCAATGAAAGGTTTATCAGCTTTATGGAAATTAAAGCATTTAATGCAGAATTAGGAAAATTTGAAAAGGTTTAAAGTGAGATTCTATGTTGATTTTAATCACTTTTTTGCATTTGAAGAAAGAAAAGCAAGATATGAAGGAGATTTGAAGGTGATTCAAAGAAATTTGGTGCAAACCCTCGATCCCATTGTGTGCATAAAAGGTATTTATGGTTTACATTGCTTTGTGGGTTTGAAATAGAATTATTTTCATAAGCATTTGAGTTCAATTCAAAGTTAAAATGGCTACCCCAACCATTGTTAACATTATTTAGAGGCCTAGACCAAAATTCAAGAGGTATCCAATGAAAATATTTGATAATGATCCCAACGATGCCTTCTCGAAGATTCCATATAGGGTTTTACCTACAGAAGATACTAGGGAATACATACATTGGAAATTGGAAGAGTATAATCACCTAAGAATCATAGAACTTTGGACTAATGAGCTCACTAGAGATAACCACCTAGTGAAACTAGAGTATATTAAACTAGTGAGGAAGAAGTTAGATGTTTGGAACTAGTTTCCTAACTATAGTAGTAATGTTGATGCTAAGTATGTGAGATTAGCACTTAGTAGGCTACATGATAGATTTCTATGGACCGACATGCCTAGACTCATAACTAAGGAAGTGATCAAGGAGGTTATAGGATTGTGTGATACCAGACCTATATCAATACTTGAATTTGTGAAGAACTAAGTTGTCATGGAACTCATTGGTGCAAGTTATGATAAGAGGGATTTAACAACTAAACCTATCTAGAATCCTACTATGAAACATGCTTCTATGATGATAGCTCACAAGATTTACCTCACAAATAGGGAAAATTCAGTCTCGGTTATAGCTATTCATGTTGCACACCAAATGGTGGTGAATGGAAAGGGTTTTGATCTATGTGAGTTGCTCCAAAAACAACTTCTTGAGAACTTGAAATTGAAAAGGGAAAGGAAATATGCCTTTAAATTTGGAACTTTGGTAGTATGTTTATTGTTTTACTTATTGAAAGAGCTTCTTGGAAGAAAAGGTGTTGTATGGGATAGAAGTAGACTAGTAGCACACCAAATTATAGATTACATGCACAACTTAGGCAACTGGCAAGCTCAGGATGATGCGTTGATTGCATTCTCTACAATTTTCCTAAAGAATATGCATGAAAGGGAGAGAATTCCCTAGAAACTTGTAGAGAAATATGAAAAGGACATTACTTTCCTTATTACTACTGATGAGTGTATCATTAAGGCTATTAAACCAAGAATAGTGTGGATTGTGCCTCTTGTCTATGAAGTTTCTAAGAATGAGGTAGAGGGATATGTGGATATGTTGCTCAAGATTCATAAGTATATCTCTCAACCAAGACATGGGAAATATGAAGAAAAATCATCAGAGGTACATTTGGAGTTGAAGAAACCAAAAATGATAATGAATGCAAGGAAAACAGTAGAAGAATGGGCTAGAAGATAAGGTTATATAGAAGAACAGATCAAGGGGGCCAAAGAAAGAGAAGCTAGCATGGTAGGTGAGTCCTTTGGACCAAGAAGATCAGGAAGAATAGCTTCCACCCCTACCCCTACACTACCTAAGTCCTCTGGAGATGTTGCAACTACTACTACAAAAGGAAACAAAGTGGAGCCTAGTGCTCCGGTAATTGAAGAAGTCACTACACCCACTGGATCTAGCACAAGGAAAATCAAGAGGAAGAATGTGCCTCTAGTAGCAACCCTTTCTACCTCCACAAGAAGAAAGAAACAAAAGGCAGTCATGGAGAATAATTTAAGTGTAGTTGTTGAAGAAGAAATCAAGATTGGGATAGAACATGAAGAACAACTGACAAGAAAGAGAAGAAGCAGTGCTACTACAAGAGTTGAAGGTGCTTCACAAGAGGCAAGCACCAAAGCTAAAAAGAAAAAAGTTGATATTGTTGATACTTCAGAAGAAGAAGAAACGGAAAGAGAAAAGAAGCATTCACTATCCATATTCATAAGAAACTTGAGAAGGAGAAAGAGAAGAAGTCAGAGGAAGGCTCTTCAGAGCAAAAGAAAAAAAAAGAAAAAGACTCCTCTAATAAGGGCTTGTACTCCTTTGAAGGTAGATGTTTTAGTTAATAATATGTTACATTATGATAATGTGTTAGAACATACTACAAAAATATATGAAGAGGTGGATGAAGAAGATTGGGAAACAATTATTGAAGCTATTATTCAATACATTGTTTTTTTAAAGGTTGATATGAGTAATATCAAGAAGAAGGTTCCCAAAGCTGTGTGGGATGCCTTGATAGAAAGAAGGAATGAAGCTATTGAAGATGAGGATAAAATGAAATCTGATGCCTTGGAGGAAATTGGATCCTCCTTATCTGAGAATGATAAGGATACTCTAATAGAGGTGTATACTAAAGAATTCAGAGCCAAACAAAGAGTTACCATTCTTATGGGTAGAGAAAAAGATCAAGTGGACAAATTGAAGCAAGAAACAGGAAGGACTGTTAGGGACATTGTTAAGAAATTTGGAATGATAACTACTTCCATATCTGCTATAGCTCAAGAGAAGGAGAATGTAGAAGAAAAGGTTACTAATGCAAAAGAAAATCTTCCCCCTGATACAAATTTACCAATATTCAAAGAGGTCTTAGAAGAGAAAGAAGTAGATGATCATATAGTTGAAGAAACTCCATTGTTTGATGTTATAGAGAATGTGGTGTCCTCACCACCACTAGTAGATGAAACACATGCTTCCCCAGAGACTTCTACTCCTTTGGAAGATACTGACAAGCCCATTGGTAATGATGAAAACCAAAATGCAAAGCAAGAAAAAGAAAAGAATGATGCAAATGATACTGAGGACCACTCTAATAAAAAAAAGGATGAAAATGTAGGAAAATAAACTGAAGATAACCAAAATGAAAAATGTGAAGAAGAACAAAGGTAAAAAGAGAATAAAGATAACAAAGATGATGATAGTGAAGATAAAGAAAAGCAAAAGGAAAATACCTCTAGTGAAGAGGAGAAAGCTGAGAATGAAGAAGAGTCTAAGGAAGGAAAGAATGAAGAAGAGGCACAAAAGACCATGGAGCTACCTGTTGATGTGTGTTTTATGACACACCAAACACACTAGAATAAAGTGTCCAAAGATGATCTATCCCCTCTTGAAAAACTACCTCGTATGCTAAGACTACAAGAAAGATCATACGACAATTCCAATGTTTCAGTTACGTGTGGATAACATCTGTGATCATTGTGATTTTCCAGGAACACAAAGGGATTTACTTTGGCAAGTTACTCAAAAATGAAAAGACATGAATGCAGTATCATTTTGGAATTTTCTGAATTTAGAAAAAAAAGTGAAAATAGAGTAAGGGCTTAGAAGTCCTATGCTATCCCTACGAAATCAAGAGACGACAAGGATTGAGTGAAACTAAATAAACAATACTTTGTTTCACCATGCTAAACGAAAACTACACAAAGCAAGTGCAATCTTCTAGGATTTGTGCTTAAGATCTCTTTACTAACAACAATACCATCAATAGAACAACATTATTCAAAGTAAACATTAAAGTATCCACATCAAAAGCTCAGTCTAACTTTACGCATTGAATGAAAATAATTCACTCAAAGAAATTATGAGCTAAGTCTCACTAATATCTACTATCAATCTATCATTATCTTAACATGCATTTGAATAATATTCTAATTCAAATCTACTTTACGAGGAAGAGAAATATGCAACCATGCAACCATTTGACAATGAAAGGATTCAAAGCATCTCATATATTATGAACTTTATTATCAAGATAGTTCTAGCAACAATTTCATAAAACTCTCTCTTATTCTCTACAATCTTTTCTAATCTCTTCTAATGATTCTAATCTCTAATCCCTGATGAATTCTCTAATTTCTAATTGATGAAATGAGAGAGAAGGGGGGTTTATGTAGAGTTTCCAGAGTACAATGAATGGCCAAGATCAAAAATGAGATTAACAGCCAGATTCAAAAGAACTAAACCCTAATTAGGGTTGTGTAAACAATAATCAATTAACTACAGAGAACTCCATGCACTGGGAGTTGCATCCATATCCACTTGCAAAGCACTACGTTCGGTGAACCTAGACACAATCATGCTGACTTCTTCCATGGTAATGTCAGGAAGCGAATTAACTTTGTACTCTAGCAAGTGTAAAATTTCTGCACATACTACAAAGGTGATTGTCCATTCTAATTCATGCAGCACAAAAGTGTCTCGGACAGTCAGGAAGCTGAATGCTTTGGTCAACTTTTCCTTCATGATTGGCCTGGAAGTGGTAGAGAAAAATCTTTTAACTTTTTCCTTTAAATTTTTTGACTGCAAGTATTTTTTTCTGACAATATCTCTGTCAAGCACATTTGTATCCATTTGGAAAATCTTACTTTGAATATCCTTTGTTTGCTCTTCAATTTTTGCACCATCTTGCTTTACTCTTTCCAGGACTTCTCCTCATGAGATCGGTGCATAGTACCAGATGCTAAAATCATATGCAACTCCAGCTTCAATAATCTTCTCATCAATCAATCTCTGCTTTGGAATTCCCTTTATCTCTCAAAGACATGGCATAATTTTATTTTGGATGTCTTGGAGGCCATCCCATGCTTCCACCAAGTTTTCCACTCATGATAGCAGAGAGGAATTTTTCTCATAAACATATGCCAACTTCTCTATGAATTCCATCGCCTCTTCTTTCTTTCCTACCATCCATTCTTTAGTTTCTATGGTTGTAGTCAATTCCTCTTCAAAATTTATGACCGGTTCCTATGAAGAGTTTGGAAGTGGAGGTGTTGATTGGTCACCTTGATTGAGTGGCCTGATTAAATGTTGGATATATTCTTTTAGATGCTCAATCTCTCTTTTATATTCCCTTTTCTTTACCACTTCTTTCTCCAGCCTAGACTTGATGGTGGCAACAGAATTATCCAAGTCCTCAACTTCTTATCCTTTTGTTGTCGAACCAATATCAATAGATGTGATGGCATATTCATTTGGGGCAATCTTGTCTTAGAATTTATCAACTGTAGGCACTCCAATCTGCACTGTGTGGTTACCAGCCTCATCCCTTTGTATGGCAAAAAAATTCTTCGCTGGCTTTCTTGTGGCAGTCTACTCTAGCCTTGCCAAGAAATCTGTGGTATCATCTTCTTCTGGTACATCTACTGGCGCCTTTATCTTTAGTCCCTCTTTCAAAAAATTTGGGATGGTTGACTATTCAATTCCATCTTCCTGATGATCTTGGACGTCCTGCATATCCTGAACTTCTAGCATATACTGAATCTCTTGCACGAATGGGTCTTCCTGGATTCCCTTGAGAGCGGAAATCATTCCTTCTTCAAAATTTCCATCCATGATATCCATGTCATTTTCTGACTCCAGAATCTTCGTGCCTATAGGGGAGGGATCATCATCATCTTCCAATTGCATTGGCTCCATATCCCTTTTCAAAAATGATGAGGGAATTCTGACTTGCTCCCATGACTCTTCTTCCATGATCAATATTTCATCTATATTTTTGGATGTAGCCGAATGAAGGGGCTTGGATTTCTACTTCTTTTGGGTGGGTCCTTCATCTGTTGTTTTCTTCTTGTTCTTCTTTTCAGAGTCATCAATTTCTTCTCTTTTTCAGGTTGGCATCACCCATTGGTTCACCTCCATGAGATGCACCGACATTTGAGGAATAGGACTCTGCCTCACCCATCAAGTCATATGTGAATTGCACATTCCTCTGTCGTAAAGCTTGTACTTGCTAGTCCATCCACCATTGGGAATATTTGAATACAGGCCTCATGAATGTTGTCAGGTCACCAAGCTCAGGCTCAGACCACCTCACAGGAGGAAGTGGTTGTCTTTCATCAAAGCTCAACTACATGTATACTCCATCATCATCCTGCTGATCAAGTACTTGAAAGAGTTTTGTCGTCCTTATCATATCCAGCGGCAACCTTGACCACAGTATTTTTCTTACGTCATATTCATCAATGGAATTTTCCCAAAATTCTTCTAATTCAATTCTGTGTTTATATTTCCCTCCACCCACAATTCCAATGTGATGAAGTGGATTGAAGTTAGCTCTGGGCTTGTAGGATATCAACGGGTATCTTTGTATCTCCAATCGAGCACTCTCTCCTGCTTGCGTCGAGGGACATGATTCTTCCATATTGTCGATGAAGAGTGGAAAAGTGACATTTGCTTTCTACTTTGGCCTTTGGATATTCTGATATGTCTCCAATTTCCTCAAAACTTCCAGCAAAACCATTTTGTTGGTAGGATAGATTGGCAGTCTGTATGGGCAACCTATGAATCCTTGAATCCTAATGTATGTGTCAAACCCCAATCCTAATACGTACAAAACAACATTAACAAACACATTAGAAGATGAAATGTAAGAAAGAACAAGGATTCCTCATGAAATCCATTTACAAAGCTTAAATTAGGAAAAGAAATGAAGAACACAATAAGAAAACAATAAAAGAGGGATTGAATCCTAATTAAAGAAGCAAACTCTTGATCCCATGGGGGAATTGGTGCCAATTTGATGTGAAAATTGGCCCTTTCCCAATTCCTATGATGCAAGATTGATGTGTGATGAAGAGTGATCCACTTTGTTGATGCTTAATGAGTGCTCCAATAGAACAATCTACATAACCTAGCTATGAACTCAATGATAATGGATGAAAGTTGCTAATGATTTGAGCATAGTAAGTTTACTCAAATTGTGGATGATAGAATGAGGAGATTACCCTCTTATTTATAGAATGAGAAGATGAAATAATGTCCAAAATAGAGCAATGTGGGACAAAGAATTACCCAATGGAAAAGTGCCAATTGTTATCTTGTGAATAGATGAAGGATGTGCAAGTTTTGATGATTGTGCCAATAAATGCATATATTTGAATTTTGAATTTGTTGAAATGACATGTAAGAGGGAAGGAAGAATGCATTGAATGCCACTTGGCTCAAGGCAAAGGACATGTAAGATGGAGTAAATGCCTTGTTGGAAGGACTTGTCCCACTTGGATTTTGAATTCAAACTTGGGGAATATTCCTTAAAAGATGCCTTGTTGAAGAAAATAGAGATTTAATAAATCAATTAAATCTATTTTCATGTGCAAATGGGAAAAGCTAGAGGATGGGACAAGAGAAGAGATTAAATTAATCAAGGTTAATTAATTTAATAAAGGGATTAAATGATGTGACCTATTTGACTTAAATTTGTGGATTTATTTAAATCAAATATGAGAAGAATATGATAAAGGCTTAATTAAATAAGGATTTTTTATTTATTTAATTAAAAGAGATGATGTTAGATTAAACTAAATAAGGTTTTAATTTATTTAATTTAATAGATAGACTTTAGACATTTAATCAAATAAAATTAATTATTTAATTAAATTGGATAGTTACATCAGACTGGTTGATTTAATTAGTGAGAAAGAATGACTTAATTAGATAACTGATTTATTTAATTAACATAAGAAATATTGATGAATTTAATTAAATAAGGGAATTTAATTAAATGGTTAGACCAGAGGATGATTTTGGATGAAACGACATTAGTGATCAGGAACAGATGTAAATGTTAATCAGTATATTTTACGTGTCTATATTTTGCCCCTCTTTGAAGCAATGCACTCATTGCGTTGGTTCAAAGAATAAACGATCTCGATCAAAGCCAAAAAAAATTATTTTCAAAATCTTGCCCCACTACTGCTCGGTGGGAGAAAACATGCTACTATACTGCCCCCTCGAGAGATTGGACGAAAATTTTAATTTTTGGGGTATCTCGCGAAAAAAGAGGAGAAGGTGCCCGACAAGTCCAGAAAGGCTCCAGGAGGCCAAAAATGTGTCTAAATGAAATAAAATGATGTAAAACAGGCCTCAACTAGACAAAAACAGGTTCAAGGGTTCCAAACCCTAGCAGGATAGTCAAACATGGTCAAAAAACCCTAACTTTCAAGCTTAAAAGGGCTTCGAGGGGTCACTTTCAATTCATTTTCACACACAGCCCTTTAGTAATCCTGTGATTTGAGCTCTAACCTTCTGGCAATATGGTGCATCGATAGCTCCCGATGCACATTTCTGACCGATTCTAGACATACCAACAGCCACCCGGCATTGGGGCATCAGTAAGTGATCCTCACTTGAGCTTTGTTTCTCATTTTTCATGCTTTTTTAATGCGTTTAAAATTAGTTCCTTTGCAGCGAAGCTATATAGCACTGTAGAAAAAAAAATTGCACCACTCGGTAGGTCAAACCAACCCGCTGTCACAAAATCGTGTCATGGTGGTGGAGTTTGGAGTTTGGAAACAAACTTCAAACTCTGACACTCATGCCATGGCTAGTGGGATCATTTAAAAGTGCGACGCGGCAGTGCACTTTTAGACAAGAATCTTCCCAAACTATGCAGCTTTTAAGAAAAGTGCACCACAACGGTGTTCTTTTGGAGTTTATCCCTCCAGCGTCGCAGTTTGAAAATCTCAAACTGTGATGCCTTCATAGGTAGTGATGTTGGGATGGATTTTTGGATGCTCGGGATGAAATTTTTCAAAAAATTTAACATGGTGACTTTTCTTGTTGTAGGATGTGACAAAGGAGCTCTATTCCCTGGAGCACAGATTGAGAGAGATCTTCAGTTACTTGTGAGACCTTAGTGACAAGGACCAAGATCGACTATGGGACATGGGACTATGGTATATCACATACGCAGCACCTATGCACACTCACCCTTGGATGATGCCAGTGCTTGCCGAGAGATGGCACAACAAGACCTCGTCTTTCCACCTTCCTACTGGCAAGGCCACCATCACTTTAGAGGATGTGTGGCACATCCTCAGATTGTCAATTCATGGTCAGCGAGTCATTTTCAATATGGATGTTGGGCGGGACTCTTTTCATTCAGTCCTTGCCACAAATGAGGTTATGATTTGTGAGGGCTACATAGAGCTAGAGCGGCATAAGATACTCACATCGCCATTTCATCTGGTGGTTGTGGTGATCATTTCTGGTCTCGTTGCCCCGGACCAACGAGGCCGATACTTTAGTCCTGGCTGGGGACTTTGCTAGGAGCAAATGGTTCGCGACAGACCAATTTATTTTACTTGGGGGCCTATTCTTCTAGCCTCCCTTTATAGGGACCTTCATGAGTATGTGTACCTTGATTGCAAAGCACTGGGGGCAGGTGTTACACTCCTCCACATATGGGCATGGGAGCACAATGTCATTCTTCAGTCGTGAATCATTCTAGTACTGATGGGGCTTGATGATCCCCTTGTGTGGTGCTACAGAAGTGGTGTGTCCATTACACACACAAGTGAGCACGGGATTCCTCGCTAGAGGAGGGTCTTGGATGAGATGCAGGCTTTTACATGGTGTCCCTACCTTGGTCGGCCTAGATGGGTCGATGATGCAGAGCAGATCTTTGCTCACCAGGACCAGTTTATGCAGGGGCAAGAGCATACAATGGTGGAGAGATATCTACCAAGGTGTGTCCAGCGTCAATTTAGTGAGCCAGAAGACCAACCCAATGATGAGTATGTGGCCATTTCCGCCTGTACTGTATCACAAGCTTTGTGGGGGTGATACATTCCTACCTCTAAGGCCATAGATAGCTTCAGACAATTGGTGGCTTGGCCTTGGGTATATGATCAGGGGCCTACGGATCTAGGCGTTACACATGCATACAATAATTAGTTCTATCCTCCCCTACGGTTGACAGTTCCAGGAGTAGTTGCCACTCGGTGGAGATCAAGGGGTAAAGGGGGAGGACGAGGACAAAGGGATGGAGATCAGCAGGATCAGCCAGTCCGGGCTCCAGTTCAGCCAATTTAGCCAATTCAGCTCATTCAGGTTGATGTTCAAATGTAGGACTAAGAGCAGGTGCTAGGCAGACAGCAAGACTAGGCAGATGCACCACCATGGACTGCGGGTGAGGATCAGCCTCAGGTACAGCCTCCATGAGCACAACCAGCAGGACAAGTAGATGCTTGAGATACTTTGATTGCATAGTTGTAGGCCCAGGTTCAGAACTTGACGACGAAGAGGGATCAGGCTAGGGCCGAGAGAGACCAGGCCATATTACAGAGGCAGGCCATAGAGCTACAGGCGACCATAGAGATGGGTCAGAGACAACAGTTGGAGAGCATGGCAGCCTCCTCCTCTCAGAGTTCAGTGTCCCTTCGCTCTTACAGGGAGGCCATCCAGGAGGCGGATTATTATCGTATTCTTTATCATCAGGTCGTACCCAGAGCAGAGTGGGCCCCAGATTACTCATAGTAGACTAGTTACAGACCCGCATAGGGTCACGGTGATAGAGGTGAGGGCAGCAGATAGGAGGGTTAGGCCTCACTTTGATCAAGATGATATTTTTTGTGCCATATGGGCTCATTTTTTATAGCCTGATGGGCCTTTTTGTACTTATTGACATACATGTACAGTGATCCGATTATTTTGTACTATGATAGTTATCCGATGATGATATATATATGAGATGATGGTTTTGATACGATGTGATGTGTATCATTTATTTATGTGTTTAAGGGTGATTATATTTCTATATGCTATGCAATGATGTTACGATGTGATGCAATGTATGTATGGATGCCTTTCTATCTGATGATGTATGCATTATGCATAGATCTTATATTATGTTGTTTATTCATGATATGCAGATGGATTTATATGATATGTAATATGAATGGATGATGATGTAATCTATATGATGATTTGTGTATGTAAATGATATGATATGTGATATGTGAAATGTAATATGCAAAATGATATGGAGATGATCTATGGTGTATACGCGAAATGATATGTGAATCATGCTTATATATCAAATTATTATGGATGGATGTACATTTTTAATGCAATGGATTTTTATGTTCCTATTATGCTTTGAATGGTATGGAATGGTTTATGCAATGAAATGTAAAAATGATTGCTACATGGTGATTTATGAGGTGTTCTACATGATAAGGATGACTAATGGATGATGTGTATGTTTTTATGATTATGTATGATGCGATGTGAATGCAATGGTAATGTTTTATATGATATGTATTTATCATGTAAATGAGATGGTTTTACGATGCTAAGAATAACAAATATATATTATCCTAAACATGTTTAATGATTGTGAGATGTATGTGATACATTTTATTGTGATGTGATGTGATATGTGAAATGACGCATTAATGCAAAAGGGTATAATGATGCTTTATGCAAAATGAACGTAATGTGGGAGATGACCTTTTGATGCTTATGTGAATATAAATATGTATGCTTATAATGCAACGGATTATCTATAATGCTAATATGCTTGATTATGTAGTATATGGTAATATGAAATGGTTATGAAATGTTTAATGTAAATGAATGTTATGTGATGAATGCAATGGATGGAAAAATAGATGTAATGTGATGAAACATGGACGTGCTTATAATACATTTATATGGAAATGCAATGTATGTGTTTCCTATATGATATTTTTATGAAATATGCTAATGATTTGTGGATGCAGTACCGATGGTGATGATGATGATAACTAACTATTATAGTACCTTGTTAGTGTGATGAGCAAGGAGGGATGAAAGAGAATAAGACATTTCAACAAGTTATAAGATGATGAATATGCAAATGATGATGACTTCTTGGCGAGGAGTTAGGATTTTCAAAGGGCCAATTTCCTTATGTTTGATAACACACTTGGTACAATGCATCAAGGTATAGAGAACCAGGATGGCATTGTACCTTGTGTGATGGACTTTGACTTGACAAACAGATAGGAGTATTCTTGTTCACACCTGGCATATGGAAACCTTGCTAGGATGTACTTTAGAAGTTTCAAACATCTCAGACCAAAACACAGAAAGGTATAACCTATCAATACAATAGTCAACAAGCTGTCCAAAACCTCCTCCATACATTTCTAACAAAGCAAGTATCCACCAATTTATATTACAAGAACATCCAACAAGCACAGTAGAGAAAAGATAATGATCGTTACCCCATGAACTATTTCTCTAAATCCTTTGTTTGGATATCATCGGAAGTCCTTGGAATGAGCACAATAAGATAAGTCAAAAGACAAAGATAAAGTAAACAAGAAAGCCGATGTTCTTCAATACCACTAACCAAATAGGAAGTGTGTTTTTAAGGATACGAACTGAAATTATTGCCAAAAGATAATGCCCATTGTAGGAAGGATACATCCTAGGACATGTTAGTGGATGGTGGAACGTAATTTTGTTTATCCTAAGTGTTCTTTTAAATGATTGATATGGGACCAATTGGATGATGGGCTATCGACACCACGAGTTGACCAACTTGCTTATGTACTGACTTAAACCTAAGACTTGACGTTTTTAGTTTTCACTTCTTTTTTTTAACCTACTAGACTTGTTTCCAATTGTTTCACCAAAGGTTGAGGATGAAGATTGTTTATTATGAGTGGTGTTTATTGCGGGTGCAAGCGAGATGAGACGGATGGATTTTTTAAAATATTTGCATGTTTTTGATGTTTTGAAATGTTTTGAGGCTGTTTTTGGTATTTTCAAGATTTTTCAAATGTTTTGATTTTTGATTTTCCAATGTTTTTGGGGTTTTCTGAGATTTTGACCAAGAGACTAACTTAAGGACCTATCCTAGGGTCCTCGAGGGCTTATTGACATATTAGCCTTGCCTACGTTATACATATAGAGACCACGTAGTTCAACTAACGACTTGACCGATTTATAGATGATGATATACATGATGAGATGTCAGTTTATTTTGACGAACTCCTAGAGGACTGACCTAAGTGTCTTGGGGGATGATAAAAGATCAACCTTGCCTACGTTCAAGGCTCAAAGACCCGTAGTTCGACAAGACGACTTTGTTTTTGACTTTTTGACCAACTTTTTGACCCTTTTTTTTTAATTTTGATATGTTTTCAATGTTTTTGGATTTTCTATTTTTCTAATGTTTTTGGATTTTCTGATGTTTTGATGTTTTTGGATTTTTTTATTTTCTAATGTTTTTGGATTTTTTTATTTTAGGACTTTAAGGATATACACGAATCTGATCTGATGAGAACATTCCCCCAGTGTGATGCAATAGACTACTCTGATAAAGGCAGGACAAACTGACCTTGAGGATGGGCTGAGTAGTACTAGGAGAGATCATGATACAAACACAAGACCAAGCTATGGTGTGGATGTGGGTGGAAGAGTGATGGATGGAGATTTGAATGCGATGGATGACGGAAAACGTAATGGATGGATGATGTAGAACAAGCCGAAAAGATCATGGTGGATGGAAAGTGCTTATTTACACAAGGCACCTATTTGCCAGGTTTTCACAAAGGTACTTGTCCAAAGTGCCACCGAAGTGGTTTTCACTGGAGGATGATTTTTCTCTTTACTATTTTTAATCATTTTTTGGATTTTTTTGGATATTTTGCTTTTTTGATTTTTTTGTTGTCACCAAGACACCTATTTGCCAGGTTTTCACCAAGGTAACTGTTTTTTCAAGACATTTTCTGATTTTTATTTTATTTTTTGGTTCTATACCTTGAAAGACTAGGCATAAAAATTTTTGAGATGAGAGCTATTCATGGGCTCTTGCAGAGGTTCCCCTTAAGTTGTTGATAACTGATATGCCCCTAACTTATAGCTTGTTGTGATAATGAATGGTCCCAACCAATTGGGTTCAAATTTTCCTTTGTTGTTTGGGTTTGGGACATTTTTTTTATTCTTCTTTAATACCAATTCTCTGACTTGGAAAGTCCTACTTCTGATTTTCTTGTTATAGCTCCTTTTGATTCTATTCTGTTAGACTTGCAGATGATTTAAAGCATCTATATGCCACTCATCCAATAGCTCCAGCTCATTCAATCTTGATACCTGGTACTAACCATCCGTGATGAGGTTTTGCAGTGATATTCTTAGTGACGTGAGCTTGATCTCAATGGGGAGTACTGCTTCTAATCCGTAGACCAGGGAGAAGGGGGTGGCACCAATAGGTGTATGAATGCTAGTTAGATAGGCCCAGAGGGTGGGATTAAGCTGCAGATGTCAATCACGACCTATTTCATTGATGGTTTTCTTGGGGATTTTCAAAATGGTTTTGTTTGTGGCTTATGCTTGGCCATTGCCTTGGGGATAGTATGGGGTGGAGAAGCGATGTTGGATTTTTAATTTTTCACATAAGTTGTAGACATCTTGATTCTTAAATGGTGTCTCATTATATGAGATAATAGCTTGTGGGACACCGTAGCAGCAAATGAGATAGTTGAGGATGAACTTTGATATCTGCTTCCTAGTTATATACGTCATGGGTATGGCTTCCACCCACTTGGTAAAATACTTCGTGGTGGTTATGATGAACATGTGGCCATTAGATGAAGTGGGAGTAATTTTTCCAATGAGATCGAGTCCCCACTGCGAAAAGGGCCATGGTGTGATGATGGAATGAAGTCCTTGAGCTGGAGCATGGATGAGGTCCCCATGCTGCTAACATTGTAGACACCTTTTGACATAGTCATGTGCCTCTCTTTCCATTGTAGGCCAATACTACCTCATCCTCAGCAGTTTTTTGGCTCTGGTCATTCCACTCGAGTGTGAACCATAGATACGATTATGTACTTCAGTTAGAGTGGTCAATGCCTCTTCAGCATTTAAGCAACGTAGTAAGGTTCCTTCTATGCTCCTACAATACAAGGTATCTCCTAGGATGATGAATTGGGATGCCTTTTTGACAAAGGTTCATTTTAAGGTTGATGGTAAGTCGGCAAGTATGACTCCTATTTGAAGGTATGTATAAATTTTGTGGTACCAGGCATCGCCGGGACCAACTATTTCGCACACAAATTTGATTCTGGTACCTCAAATGAGGGAACGAGAAGCTTCTCTACTAAGAATTCATGTTTTGAGACATTGTGAGGGATGTCCAGTAAGGATCCAATTGTTGCCATGGCGTCTTTTGCTCTGTTGTTGGCTCTGGGAATCTACTCAAATGTGATCTCAATGAAGGATTCTTTGAGAGTCTCCACCAATTTCTTGTATGCAGTGAGCTTATCGTCTTTAGTTTGGTACTCATCATTCACTTGGTTTATTATCAATTGAGAGTCTCTGTATAATTTGAAGGCTATGATGTGCCACTGCACTACTATTCTGAGACCTATGGTTAAAGCCTCGTATTCTACTATGTTGTTGGTGCAAGGAAACACCAGTTTGTAGGACCTTGGTATGCAATCCCCTTCTAGGGTGATAAAGAAGATACTGGCTCCTTATCCATGTTGTGTGTATGATCCATCAAAGTATAATTTCCAATGGTCGGCTATGTTGAGGTTAAAAATGGATTCATCTAGAAACTTTGAAATGAGAGGATTCTCTTAATAGATCAGTGCTTCTACAAGTTGATTTGTGATGACTTGGACTTTGATTGCTTTCCACTCCACATATTCAATGTTGTATTCTAAAAGTATCATCACCCATTTAGCCATTCTTCCGGTGAGCATTGTTTTTGATAATAAGTACTTGAGAGGGTCAATTTTGGCAATGAGTTTTATTGTGTACCAACATGTAATGTCTGAATTTCTGTGATGCAAACACTACTACTAGAAATTCTTTCTCGATGAATGAGTAGTTTAACTCATGCCCAACGATTGTTCTATTGATGTAATAGATGGCCCTTTCTATTCCATTTTTATCATGCTGAGCTAGGAGAACTCCAAGGGTTGCTACTATTGCTGACACATAGAGAATTAATGGCTTTCTTGGGATTGGTGGCATTAGAACTGGTGGTGTAAGTAGATATTCTTTGATTTTATTCAAGGCTTCTTCACACTTGTTATCCCATTTGTACGCTACTCCCTTGTGAAGTAGGTGAGAGTATGGGTTTTGTTTGTCTGCCAATTGTGCTATGAACCTTTGAATGGATTGAAGCCTGCCTTGGAGACCTCTCAATTGCTTTAATGTTTTTGGTGCCTCCATCTCAAGAATTGCTTTTACCTTTGTTGGATCTACCTCAATACCTCTCATTGACACTATATATCCTAGCAGCTTTCCTGATTATATGCCAAAGATGTACTTCTTTGGGTTTAATCAAACCTTGTACTCTTCCAGCCTATCAAAAATGGCACTTAGGGTTGCTATGTGATCCTTTCTCCTTCTAGATTTGGCTAGAATGTCATCAACATAATCTTTGATAGTTTTGTGAATCATGTCATGGAAGATTAACGTCATGGCTCTTTGGTATGTTGCTCCTGCATTCTTTAAGCCAAATGGCATCATATTCCAATAGTAAATCCCCCATGGACAAGTGAAAGCCATCTTATGTTGGTCCTCTTTAGCTATCATGATCTGATTGTACCCCGAGAATCCATCCATTAGTGACAACATTTCATGTTCGGCTGTCATATGTACGATCATGTCAATGTTTGGAAGTGGGAAGTCATCTTTTGGACATGCCTTATTCAAGTCTCTGAAGTCTGTGCAGATTTTGATGCCCCCATCGGGTTTAGAGACAGGCACCAATTTTGACACCCATTCTAGATAATCTATCAATCGAATGAATCTTGCATCTAATAGCTTTTTTAATTTCATTTTGACTAGCAGGGTGATTTGAGGATGCATTTTCCTGAGTTTTTGTTTAACAGGCTTTGCTTTAGGGAATACTGCTAGTTGGTGAACCACAATTTTTGGATCAAGCCCTGGCATGTCATCATAGCTCTATGCGAAGTTTATCTATCTCTCTCTTAGGAAGGCTGCTAGGAGCTCTTGTTCCTCTGATAGTAATGACTCTGCATAGAATGTGATGTGCGAGGTTTCCTCTATTCCTAGATTAACTGAATTGCACCTTTCTGCCAGGATTGCTGATTTTTCTTGATCAATAGCTCTGAAAGGAAGATTGAATCCCCCATCCTCGGGTGCCTCGGAGAGGTTTTCACCATTGGATGTGTCCTTTATTTTTACTTTTTTCTGGTCGAAGAGTGCCACAGTGTGGTTTTCACTCAAGGACTTAGATATTATTCTTAATTTTTCACTTTTGCGACTGAGGGATTCAATCATTTCCCCATAATAAGCCTATGTGTCTAGCTCAATGATGAACCCTACTTTGTGATCCCCACATGGAATGTTATCCTGTAGTCCCATGAATTTCAAGAGCACCTCATCATTTTTGAATGTATCAAGAATTGGTGCTCCTCGTTGGTCATAGTCGATGAGTTGGGGGTAAACTAGGTGGATTTCATGATTTTGATGGTCTGATTCAAAAGATAAGGTGCTAATCATGAAAATATTGGTATCCTCAAAAAGCCTAGGTAGGTTGGTTATGGGATCCTCGTCATCACTACTACTATAGACATCGTTTATGTCAAACGTGAAGTTATCTAAGACGCGACTTGTAGATACTGGTAAGCACAGTTCAGCTGCGGATTGCTGAGGAGGATTTTTGACCTTTCTAACTGGAGGACCTCGGCCACATATGGTTATACTCGGAGGGATACATCTGAGGCCAAGACTTCCCATTCACGTCTCTAGAATGATAGGTATTATAAGCCCATTATCAGCCCATTATCATTTTCCCAAGTCTTTGATTTTTGTCATAGCCCATTACGAGCATCATTTGCAGACCCTTGCTTCTATCATCCATTTATAAATTGGTTGTTGATCTCTCATCTTGGTATAGGAGATGAGATGGGTCTGCCTCGATAACCTCTCAGCCAAGATCTCCCCAACTTGTAAATTTGGGATAGTCTTCAGGAGACATTCAAGATGTGGAGGCCTCATTTACTTGTGGGCATCCCCATGATCTAGGAGATTGTGGTAACTCTCTTACTACAAAAGAATTTTTAGGGAGTGTGTAGTTTCCACAACCGTTATGTTGGATGATGACCGTAATTTCAGAGATGGTGGGAATGGTGGGTTTCTTTGTCGCAGAAGTGGAGGCGAGAGTGGCAAGGTCAATGTATGGTGTAGATGGGCCCTCATCATTTTTAGGTACTTGTGGTACTTTATAGTACTTTGCCTCAAAGCTTTTGCAGTAGGAGAATGGTTCGGGATCTCCATGGACGGTGACTTCTTGTCCTTCATATGTGAATTTGACACATTGATGGAAAGTTAACGCTACCGCTTGCATTGCATGAATCCATGGGTGTCCTAGGAGGATGTTATACAGCAAGTTGAGGTCCAGGACCTGACAAGTGGTTTCCATGATGGCTGGCCCTACTTGAATAGGGATTTTGATTGTGCCTTGGGACAATCTTTCTTGATCATCATATGCTCTCATTGTAATTCCCTTTCCTTTGTCGATAGAATCCTCTGAGATTTTTAATTTTTTAATGAGCTTGAGGGAACAAATATTCAAGCCCACACCTCCATCCACCAAGACTCATTTGACTTTACTTTTCTGCACCAAGACCTCTAAGTGGAGTGCATAGTTATGGGATGGTTGAGCAGGAAAATCTTGGTCAGAGGATGCGAGGAGATTTGGTGTAATGATATTTCTGACCATATCTTGGAATTGTTCCGCATCAAGATCTACGGGGACAGTGGATGAAGTCAATGCTTCCTCAAGGATTTTCTTATGGGTAGATGATATTTTTAGTAACTCCATGATGGATATTTGCGTTGATGTTCTTTTGATCTGATCAAGGACATTATAGCCATCGGGGATAGATCTAGGTGTAGGGACTCTGTTTTGCTGGGATGATCCTCCGATGGTAACTTTTTCGCCTCTTGTGGTGACTCCACAATCGGCATGGACTCCTTTGATGGTGATGGTAGCGCAGTAGTCATCCAGGGATGCAATGACGTGGTCATATACATGATTTACATTCTTGAAGGTTTATTTCCCCTTATCCATGTTATTATTCCCTTTATTTCCATGGTTAGGCATCAGATTCATGTATATCTTAAGGTTTTGGTTTCTTGTTGGTTGTTCCACATTTATAATTCTTTGATCAATGAGATCTTGAACTATGTTTTTTAGCCTCATGCAACTATTCGTGCTATGCCCTTTAATTTTATGGAAGTCACAGAGTTGATTCTCATTATACCAAGGAGGTTTCATGTCTGGTTCTTGGTAATTCTCATAGGTGGGCGCTTTGATGAGTTTTTCGTTTATTAGCTTCTTCATGATGACTTCGAGTGGTTCCCCTAGAGTGGTGTATTTTTGCTTGGGGTAATTTTTGTTCCGTTGGGGTGGTCCCCTTTGATCATTGACGTTGTTAATTGTTTGTTTGTTGTTTGGTTGTTGTATTGCTTGATGATTGTTTTGGTGTTGGATTTGAATTTGTGGTGCGGGTGTATTTTGGCAAGGGGCACTGATGACAACTTTGGCATTGATGACACCATCATTGGTAACATTTTTATTTCTTTCCCATGTGCAAGGTTTTTCGTTGTAATTGGTGGGTGGTTAGTTTTTTTGTTGTTCGGGGTATGAAGTTGATCCTACAAGTTGTGTCATAAGGGCTCGTTCAATGCTAAGGGCTTTGGAGATCAACTGGTCATATGTGGTAATCCCTTGGACCTTGAGATGAAATTCCAAGAGGCTGTCAAGGTTGGATATGATGGTGCATACTTGTTGTTACTCGGGCATGACCCATTTGCTCCAATTGGCCTTGGATCGCCATCGTTGTAGGAATGAAGTGAATGATTCATTCTTACCTTGTTTCAGAGCTGAGAGTTCTTCTAGACTGACATCCATGGCGATGTTGCATACATAGTATTTTATGGATGCGTCTATAATTTCTTGGAATGTTTTGGTGCCTATAGGTAGGCAAGAGAACCATTCCATAGCATGGCCAGCCAAACTCCTAGGAAATAGCTACATCAGATAGGTATCATCATATGCGACTTCCATGAAATGAACCTAGAATTCCCTGATGTGATCTTCAAGGTGTCTCGTCCCATGATATTTGTCGAATTTGGGGATCTCAAATCCCTTTGGGAATGGTTTCATCACAAGGCTCTTGTCAAATGGATAGGGACACAAGTTGCTTGGTTTTTTTGTGGTTCGCCCTAATTGAAGGTCAAGCACTTGTTGCGAGAGCAATCTGATTTGTGTCGTTACATCATTTTGTGGATCAGGGGGTACGATGAAGGTATTATGGGGTGTTCCAATTGTTGGTTGGATGGGTGGGTTGGTTGGTGTGTTGATTTGTGGTATTTGCACATTCTGTCGAGCCATGTATGCTTGCACTTGCTACTGAATGAATAATGCTTGTTGTTGGTCTTGTTGTTGTTGTGCTAGGATTGCCTGTTGTTGAGCTTGTTTTTGTGCTTGTTGTTGTTCCAACAACGCTTGTTGTTGGGCTGCCAATTGGGCTGCTTCTTGCTGCTCTTGATATTATTTTATTGCTTGCTAATATGCTTGTAGTTGTGCTTCTTGTTTTTGTGCTTGTTCATGTGCTTGTTGTGCTTGATATTGAGTGTGTGCCTGAGCTTGAGCTTGAGCTTGTGCTTGTGCTTGTGCTTGTGCTTGTGCTTGTGCTTGTGCTTGCTGCTGCTTGTGCTTGTGCTTGCTTGTGCTTGTGCTTGCACTTGTGCTTGTGCTTGGGCTTGTGCTTGAGCTTACACTTGTGCTTGGGCTTGTTGTTGTTGCTATAATAATGCTTGGGCTTGTGCAACCTATTGTGCTTGTAATGCGGCTTGGGTTGCTTGGGTAGCTTGCATAGCTTGAGTAGCTTGTTGAGCAGCTAGTTGCATGGCTTGTTGAGTAGCTAGTTGTGCGGCTTGTTGAGCAGCTAGTTGCTAGGATTTTTGTTTTTGCACTTGCAAAAATGCCTTTTGATAAGTAGCTTGCTAAGCTACTTGCAATTCCATGTTGTATTGGCTTGATATGTTGGAGCTTGGTGGTGGTGGGGGTGGTGGTGGGTTCGGAATGGTGCTTGTGGTGGTGGTGAGAGGTGTCGTTGTGTTGGTAATTGAAACTTGGGTGGTAGGTGGTGTGATTAGCGTGATTGGTCCTTGGGAGACCATGTTTTGAGATATTATGGGGGTGGTTGATGATGTTGTGATTTCTTGTGTAGTTGGCATCTATTATTGTGATGTCGATGACAAGTTCTGAAAGTTTGGTGTGATGTTTTGATTGATGTTCGGTATGTTGGTTTGATTTTGATTGATATTTGGTAAAGGGGGAAGCCCTAAGCCAAGAAGTGGTGTGGATGATGATGGCAATGGAAAAAGTGGTGAAAATGTGAGGGGTGTGATTTCTTGAGGAAATGGCATGGTTTCGAAAATGCCCCATGGTCTGAACATGTCCCCCTCTCCTTGTGAGGTCATGGGGAGAGAGGTTTGGGGTGTTGCATAAAATGATGATGATGATGGGTCATTTGGATCATGAAAGGTGAGAGGGACATATGTATGCAATGGATTTTGGGATATTTTTTGTTCCAAGATAGTGTTTGCATCCAAGTCTTGATTGTTGACAAGGCGATGTGTTTGAATAGCTTTAAGAAATGCATTTCCCTTATTGACATTAGGTTGGGTTGGAGAAAAAGATGTGATTTGTGGTATGTTTTGAGTGATATTTTGGGATGGAGGTGTAGATGAGATGGGGATGGTGGATGAGATTGGGGATGTGATCCCAAAATATGTCTCCACAATAGTACTCACATCGAAATCGGAAGGGAGTTTAGCCCCTTGTTTTGCTAGTTCGAGCATGTATAGTGAAGGGTTGAGTCTCATCGTGATATTGATAATTTTATGATTTTCTAGATTTTGAAGCATTTCAATGATTTCTACATGTAACATCCCAAAGGTAAGATCCTCTCCTTCACTTTCTTCTTGCGTATTTTGTGATGATGGGGGAAAGTTAGTTAATGGATTGTTTGATTCAACGGTATTCATTTCAGAGTTTGTTTGGCTTAGGTCACTTGAAGCGGGTTTTTCTTTGTCAGCTTCCATGTTCTTCTTGTGTTGAGATCTAGTTTGCACCATTAAATAGGGATCAATCTTCGAGAATATGGGAGATGAATCTCTAATTCTTTGGATTGATCAAACTTTAGGTACAAAAGAGAATTTTTAGGATGATTTTAAGGACCAAAGAGTGATAATGATATGGATGTTTTGATGGATGTTTGATGGATGATTGGATCTCTTGAGAAAATATTGAAGGGGTATATTAAACTTTAGGACTTTGATTTAGCATTTATTTGTTTTGGATTTGGATTTTGGTGAACTCATAAACTCTAAGAGGTTGGATGTTGTCCTAGAGTAAATTTTTCCACAAGATGATAATTTGTCTAGGTGTGAGAAGAAGGATTCATCTAAACACCCCTATCCAAACAAGATGATTATGAACTCCTAAATCCCCAGATGTTGGATGTTATCAAGGGATGAATTTGTTCATAAGTTTTGATAATTTGATCAAATATATGGAGAAGGATGCACCTACACACATTCAATCAAACAAGGTGATTTTCGATCGATTTCAAATGATTTTCCCAAAGTTTAACATGAAGGATTTTTCCAAGATTCTCGAAGAGTTGTTGATGAGATGAATTTTATTTTGAATGAAGATGGATGAAGGTTTTGATTTTGATCCTAAGATGTACCTAAAAAAAGACTTTGTTTTCTAGACCTCGGTATTGAAGAACATGTGATACTTCTAAGGACCTTTCAATGAAGAAGTGGTTCAAACTGAGCATACATTTTTGGATTGTTCAAAGGAATGAGTCTATAGAACCTTGTGAATTTCTTGCTTATTTTTATGTGTTGCTTTTGATTGCACTTCCTAATGTATTTCTTAATAACCTTTCGAGTGTGACTTCTAAATTTTGAACTTTGACTCAAGGAATTTTGTTTCAGGATTTTGACTTTCTTGGAAATCATGAGGAATTAACACATGTGAGAGTCAATTTTGTACACTTCTTTGATTAGTTTTCCAAACTAGATGTCCAATGTCTCAATTTCTTCGAATCCCACAAAGTATGTTATGTGGAAATTTGATGAAGTCAAGGCAAGGGTTACCTATTGTTTAACTTTAGTGGGAAAATTGAGATGTAAATTCAAGTGCTTAGAAACCTCTAAGGATGAAATTCCAAGGGCAAGCAATAACACGAGAATCTGGTCAATGATATTTGCCTCCTAAAGGGTTTGAAATTTTGAGGATGATGTTAAATGTTTGTTTCCAAATGTTTTTGAATAAGCAAAGCATTTTGTAACCAAGAATAAGTACAACCCTATGGATGTGAAAGACAATATTTGTTGAGTCCCCACTTGGACAAGTCCAGCTATGCTTATCTTTAGTGAATGGTTAGATGCTTGACCCCACTGGCTCCCCTCCACAACACTCACTTATACAGGGTATCCAAGCATCAACACCCATGAAACTCCCATGGCATGCTTTCCATTTCTACTAAAGACCATAAAAGTGTGGAGCAGCTTAAGAATGACCGTTCTTGCACCAACAAATAGATCAAGGATTTTGGAAATTCTAAAACATGGGTTTTAATTAGGACTTTCCGTTCATAGGAGTTGACCCTATGTGGTGAGAGACCATTGCTGCCATTCTCATCGGATTCAACCGTGTGATATTGGCGTTTATTCCAATACCCACATTTATATCCCGGCTGGAAATACTCTTGGGTTCAAAGTGTTACTGGTTGAGTCATTCCCTTGGGTGAGTACTTTTTCACCAAGGAAGGCCCTCTAAGATAAACAAAAGCGAATAAACATATTCATAGTTCAATCAACCTTTGTTTAGAAACAAAGGGAGAACACATGCAATAATTTTACTCACAAGTTCGCACAATGTTGTTCAATTTTAAACCCAAATTGAAGTGTGTATGGGCAATTATTTACCTAACTTAATGTCACCAAAAGCCTTTTGATTCTCAAAATTTCCGTGAGGCACGAGAGAAGTGCATACGTATTTTGATGATATTACTTTGTGTACGTAATTGCAAAACAATGCAAACACTTGTCTATTTTAAATCCTCAAAGCAAAAGTGAGTTCATTTTAAAAGCACCAAAGTAAGTGTAAGAATTTACCTTGTTCAATTTTTAATCCCAAAAAAAAACTCTAGTAGGTTTGAGTCCTAATGTTCTTTTTAAGCCTTTTGTAACAAGAATTCAAAAGTTATTTTTAAATCCCAAACAAAACTAGTAGATCCTAAGCATGATAAGATGAAAAATTTTCCTTAAGAGGAGTAATGAATCCTCTAAGAGTGTTAAACAAACACTAGAGTGTTTAAAAACACTTATTTTTGTGAAATGACATCATCATGCTTCTTTTCCTCTTTGTCTTTGATCAATCCAACCTACAAGAAAATTAGTGATATTCTGCAAAACAGAGGTCAAGAAGGCAGAAAACAGATAGAAGAATCAAAATTTAAAAATAAGCATGTGCTATAAATAAAAATTTTACTTCATACTCCCCTCCAGTTGTGCAATCCATGAAGGCGTCGCAATTTGATTTCCCAGCGGTGTTGTTTAGCGACGCTTGACAGTCAGCGTCGCTTTGCATTCATGCCAATGAGCACAACTGCATTGCACTTTTTTCCAACGGTGCAGTTTGATTTTTTGACAAATCCCCATGGGTCAAACAAGTTTAGCGGTGCAGTTTGGAATTCAAATTTTTGGGAGGGAAGACTAAAGCGTCGCAATTTGAATTGTCAGCAGTTCCATATAGCGACACTGGAGAACCAGCGGTGCTGAACAGTGATGTTGAGCTTCCAACAGTGGAGTTTTCCTGTAGACAAACAAAAATGCAAAATTTTGACAAAAACGTGATTAGAATGTGAGATTGCCCTCCTTCTAGCCCCAAAATGTTGAACCCCAATCCTAATACCTGCAAAACAATATTAACAAACACATTAGAAGATGAAATGCAAGCAAGAACAAGGATTCCCCATGAAATCCATTTACAAAGCTTAAATTAGGAAAAGAAATGAAGAACACAATAAGAAAACAATAAAAGAGGGATTGAATCCTAATTAAACAAGCAAACTCTTGATCCTATGGGGGAATTGGTGCCAATTTGATGTGAAAATTGGCCCTTTCCCAACTCGTATGATGCAATATTGATGTATGATGAAGAGTGATCCACTTTGTTGATGCTTGATGAGTGCTTCAATAGAAAAATTGGCATAACCTAGTTATGAACTCAATGATAATGGAGGAAAGTTGCTAATGATTTGGGCATAGTAAGTTTACTCAAATTGTGGATGATAGAATGAGGAGATTACCCTCTTATGTATAGAATGAGAAGATGAAATAATGTCCAAAATAGAGCAATGTGGGACTAAGAATTAGCCAATGGCAAAGTGACACTTGTCATCTTGTGAATGGATGAAGGATGTGCAAGTTTTGATGATTGTGCCAATAAATGCATATATTTGAATTTTGAATTTGTTGAAATGACATTCAAGAGGGAAGGAAGAATGCATTGAATGCCACTTGGCTCAAGGAAAAGGACATGTAAGATGGAGTAAATGCCTTGTTGGAAGGACTTATCCCACTTGGATTTTGAATTCAAACTTGGGGAATATTCCTTAAAAGATGCCTTGTTGAAGAAAATAGAGATTTAATAAATCAATTAAATCTATTTTCATGTGCAAGTGGGAAAAGCTAGAGGATGGGACATGAGAAGAGATTAAATTAATCAAGGTTAATTAATTTAATGAAGGGATTAAATGATGTGACCTATTTGACTTAAATTTGTGGATTTATTTAAATCAAATATGAGAAGAATATGATAAAGGCTTAATTAAATAAGGATTTTTTATTTATTTAATTAAAAGAGATGATGCTAGATTAAACTAAATAAGGTTTTAATTTATTTAATTTAATAGATAGACTTTAGAGATTTAATCAAATAAAATTAATTATTTAATTAAATGGGGATAGTTAGATCAGACTGGTTGATTTAATTATCGAGAAAGAATGACTTAATTAGATAACTGATTTATTTAATTAAGAGAAGAAATATTGATGAATTTAATCAAATAAGGGAATTTGATTAAATGGTTAGACCAGAGGATGATTCTGGATGAAACAATGTTAGTGGTCAGGATCAGATGTAAATGTTAATCAATACATTTTACGTGTCTATAGTATGTAAATTTGGGAAACTGGATGAACCAGGATCCATATCTATCGATCAAACTTTCGGCCTCACGAATGAGCCTCTGATGTGTTCCGCCTTGGAGAATTTGAGTAATATACATGAGAAAGGTGTCATGCGCCTATCTAAAGTGTGACTTCTCCTTCAACTGCAACTGCGCATAACAATCGTAGGACTTGAGCTCTCCTTCGCCATTGTCGACTACACCTTTGCAATTCAAGCCATCATATCTGTAGGTCCTTGCAAGCAGATATATGACATAAGAACTCATATGGAAGGTTTTGGTTCTCTCCAGGTTGACCAACTGCTCATGGAGACTGTCACTGATCATCCTTGACTAGTTAAACATCTTCACCTCAGAAGTTATTTGATCAATGAAATAATACATCTAGTTTTCAAAAGGTGCACCATGAGGATTGCCTACAATTATGTTCAGTAGTAAGACAATATCTCTGTATTCTTCTTTAAAATCAGTTCTAGACAATTTCTTCAGCATCTTTTTGGCAGTAGGTCTGGGCTTTTCCAACTAGGACTTGTTCATATTTGATGCACAAAGGGATTTTTGATCTTCATAAAGTTTTTGTGCATCATCCCTTGTTTGATAAGACTTTTGGTGGTAAGCTAGAATTCCAAATGTCTCTTGTATGGCTAGCTCAGTCAAATATGTCAGTACTCTTCCATTAGGTGCCTCTATATGTCTTTCTTGTGCATGATAGTGCAATGCACATTCTACCATGAGATTTGGACATTCTTTTGTTGGCAGAAATCTAGGTGCATGAACAATATCGTTGTGCATCATCCTTCTTGCAATTGGCGTAGGTAAAAATCCATCATTTTCATACATCCTTTTCTTAAAATCATCAAAGTCTACATGGCTAAGGTTAGTGTCCACAATGTTTTCCCATTTAGATTTGATCTTGGACTGTGGCTACGAACCCTTATTGGCGAACTTCATTTTTATTCTCTTGAAAATAAATCTGCAAGAAGATACAAAGAGAATATTAAAATTAAAATTAAATTACTCGAAAAATTATTTTAGCTAAGTGACAAATCAAACTTCGTGAAAGATTATGCTAGAAATGAAAGAATTTATCAAATTTTTTTGTGCCAAAATGAAGTGAAGAAAGTAAATATGCCTAGTACTTTGGAAAAAAATAAAATGGACAAGATCACAATGCTGGCTGGTATGAATTCACTTCCTTCACTTTGCTTCAAACTTCTCAACTTTCTTGCCTTAGCCAAAATTTCTTCTCACAACTGAATGATTGAAAAATGAGAAGCAAAATCAATTATAAAGATGAGAAGTTCGACCCATTTAGAAAAATCCTGTTGTTTCTATTAAATCAAGTTCGAACTTGGCTTGCACTCAGCTTCCAAAAGGAAAATTTTATCTTCAGCATTAGTCTCTGGGAAAATTGCTAAGTCTGGTGCTAGTTCAGTGAAGTCTTTTTTGTCCTTTTCCAAATTTGAGTCTTAGAGAAAAAATTCAAATTTTATTTCTTTGGTGTTGAAAAATAAAAATTAAAATAACTAAAATAATTATTTTTGTGTCATTTTCCAAACCCTTTATTTTAATTATTTTAATTGTGGCCTTTTATTTTTATCTAAGGCAAATTTGGTTTTTCTAAGTTATTTTCCTTCCTTTGCCTTAGACAAATATTTTTCTTCCATTTTATTTTGCCATAAATTTTTATGACTCCTTATGTCTCTAGCGAATTTTCTCATTTTCCAAGCATATCATTTAACATTTCAATCTCTAAGCTTAGGCAAAATTTCATTTTTTTTCCACTTCCTCTTGGTATGGCAGACTTGTCAAGTGGTTTGGACATATATTTATGGACTTGGGCGGACTTGGCAAGTGCTTTTGCCATCTTTTTTTCATGTTGGGTGGACTTGGCTCTTTCTTATTCCATTCTTTCCATGGGCAGACTTTGTTATTAGTTGATCCATTCACATTTTACTAAGGGCAGACTTAGCCTATAGTCTTGCCAATCATCTTTTACTTAGGGAAGACTTCACTCTCACTTATGCCATCTACTTGTTGAGGGGCAGACTTCACTCATTATCAAGCCATCTTCATATGGTGGACTTTCCTCAAGTGTTCATGCCATCTTGGAGTGGACTTCACTTAACCTCTTGCCATGTCTTCATGAGTTGGGTGGACTTTCGTTCATCTTATGCCATAAAGGTGGGCGGAATTTGTTCATGCCCAAGCCACTCTTCTTTCCATATGGAAAACTTGGCAAGGTGTTGTGCCATTTGCATAGAGCAAACTTTTCCTAAGTCTAAGCCATTCCTCTCTTGTGAGCTAGGCGATCTTGGCCTTGGCTCATTCCATCTGGCTTGAAGTGGACTTGCCACCATTCCATGCGATTCCTTCTTCTCCATGGCGGACTTAGCTCATGATCAAGCCATCTAGCTTGGGCACCATCTTCCATACTTAGGCAAATTTTTCCATGAGTTCCATGCTAGTTATTTCGCCATGTGCCTATTTCTCATTCCTTTTTATTGATTTTTGTGATTTTCCATTGGTTTTTTGAGACTTCTGACTAATTTTTTGAAATTTGGGCACTTTCTAAAGATAGAAACCCTACCAAAAATAGAAACTTTTCCAAAAAGAGTAACTTTCCAAAAATAGCCCCTAAAAAATAGGAAGTCCAACATGGGCCAAAAATGCCAAAAATGAAGTCCCTAAAAAATGGGGGTCCAGAGGGGAAATCCCCAAAAAGTAGGAGGTGTCAGAATTGACTAAAAACAACAGTCAATCTTTGTCCATCGAGCCTCCTAAGCACTATGATGATGTTTGCACACTAATTCAGGCTCAAATTATTTCCTTGATTCGGGTGACCATTCAAAAAATCAAACCCTAAAACCCCAAACAAAGATCAAATGAAACTGAAGCGCAACAGTAAAGCCCTAGAAAGAAAACTACTAGGGTCCCCATTTGCAATTTGGCGATGTGTGAAATAGGTCACAACACTACCCAAGCCCTTTGAAGAATTTTCTAGCAATCTCCATAAGGTTCTTTTGTCCAAACAAATAAGGCTGCAACTAGCCATTCCTCCTCAGTTGTTACAGCTCCTGATGTATCAAGGAAGTGTTGATCTAGAAAATATCTCACCAATTCAGAAGTTGGAGTTTAAAGATGTCTTTCATGCTTCTAGTAGAAAAGAGATAATTGAGACTCATTAGAAGGGGACAGAGTTAATAAATGAAGCTATAAAGACTCTACAAGATGCTACTCGTGGTACTTCAATTGATAATTCTCTAACTTATGTGGAAAATCTCAAGTTTTTAGTTGATTCTCTTAAGGTGTACACCTCCAGTCTGAAAGAATGGACTATAAAAGAAGTTGAAACAAGGTTTACAGAGAAGAGACTGCTAGAGTTACAAGAGAGATGTGCATCAGCACATAGCAAAGTGGATAAAAGCATAAAGGAAGTTCAAGAATGTGAGGGTGTGGCTAAGATTTTATTTTTGTACTGCATGAAGTGGCCATATGCTACTCAGGGCATTAAATACTTAATGGACTTAATTGAGTCACAAATAAGTAATGCCTCTGACACCTATGACCCAACACATGATAGAGATCATACCACTTGGACTGCCATCACAGATTTTCATAATAGGTTTTTCACATTGCAAAGGTAGAAAGAAGACATCATAAGGCAGTTTGGAAGACATCATAAGGTAGTTTGGATAGCTTAGGGACTTGGTGAAGACCAAGCATATACCAATGTTAAGTGCCCTAGTTGATGCAGAGAAGCTTACAAAGATAAATCCAAATCCAAGCACTCTCGATGAGGGAGAGGAAAGTATAATAGAGCTAGATTCATTGTACAGATCACTTGCAGCAACCAAAAAGACTTGGAATGAAGGGAAGTTTGCTTGGAAATCAATTCTCAAGGAGCTTGAAGGTGCCTCCTCCTCCTTCGGTTAAACATTTTTCACCTGTATATTCGTTCATTGTTCTATTTGCTTTCCATTTTTTTCATTGTACATGTAGATGGATCATTTTTTTTTGGGATAACTCCTTGAGGGGGAGTCAATACAATTCATTTAGTTATTCACCTATACATATGCATCAAATTTTGGAGTTCACATGTGTGTTACTGACACACCCTTTGTCCTTGATGTCAAAGAGGGAAATGATTGGAGATGGCATGATGGTGTATGTTTGAAGTTTTTGGAGATGATTGGAGATGGTGTATGTTTTAAATTCTTGGAGATTCATTTTTGGCACAAGTTGCCATCAATAATAAAGGGGGAGATTGTTGAAAGAATGAAGAAGAAGCCTCTTAATGTGTTGTCATTGATGTCAACATTGATTGTGGATATTTACTCCAATCCGATGAATAGGATGAAGATATCTTAATCTAGTATTTTGGTCTGTAGTTGCTCACATAATGAGATCTACCTATGCAATGATAATATGTTATTCCTAACCATTATGTGCATCTATGTTCAATATTTTAGTTGGTTGGATGTATAGTTTGAAAGTTACAAGCGATAGTAGTTCGACATACAATTTTGGCTATATATAGTGCATTTGTGTATGAGTATTCTGGTTTGCATTCCTCCAGTGTTAAGAGTTAGACTTTACAATTTTGGGAGATTGTTTATAGGTGTTTGTATATTGTATATTCTAGATGGCATGTGGTTATATGATCATATTGATTATTGGTGATTAATTCATTAGCATATTTTTTGATTAGGTCTAATTCTTGGCCGACCTAATGCTTGATATATGTTGTGGTGATTAAATATGTATTGTGGATGTTCATGAGATCTATTTTAGGTCCATACCAACCCAAATCAAGTGTTGCTCATTTGTTTTAAGCGTGAATATCTTTTTGGTACAAGTGTGGAGCCAACAAAGCAATTTTGATTTAATATAGGGCTACATCTAATTAGGCTAACCTAATTGATGTATGTAGATGTATTGGGTATATATGTAAGGCATTTTGAGGTTGTAGGAGAATGACATGTGAGTGATGTGACATGAATATGCAAATTTTGTATGTACATGATCAAGTCTATAACAGAGATGTTGTGAATGTTGATCGAATGTAAAGCAGAGCAGTGTTCTATATTTTGTATTTGATAAAGTGCAGAGAGTCGGTATATTGAGCTTCAAAGGAATTGAATCCAGCACAAGGAAGGTGCATTTTGTATTATTTCACATCTTGGTTGTGTGGCCATCATTTGTCTATTCTTCTTTTTGTGGCTATGAGCCCTATTGGACAGTGTGTCTTAATAGTGAGCCTCTGTAATATCCTATAATTGGTTATAATATATTGTGAGCTAATCCTCACTATGATTTTCCCCTTTTTGGGTTTTCCACATAAAAATACTAGTGTTCATGTGTCGTGATTTTGGTATTATTTCATGCTTTTATTCATTGTTACAATTGGATGTGTTTTGTTAACTGGATGGATTGTAATCAAATGGTTTAAAGGAATACTGATTAACTCCCCGCCTCTCAGTATTTTGGGTGTTCAACAAAAATATGTCTAGGATGCCTCTATCACAATTTGATATGTAGGTAAGTTATCATATACCCCTAAGTACCCAATAATTCTCCATTATTTACAAGATTTTTGAATGGAGGATATGTAACCATACAAAAACTAAGGACTAAGTTCTTGAGAGTTAATTTGCCACTACTATTAACACATGTATAGCCCATTCCTTTATTGTCACTCTTTTTAAGGATTTTTTATAGGTTTTCCAATGCCTTTTCGATTCAAATCTAATCGTTAACCATTATAACCAATATTTTATACGATATTATAGCAGTTATGATAATGGATATTGCTAATTTAGATGAAGATAAATGTTGTTCATAAAATTGACTATTTTTTATCCATGAGGTATCCATTTTTCTTATTACTATCCATATGAGAATAAAAATTTGTGGAATGCATATCAAGATCAATAGGTAAATAAGAAGATTGGTCTTCATCATTTTTCTTATATATGCATGAGGACATGATTATTGAAAATATAATTCACTACAATAATATGCGAGGATTAGGGATATTTATTGGATGCATCATAGACATTATTAGTTATATTGAAGATATTAATGTGTTATATTTTCTTAAGATTCTTGTAATCATATTATCACTGTATACTTCTTATTTTGATGGTTAAACTTAAGTTTGTGATTTTGATGGGTTAACACCCATTGCACGGATTTATGGATACCCTAAAATAACTTTGTATACTAATGTTCTACAAATCACATGAAAATTATTTCATGTCATAACAATCCCTAAAGTGATAAGAAAAGTAACATGACAAAGGATTCCCACATGGTCCTATCAAATCCTTTAATTTTTACATTGAATTTTAGGAGATTAGAGTAATTAACATGGATCATATCAAGAAAATGGTTTACATATATGAATCCAAATCAATTATTTGATAGTGCACATTAATCTATATACATCCATACCTAATTTTAATATATAATGGCATATACTCATGAATCACATGTGTATATAGAAATTTGTAAATTATGAAGGATTTTTAAACATTGTCTTGAAGTGTTACTTGTTATATCAAGGCTAAGCCCTTAGGAGTAAGAGTAGATGAAATAATTATGCACCCTATATTGCCCTTTAAGATATTCTTATTAATTTTCAAGAGCATATGTATCATTTCATGTGTATGCATGATAAGGTTTAGTGTGAGCTAGTGATATAACAAGGGCATTAAAAGTCTAAATAGAGTTAAGCTTAGTCTAAGATTTAAAACATTAGAAAGCATAAACTAGATTGAAAGCAACTATTCTAGTAACATCACTAGGACCAAAAATTAAAATAAAGCTCTAATACCAAATGCAAGAAACTATTCCCATGACATCATCAATATCAAAGAACCAAAACTAAGATATAAGTGAAGGGAGACTAATAATTCCTATATTAATTCAATAAGAGAAATAACACAAAATGTTACAAATCTAAAACTAAATAGTAGAGAAAAAACATAAGACATAATCTATATATCTTGAAAAACACTTATACAAAATATAGTCTCTAGAAAACACACTCAATGTATTATAATTCAAGAAAAGTAGTTATAATACATTCATAGTGTTATAATATTAAGAGTATATGGAGAGGGATCTTAAACCACTAGCTTCATGTAGACAACCTTCCCACAATCTATGTCTCTAACACATGCTCTCCATCATGTGAACAAACTAGTAGCTCTATAGCCATACAACTATGGTTGTGCTACAATGTCACAAGTGCAAGCAAAAAGAGAACACCTATGGTAGAATATTTTTAGCATCACCCCATCAAATACTGAAGTCACTCAAACACCCAACACATGCATCCAACATATTATAAACAATTCCAAAATAACATTTGCTAATGATAGTGTCTAATACTATGAAAAACCATGGGAAAAATTACCATCCGCATTAACACAAAATCTTTGACAAATCCATCTCTTTTCAAGATGATCTCATGCATTAGCCAAAGAGCCATCTCAAGCTTATCTAGTCTATACATAACTCTTATATTCATATTTTTTTACCCAAAGTAACATCTTTTCACATCTTACAAGTGTCAATATTGCATGAATGGCTTCTATGACACTAAGTGCTAGTTACAACTTTTCAATCACACATTACAAAGTCAAATGCCCATTCAAAGTGGATACAATATAAATTATAAATATGAAAATTAAGAAAATACAAGGTGGATGACATCTAATTTCAACATCTTTAACATGTAGAGAAAGTACCATGGGTTTTAAATATTTCATTATATTTACCTTGTTCATGCGGTTTATCATTTAGAAGGTTGATGTGTCTCATGTGTTCCTCTCTAAGAGGTGTATTATGAATAGGTACATCACCAAGAGATGTATTCATATTAAGGATCGTCACTAGGATAATCATAAATAGGTGATCAAAAATTAAAAAATTATATCTTTAGATATTAAAGAAGATGCCTTGGTCTCACACACACAGACACACACACACAAAACCAGACTCACCACTAAATGATAAGGAGGGTCCATGTATATAATATTAATTTCTATCGTGCATTATGGGTACCATGTCATATGGGTCAAGATCTCTAGTTGTATTAAGCACATATGTGGATGAGGTAAGTTTCAATCACTATAATATGTCACAAAAGATGTATCATCAAAAAGCATAGTGAAAAAGAATTTAATGCAACAAGAAAGGAGAGGATATCCATGATGGAACAATGTATATGATAGTATGGCAAAGGGTAATGTATATGATAGTATGGAAAAGGGTAATGAATATCATCTTATAAAAATTGGAGGTATATCATAATATATCAAAATAGTTGGAAAATGCAAGCTCTAAAGCCAATGTAAGGGTGATTAGGGTAGGTACAAGATAAGATATACAAATAGAAAATAAACCGTAAAATGAGGATAAATTAATGAAGCAAAAATATGAAAAATAATTTTAAATCTAAAACTAAGATGTGAAGAAAAAAGGATATAAATAAAAAAAAACACTAATGTCATAAAAATCCTAGGAATAAAATTAAATTAGGCATGCAAAATTAGTCAAACTAATCAAAATTTAAAGGAAATGAACTTTCCTTATCTGTGATCTCAGATAAACCAATAAGATTGACTAAGATCTAATGAGGCCTTATTAGATAAACAAATATGATATATTGAGATAAGCATTTATTGACTAAGATCTAGCAAGTATATTTAATGAGGCCTTATGTGTCCAATGCAAAGATACAAAATGAAATATAATGGATAGGTGTACTCAACTCTATGACTAAAGAATGATTGTCATTGTTAAATGTTCTTGAATCTATGAAATGTTTGATTTGAGAATGATACCTCTCCATATTTATAACTCCTTGAATAATATGCTAAAATGGCACCTTTTCTATGAATAATATGCTAACGTGGCACTTTTTCTATGATCAAATCCATAGGTACCTAATCTATGGTTTATCTATAACCATATATTTTTCTTATGTCTACTCTTAATTGTACTCAATCCTCTGCACTTTTTCTATGATCAAATCCATAGGTACCTAATCTATGGTTTATCTATAACCATATATTTTTCTTATGTCTACTCTTAATTGTACTCAATCCTCTACTCTATTGCTTTCCTATTTATTTATTTTTATTTTTATTAACCATATATTTTTCTTATGTCTATTCTTAATTGTACTCAATCCTCTACTCTATTGCTTTCCTAATTTATTTATTTTTTAACTTTTTTTTCTAATATCTAAGAGTAGAAACATTTATAAATACCTTCAAAAGATTATCATTAATGTCATAATGCAACATATTCTACTAGTTTAACTCACAAAAAATTAGGTAAGTGATTGTGAATAACAATCTTCAATCATGCATATACTCCTAAGATAATCGTGAAGATTTAGATTCCTTTTATTGCACTAATTGAATAGTTTGTCCCCCTTAATTCTATGTGAATGATGTATAGAAGATAAGGAGAAATGAAATTAATGTAATAGAATGCCTTAAAATATTAATATTAAATAGTGCCCAACATGTTCAATTAAGAAAATAATGGGTGGCATATATCAGATGCAAGTGAACATATTAGAGTATATAAGATGTAACACTCTTAAGATGTGAGAATTTGGTGTAGGTGTACAAATAAGTGTATAGAGTATATATGTATAAGAAGTGATACCAACTTTCCATACTATGGTGCCATTTCTCAATATCTACATGTATTAGGACATTCACTAGAAATAAACTCAAAATTGTATAGAAAACTTATGTGAGTACACAAATTTTACCATTAAAAGATCATCTCAATAAAAAATGTAAAAAAATCTAATATAATAAAAATTTACACTATATTTATCTAAATAAAAAAAATTAAAACTATATATCTTATAATTGTGATTCAAATTTTACCATTAAAATATACTCTAAATAAAGAACTAAAAATTTATAAAATTTAAAACTATATGTCTAATCATTGTGATTCAAATTTTACCATTGAAATATCATCTCAAAAAGAACTAAAAATTTCTAATATAATAAAAATTTAAAACTATATATATAATCATTGTGATTCAAATTTTACCATTAAAATGTTACTCAATAAAAAAACTAGAAGAAACTTAATATAATAATGATTTATAAGAAGTGATGATTCTAACATTTTATTTTATTTTTTTAAATTATTCACTTATGTCAGAAGAAATAATTGATTTCTAATATAAAATAAAATTAAAAATAATAATAATATAACTTTAACAACTATTCATCAATTGATAAGTAGGAGGTATTTTTCCACAGCGTGTCAAATTATGATATTGCTATCAGGATTCAACTGTGTAGTTTCGAGTCAAACTCATTGACCCATGGGTCAATGAGTTTGACTCGAAACTACACGGTTGAATCCTGATAGCAATATCATAACTATTCATCATTCAAAAATTAATATAAAATAAAATAAATTTTAAATACTATTTATAACTCCAAAAATATAAAGTTTACCTCTATAATTTTTTAATATTTTAAAATAATAAAAAATATCTTTCATAAAATTATCATCACGTCCACATCTCTTTTCCACTCAATTTCAAATGTGGGCCCTAAATCATGTCACAATATACTACACCATATAGGTAGCACAATCCAAATATAATTTCATCTCCTCGCAATATAAGGCAAGAACAATTAGGACATTATTACATTATTTCATCTTCTAGTAGTACATTAGGACATTATTACATCATTTCATCTCCTCATAGTACATTATCTCAATCATGTCAGGGCGCTCTTCAGGTAACTCCCTTGGGCAAAACAGCCCTATCTGCATAAATCGAGCAAGGCATTATGGAGCAAGGCATTCCATTACCATTGATGTCTCTGATTCATGAGCATTTACAAGCAGGCAATTATCCACCACATCTGAGATTCTATTTGGAAAATGCATTTCTGATTGGTTCCTTCAATTAAAATATCATTTGTTGGTCTCCTCCTTGTCAACACTTCTAAAATTAAAATTTCATAACTGTATACATCTCCCTTTGTAGTAAGCTTTCTGCCCAGTCCATGCTCTATAATAATAAATAAACAAGGATCAAAGACTACTAAGTCGTAGTCTTTTGAAGCATGCGATGGTTTACAAGATACACAATGAAAACCAGAAAAATGCATAAAGCAATAATGAGAAATTTATACCTGGTGCAATGTAGCCAACAGATCTTTAAGTGCATCTGCTGAAGACAAAGAATCCACGGAATTGCTGAAAACGAGATTGCGAAGGCCAAATCCTGCTATATGTGAAGTCATGTCATCTCCTAATAGCACACTGTTGGGCTTCAGGTCACAGTGAATCACTTGAACAAAGAGATAATGGTGAAGATATGTCATTCCTTCTGCTATCTACATTGCTATCCTTATTTCGATCACTCAAATTTAATCTGCATCTACCCCCTTCATGAGGATACAGCCATCTATCCAAACTTCCATTTGACATGAATGGAAGAATTAAGGCTTTAAAACCAAGGTTGAAGCATGCTGAAATGATTTTAATTATGACATTGTGCTGCTGAACTCTCTTTAATGCATTGCATTCTCTGCTGAAACTTTGGTGAGAATGTTCATCTTGCAACTTGAGAACTTTAACAGCAATGTTTGCACCATTGTTTAGAAACCCTTTAAAAACCGAGCCAAAACTGCCAATTCCTAAAAGATTTTCATCACTGAACCATCCAAAAGTTAATCATATGAAAATTTTGGAGGCCATACTTCGAGAACAGGGGTACTGGAACGTCTGCATCTATAGGAAAATGTTACCAATAGTGTCATGCCCAACACTCTCGACGAATTCTACTACAGAAAAATGTGGAATTTTCTTTTTCTAAAATAGCTTCTTTATACTATAATTGATTTCAGTGAAACTCATATGCTTTCAACTATCAGACTGCACTTTATATTTAAACTATTCCAACGATAGAATTCGCCCCATTAACAGTTACTGCTATACCTTTCTTGAACATGCCATTATCTTACTTAATTGTAAATTTCATTTATTAGGTATATACTTAAGTCTTCCCTCCAAAACACGAAAATTAGAGAGATATTTGAGTAGTCATGCTTTCACCACAGAGGATAAAATAATAATGATAAAATTGACTTCCTTAAAACCAAAGGTGAACTTCCTAAAGTCGATTTGAACCCTAGAATATCATTCCAACCCTAACTTTCTTTACTCTCATTTTGTTCTTCCTGCTGCAAATTTTGAGACGTGCCAGAATTCCTCACACCCAACGCTTAGAGAGAGACTGCACAAGCAAGTTTGGTCGCCATTTTTTTGGTACTATGCCCTCGTTTGTTGTTATCTGCCTTCTTGCCAATTTAAAATGGTTTGACGCAATATTGTTAATACCATAGCAGCAAAAATATTTTGGGGAAAAAGTCGGCAAACCAAAAGTAAAGTATAAGATTTTTAGAAAAAAAATGGGGAAAATTCGGATTTAAAAGTAAAAAATTGTAGAACAAGAGAAAAACTATTTTTTTGAAATTGAAAGGCATTTCAAAGGAAAAGAGATATAGAGAGCAAATAAAATAAAAAGTTTAACTAATGAATTGAAAAAAATAGATTTGAGTTTAACTAATGAATTGTAAAAAATAGATTTTTGTAGTTTATATTCGTATTGCTGATTACATTGCATTGCACATCTTTCAAACTCAAACCATTACTTCACATTGCATAATAACGAGATGCTGATAGATGACAAAATTTCAATTACAATATAGTTTTTACAAAGTCAACTTATGCTAATAACTAGGAGCAGCTGCCAATTGCATTTGCTTGTCATGGCATTCCATGAGACCGCATTTCTTTGAGGCATTTTTTCAAAGAGTTCATTGCCTTGTCTATGCTACCACATTTTTCGTACATGTCTACCAAAGCATTTTATCAAACAGTTCACAGCCTTGCTGCTATGGCTAAAAGTTTTGCTTGTCATGGCATGCAAGAGACCACATTTCTTTGAGGCATTTTATAAAACAGTTCACTGCCTTGTCTATGCTATTGCTTACTATTATGCTTTGATAATTTTTTTCCAAGCATCCATAGCTTGTTCGAAACTCGAAAACACTTGTTTTAGGCTTTTAGCCATAGCAGCAAGGCAGTGAACTATTTGATAAAATGCTTTGGTAGACATGTATGGAAAATGTGGTAGCATAGACAAGGCAATGAACTGTTTGAAAAAATGCCTCAAAGAAATTAATATAAAATTAATAATGATTTATAAGAAGTGATGATTCTGACATTTTATTTTAAAAAACTAAAAATTATTCACTTATGTCACAAGAAATAATTGATTTCTAATATAAAATAAATTTTAAAAAATAATAATAATATAACTTTAACAACTATTCATCATTCAAAAATTAATATAAAATAAAATAAATTTTAAATACTATTTATAACTCCCAAAATATAAAGTTTTAACTCTACAATTTTTTAATATTTTAAAATAATAAGAAATATCTTTCGTAAAATTATCATCACGTCCACATCTCTTTTCCACTCACAATTTCAAATGTGGGCCCTAAATCAAGTCACAATATACTACACCATATAGGTAGTACAATCCAAATATTATTTCATCTCCTCGCAATATAAGGCGAGAACAATTAGGACATTATTACATTATTTCATCTCCTAGTAGTACATTAGGACATTATTACATCATTTCATCTCCTCATAGTTCATTATCTCAATCATGTCAGGGCGCTCTTCAGGTGACTCCCTTGGGCAAAACAGCCCTATCTTTATAAATTGAGCAAGGCATTCCATTACCATTGATGTCTCTTATTCATGAGCATTTACAAGCAGGCAATTATCCACATCTGAGATTCTATTTGGAAAATGCATTTGTGTCCATTTTTTTAGATTGGTTCTTTCAATTAAAATATCATCTGTTGGTCTCCTCCTTGTCAACACTTCTAAAATTAAAATTCCATAACTGTACACATCTCCCTTTGTAGTAAGCTTTCTGCCCAGTCCACACTCTATTATAATAAGTAAACGAGGATCAAAGACTACTAAGCCGTAGTCTTTTTAAGCATGCGATGGTTTATAAGATAAACAAAGAAAATCAGAAAAATGCATAATGCAATAATGAGAAATTTATACCTGGTGCAATGTAGCCAACAGATCTTTAAGTGCATCTGCAGAAGTCCAAGAATCCACAGAATTGCTGAAAACGAGATTGCGAAGGCCAAAATCTGCTATATGTGAAGTCCATGTCATCTCCTAATAGGACACTGTTGGGCTTCAGGTCAAAGTGAATCACTTGAACAAAGAGATAATGGTGAAGATATGTCATTCCTTCTGCTATCTACATTGCTATCCTTATTTCGATCACTCAAATTTAATCTGCATCTACCCCCTTCATGAGGATATAGCCATCTCTCCAAACTTCCATTTGAAGCATGCTGAAATGATTTTAATTATTACATTGCGCTGCTGAACTCTCTTCATTGCATTGCATTCTCTGCTGTAACTTTGGTGAGCATGTTCATCTTGCAACTTGAGAACTTTAACAGCAATGTTTGCACCATTCTTTAGAAACCCTTTAAAGACCGAGCCAAAACTGCCAATTCCTAAAAGATTTTCATCACTGAACCATCTAAAAGTTCTTCATATGAAAATTTTGGAGGCCATACTTTGAGAACAGGGGTACTGGAACGTCTGCATCTATAGGGAAATGTTACCAATAGTGTCATGCCCAACACTCTCGACGAATTCTACTACAGAAAAATGTGGAATTTTCTTTTTCTAAAATAGCTTCTCTTTATACTATAATTGATTTCAGTGAAACTCATATGCTTTCAACTATCAGAGTGCATTTTATATTTAAACTATTCCAACGATAGAATTCGCTCCATTAACAATTACTACTATACCTTCCTTGAACATACCATTATCTTACTTAATGGTAAATTTCATTTATTAGGTATATACTTAAGTCTTCCCTCCAAAACACAAAATTTAGAGAGATATTTGAGTTAGTCATGCTTTCACCAGAGAGGATTAAAATAATAATGATAAAATTGACTTCCTTAAAACCAAAGGTGAACTTCCTAAAGTCGATTTGAAACCTAGAATATCATTCAAACCCTAACTTTCTTTACTCTCATTTTGTTCTTCCTGCTGCAAATTTTGAGAGGTGCCAGAATTCCTCACACCCAACGCTTAGAGACACTGCACAAGCAAGTTTGGTCGCCATTTTTTTTATACTATGCCCTCCTTTGCTGTTATTTGCCTTCTTTCCAATTTAAAATGGTTTGAAGCAATATTGTTAATACATAAGGTGTTGAGGCGGCTGTAAGAGGCTTCTGAAAGTGGACGATATTACATTTGTTTCTCTGCTTCTTTTTTTTTTGTCTAACACTTTTCTGGTTGTTGTTTTTGTTTTATTTTTAAATGAAGAAACTCTAAAATGTTTGCTGTGCTGATTATCAGTAAGGTATGGCAGCTACAGAGGGCAGAAACATTTTAAAGATGAACTATCATAAAATAACACAAATTCTTTGGTTTTTCTTTGCCTGCTATTCTTTCTTGGGTCTGGTTTGTTGTTGGTAGAGTTGGACTACATGGAGGCTCTGTCCACCTAAGGTCAAGCCTGCTAATGGTAATAAGACAGCTACAGGAGGCATTTGAACTGGAGGAATAATGCTCAATTTCTTGCTAACATTTTCTTCTTTTATTAATTATTTTCTTTTTCCTTATTTTTACTTTTATTTTTACTGTATACAGAGTTATCATCCCCATTCATTTAATGTTGTCCTGATGAAGCATTTTAACTTTTAAGCACCATCATGACTCTGGATATTTTAGTTTGTAGATGGGGCACCGCCAAAAGTGATAATCCTTACCCAATAAGAAAAAGATTATTAGGAACTGTCGATTGCCTAGATAATCTCTGCAGCAATTTCTGGATCTGTCATTGTGAAGCCCCAACTTGCCCCATCTTCATGAACAGTGGAGGAACTCCAACGTGCTTGAGCAAACCTTCATGTCATAGCAGAATTAACACCAAGTTTTAGAGTGATTTACTGGTGGGTTCTCGCTTATCTTTGCCTTAATGGATGCTTCCCTTTGAGAGGCTGCTGAGGGAGCCAAGATTTTATTTGCCATGCCCTCTATTATATTTCAAGAATGATGGGAGGAATAATTTTTATTGGAGGTAAGAGAAAAACTTCTGGATAGTGAAGAAATCAATGGTAACTTAGTTCCATTGGCCCTATGTTATCCTTGGGAAGGCAGCAACAGAGAATGAAAGCAGAGGCATCATTTGTAGTTTGCATAGAATACTCACAGACTAACAGTACCTTGCATGACAAATAGGCTCACTGACTATAATTTGCTTTCCATTTATTCAATGTAAGAATCTGTCAACATAATAATATGGGATGGTGAGCCTCGTGCCCTTAGGAAAAAAAGATACAATCTCTTATGCAGACATGAATATAAGTAAAATGAGCTCAACGATCAAGTATATTGTCAAATCTTTTGTTCATTAGTTTTATTTGGAGGAAATATGGGTATACTAGTATATTCTGGATGGCAGGAAACGTATGAGGAGATACATTTGTTTAGGTCTAAATCTCTATTCTAGAACTGTAACCAGAACTGTAACTTACGTATCCAGTTTCTTTCTTTAAAGTTTTATACAACACACTATTTTTCACACATCATTTATGGGTAGCTTTGAAACCCTATATATGCTAAGATGAAAAAAATAGTCATATTATAATTTTTTATTTATTTAAGGCATCCGACTGATTTCTATTACAGATAAAATAGAATAATTACTTTTGTTTGCACATGATTTTAAAATCACTTACTGAAGAACAAAATGTGTCAAGGTAAGATCCCAGCTGCAACTTGAATGTTTGTTAACCCACAGCCAAAAGGGAGAGAAAGCTCTCCACCCAACCACAATGAATCATCAAGCCTTGCAGGCTTTTACCATTCCCCCAAGCCAAGAGATCAACCATAATCTCAAAGAGGAATCCACATAAACACTGAAAACACAAACACACAACAAGGAAAGAACTACTAGTACAACAAAATGGGAATATAGCAAACTCAAAAAGCATAACATGAAGGAATTTACAAAACTTTTCAAAATTAGTTTCACCAAACCCTTACAAGACCAGCACCAAAAAAAGTACACAAAACCCAAGAAGGAATTTAATGCATGGAAAGCTTACTTCGCAGGGTGGACAAGCTGCCATGAGAAGGGTGAACCAGCTAGCTTCTTCTAGAGCCTTTTCTCCATTTCTCTCCACCATCCTTCCCAAAAAGCCCAAATTCTGCTCCTCCCAGTATAACTCAAAGAAACAAGGTAAATTTTATGAGATTCTTCTCCCAATCACAGTAACCATTTCCCAAAAGTTACCTATCCCATCACCACTTGGTTGAGGGGGCACTTCACCCATAAATAAGCATGAGTATAGTATTTTAGCATCCTTCAAAATACCCTATTAAAGAAAATCCGAGTTTCTATAAAAAAAAATGGTGCATGCAACGACCTAGGGTGTTGAGATTTTAAATAAAATTTAAACCACACGAACACAATTACTTTGGTAGACACGTGGCTAAAAGGACAATTATCAATACCCCATTTCTTTCTAAGGTGAAGGGGAAAAGAAGGATAAGGTTTCTGGTTGATCTCTCGTTCTCCCATTTGGCAATTTTGCAAATATCCCTGCACACTTAAAGCACACATCAACTACATCACATATAGATAGCCGAAGCAATAGATCTAGAAGATTAAAATATCAATTACAAGAACTATGTACAAAATATCATCCCAACACAATAATCAAGGCATGAATTTGCCTTTCATCAAAAGTTAGTTCAAGCATGTATTTCCCACTCAAAATAGTAATAAAAAAATCAAAACCACACTTCATAATTTAGTGTTCATGTAAGAACTTCAATCATCAACTTAGTCTACTACAAGACCATCATTGCACAATTAAATTTAATATGAACATCATCTTCACTATCCAATTTACCAGAGGAAGTTAAAATTATTATTATAGAACTTCCACAACATGACTTTACTCACCAAGCGTCTTCCTACAACAGGGTTAGTAATTACACAACTCATAATTCAAATCCAAACTTAACATACTATCACCTGTCTATAAAGGTTCTATAAATTCCTTAAACATTTGGGTAAGCATCGTCTCAAAGAAAAATCATTGTTGCTTGACCAATCTCTCCAATCATTCCAAGGTTACCTTAGTTCAAAACACGATTAGAGAATCTTTTCACAAGGAGAAAACACCCATGTAAACATAATCCATTTTAAGTAGGAATGATTCTATCAATACCAAATTTTTATTGGGTAATGTTCAAATTACCTTCGCTAGCAAGATTTAAGTCCTTACCCTTCAAGATACAATAGTCAGCAAAGACCATTTGAATTTATTTCTAAGTTATGTAACATCTATTACAGTTTAATAAAATACCGCATGTAGTAGTTGCATATACTGGTTTAAGAAAGACAAGCAATTATTTCAAGGTAGCTAACACAAGTACCATCATTAAGTACTTATGACACAATATAAGTTATAAATTTGTCGGCCCTTAAAAATATAAGAGACATGATCAAAATTGTGATGCTGATTACAACAAGAATTATTACCTTTTTTGAGACTGATGGCTGTTTATGTTTGGAATGAGAGCGTGGTGGCAAGTTTATCATGCGCCACAGAGGCCAAGATTTCCTTTAATTTCTGAGGCATCAAGTGTTTCGAAAGATCCTCCCTTTGGGAAGGAGGAACCTCTCCGGTTAGTCTGTTTGAAGAGAGATTGAGATGCTGGAGCATTTTCATCTTTTTGAAAGCCACCAGTATTGTACCTGACAAATTATTGCAAGAAAGATCCATGAACTGATGAGTTTGTAGATTTTCCAGTAATGCAGGGATTGGCCCCTCAAATGCATTCCAATAAAGATTTAGATATTCCAACCCCTTGCAGCTTGCCATTGTACAGGGAATGCCACCTGAGAAATTGTTTTGAGAAACATCTATAGCTAAAACCATAACCATTTTGCTCATTTCAAAAATAGAACCTTGCAGTAAATTTCCACAAATGTTGAAATAGAACTGTAGATTCTGAAGACCTGCAACTTCAGGAGGTATATTTCCAGTTAGTTTGTTGTGTGCCAAGTCCACCATTTCCAAAGTCTTGCATCTTCCTAAACTATCAGGTATTTTGCCTGATAGTTGATTGTGATGAAGAATAAGGTCTCTTAATTGTGGAAACTCACCAAGACTATCAGGAATTTGCCCCAAAAGCATGTTCTCACTGACTGACAACAATCCAAGCCTTTTTGATTGGCCAAAACTTTCTGGAATTCTTCCCAGTAAATTGTTTGTGCACAGAGATAATCTTTCCAGATTTGGAAGTTTACCGAGTGCGGATGGAATGGTCCCATTGAATCGGTTTGCTTCTAGGGTTACTGTCGCCAAGTTTGTCAGGTTATCAATCTCATCTGGTATGTTTCCCCCAATTTCATTTGAGTCCAATGCTAAAATTGAGAGTGAATTTGAAAGGCAACCAACAGAAGTGGGCAAGATGCCAGTGAGATAATTAAATCCCAAAATAAGTTGTTCCAAGCTGGAGTAAATAGTTAATACTATTAGAATAGATAATCCACTGCTTCCAGTAACAAAAAGATTTTGCCACCAAATTAACCATCTCAGCTACTGCATTTTCTCAAATTCCAGGGGCATTGTGCCACTTGGTTGTTATCCAAATCCAGCACTTGCAGCTCCAATTACCCACTGAGCTGGGTATTTCCCAGTGAGTTGGTTTCCCCACAAATACACTCCTTGCAACTCTAACAGCCTTCCAAACTCCCAGGGAATTGGTCCATTTAAGTAGTTCTCAGATAGCTGCAACATTTGGAGACAAGTGCAATTTGAAAGGGCAAAGGGGATCAACCCTGTTAAGTTGTTGCTGTGAAGATTAAGCCAGTTTACGTTACTAAGCATACCCAATTCAGCAGGAATACCACCTTGGAGCCTATTATCGGCCAAGTCCATGATGATTAAAAAGGACGTGTTTCCTAAGGAAGGTGGGATAATGCCAGTCAATTTGTTTGACTTTGATCCTAATGCTATGGTTTTTAAATTTGAAAGAATACTAAATTCAGAGGTAATGCTTCCATTTAAATTGTTAAACAACAGTATGAAAGATTGTAAAGAATGACAGCCTCCTAGAGAGGATGGAATGGGACCTTCCAAATTGTTTTGAGACAACTTAAGCTTTCTCAAGAAAAATAGCCTTCCAAGCTGATACGGCATATGGCCCTCAAAGCTATTATTTCTGAGAGCAACTACTCTTAAGGAAAGATTTCCCACTTAGGAAGAGATTGGGCCAAGTAATCCCTTACCTGTGAGATTCAAGGAAAACGGCATGCTGTTGACAAGAAGAGCAGGTATTACCAGTCCAACAGCAGAAGGTGTGATTGAGAGACCAATCGAGCAAGGAATTATATGGATCGACAGAGATAGCAGCTTTGAAACCCATCAGAGCTTATTCATCAGGATTCAGAATGATAAGAAGACTCCACCATATGAGTCGGCAGTGCAGAGAAAAGAGTAAGAAGTTTGTCATAAAAATGAAATACGTCGCTTGTAAGGCTTTAGAAAAGATTCCTTAAACAAGGGCTGCACTGCAGCTACAGTCGCTGCCAAATGCTGCAAGCATACTCAGCATAGAAATGAACATAGGCTCACATTTAGCTTAGTTCTATAAATTTGAAAGATAGCTTCCAGTTTTCAACATTGACAGTCAAAATAATCACTTGGATATTCTAAAACTCTAGATTCTTCATAATGTAAGTCACCTAGGCCAATTTGCTTCATAAGATAAAGCAACATGCAAATATGATAAATTGATAAGAGTGTTGGGCTCCCATTGACAGTGTCCGAACAAAAGCTTCTCTCGAGAAAGCCATTCAATGCATAATTCAAATGAAGCATTCAATTCTCGCAAAGGGAACTAGATCTTCCGAGGAAAAGGAAAACTAGAACAAGAAATTCATTTTGTATCAACATTTTAACACCATTTTTATCAATGAACATGAATCTGAATAGATGTCGGTAAGTTCATAGAGCCACGACAACCTCATGACATGAATTTGTGCATAAATTCTTCTTTATTGAATTTTGTGCACAAGTTTTTGTGAAGCCTATGGTGATTGGGAGTGGCACTTATTATTACATCTGAGAAAAACCATTTTCAATTATGCTTGATGGCTGTCCAAACCCTATTCCAAGGTGTAATGTCCCCTTTTTAGCATGGTCATGTTTGCCGATGGTTTAGCCTATCACTGACTCTCATAGGCTAATACAGATGATTAGAGGGTCTTCTAAGGCAAAGTCTTGGTTAGCTGAGGCTTGTATCTTCTCCAAAGTTCAATGATTTTCAATTCTGGCTTTCGTTTGGTGTCTCCAGGGGCCCATTTGCTATACTTACTATTTATAGTAAGTCTGAGTTTGGTTGAGAGGGACCCTTACTATTTTTAGTAAGGCACTTGGTTGTATTGAGCTTTGCAGAATTGACCCTAGTTTCAGACGGTATGATGAAATATTAAATATTAAAGGAGATATTAATGTTTTATTGGCTCGAATAATATTTAAATAATTAAAGGTGTTATTATAAAGTTATAATTTAACTTTATAATGAAGGGTGAAGTCATCGTCAAAAGGGGGCAGTTATTGAATTAAATTTGGGGCGCCTATTCCAAGGTATTAAAAGGTGAAATATTAAATGATGCATATGTAATGTTTTTTGGAGGGAAATCGACTTCTTCATGAAGTTATATATTTTCAGCCTTGGGAATTGAGCATTCATTTGATTGAGCATTTATTTTGTGAATTGTGTTGTGAGAGGAAGCCAAGGGTTTTTGTCTTTCATACCATTGGAGAACGATAAACTCTTTAGTGTTGCGGCCATTTGAGGTGGTGAAATATCCATTGAATTTGGCATTCGAGAGAACTTCATACAGAAGTTCTATTTGTGCTTAAACGTGAAGATTTTATCTAGGGTTTGAAGATTATTGAAGGATTATCAAGTGCAGACCCGAAGATTCATCATTGGCAGCCATTAGCAATCAGATTTCAAGCTTTGTGTTGGCTGCTACAGTGACACGAGAACAGTACTGCGCTACAGTAATTCGGTACAATGATTGCTACAGTGAAGTGCTTGGTTGGTGTTGTTTCATCGACATTTTTAGAGGGTTTCTATTGCTGTGATCATTTTCAGAATTTGCCAGTATGCTGATATGAAGTTTGCTGAGAAACATTTTCCAGATTGCTGGTTACACTTCCAGAATTTGCTGTGATAAATAAAGAGGGTATGAACATATCTTGCTGCAATTATTCAGCTAGTAGTTGCATTATTTATGGTGGAATAATATCATATTAGCAATTAGGGGTTTAATACTGTTGCATCAGTCTGATATAATCTACATCAGACCTGATATAATTGTAATCAGACTTGCTATAGGCTGAATAATGGCTTAAATTGGTGTTGGTTTATCTATTTTAATGAATGAAAAGTTGTTTGTTCTATTTTCAATCAAATGGTATATGTAATTGCATAGCAAACAACGCAAACTCAAACAAAACAAAGACATATACCAGCAAAACAAACAAAAATCAGAACTCAGACATTGCCTGCCAACTATTTGACAGAATGTAAGAAGGCCAAATCTGAGTTTCCGGAGCAGAACTGGTTAGAGTTCTTACACAAGGCTCCAATTTGAGCACAGGCAGGCAGGATGCTAGTTTGCATTTGTTTAAAAGTTTCTAAATCCTTTTCAACAAACACATTTTGAACATCTTTCTCAAACAGCTGTACTTTCAGTTCATATGCCTTGTCTATGCTTCCACATTTTGCATGCATTTCTACAATATATGTGGATACAGAGAAAGAGGGAGAAAGGGAGAGTGGGTGGCTGTAAGACCACATTTCTTTGAGGCATTTATTTAAACAGTTCACGTGCCTTCTCTCTGCTTCCACATTTTGCATACATGTCTACCATATAGGTGTGTACAGATAGAGAGGGGTACAGAGGGAGAGGGGGGATGCATGAGACCACATTTCTTTGAGGCATTCTGTCAAACAGTTCACGTGCATTGTCTATGCTTCCACAATTTGCATACATGTCTACCATATATGTGCAAATACATGTCTACCATATATGTGTGTATGAAAACATATTCACACACATATGTGTGTGTATGAATACGTATTCACACACATACGCATACATGTCTACCATATAGGTGTGTACAGATAGAAAGAGAGAAAGGGGGGGAGGGGGTTGATGTATGGGAATGGATGTAAGAAACCTACATAAAGCTGGAAAAAATGAAAGCCTGTTCCAGTTTTGGGAAATTCCTTCAACACTAGATGTAGCCCATGCTGAAAGTGTCTGTAATAAACCAACATCCAATTAGAAAAGTTCAAAACCAATAAGTAAAAAATAATTGCAAGACACAATTAAAGATACGTGCAAAATGCAGAAGCATTGACAACGCACGTGAATTGTTTAAAGAATGCCACCTCCAGGTTGAGCCCTCTGTACAATAAAAATTGTTCAAAACCAATAAGTAAAAAATAATTGCAAGACACAATTAAAGATACGTGCAAAATGCAGAAGCATTGACAACGCACGTGCATTGTTTAAAGAATGCCACCTCCAGGTGTAGCCCTCTGTACAATAAAAATGTGCCCTGCTCCAGAAGAGAAGAAAGACGAAAAGAGATCAAGGGGTCATAAACGAAACAAATATTAAAACTAATGGAAAATTCCTAAGCCAATACAGTTTCAAGTTGAAAATAAGGAAAAATCCGCTTAAAACGCAAATATTAGGAAATGTTTACATTTTTCAATTGGCACGTTCTTCAACGCAAACTAATACAGAAATGATCATGTGAAAACATCAGTCTCTGCTCTTCTGGGCAGAATACAAAATAGAATTGCTCTTGAAATTTCTGAGAACATATCCTACATCATCCATAAGAAGTATTTCATTTTTGGCATTGGATGCATAGTTATCCACTCTGAAAACCAGATTTCCAACTGAATCAAAGACGGTGAAGGCTTTGCCATTCATACGAGAGATTTCTTCCAGACTGTGAAGATTGTGACGATTGATTAAACATAATTTATCATCAATGACAATGTGGGGAGAGGAGAGTGAAGGGTGGTGAGGCAAATGCATTCTTGCTTCCAGCAAAGCAATCCCAGTTATCCAGCCAAACCAAGAAAACAACATGATGTGCTAAGAGCGTATGAAAGGCCTGTAGAAAGCTCCTTTATAGGTTGAATTATATCCTGATTCTGGCTCATTAGTCATCACAAAAAGCATGGAATACACACACACGTCGTGTGATTCCATTGCAAGAGGTAATGCTCATCTTGAGTGGTCCCTGCTTATGTTCATAATATGTAAAACATGGTGAGTACAGGGCCTCCACCATTGTTGTCCAAATCACTTGTCTTCTCTGCATGTACTCATAAATACTATTAACATTTAGAATGAAACATGTCCTTAAAAAGAAAAGACAACATACTTGCTTCCATTGAAGTGCTAAACCTGTAAAAAGAAACAGTGCAACAAACATTGTCGTGGAGAAGATGCCAAAATACAAAGTCGAAATGTGAAGAAGGCAAGAATCTAAACCTAAGGGCTCTCTAAATAAAATTTAAATCTAATTCTGAAACTCAACTTTGGTTATTGACAGGATCAGCAGATGCAGCACTCTTAACCCTATTCCTTAACCTTTGTTGTAATATTCTGAAATGACCTGTGTTCAGAGAAAAGCAGCACAGCTGTAGGTAATTACATCCTGGTTAGAACTGAGTTTGAAGTGACCTGGCCTACCTTATTACTCACTGCCAATACCAGTCCTCAATCAGGATGACAACTATTACGTTTGATAAAAAGTTTTAACAAATATTACATTTAGCAAATACTTTTCATCAAAAAATACTAGATGCATATTGTTATATTACAGTCTAAGTAAGCGAAAAAGAGGCTTTGCCAAAAAGCAAGAGATTAATATCTAAATTTTAATTTTAATTTGACTAAATTGTAGATATTAATATCCACTAGTTACTAGAAATATAATTTGTTCAGGCATTAATATGCTTTTACTTATTCTGAAATCAAGTGCATAAATAGAATGAAATCCTCATTACAATCATGAAATGTATTAAGAATATGAATTATGACTGATGCATGGCATGAATAATTAGAGGCAAAGTGGAAGAATTTGTTTAGACACTAACAAGCTTCATAGCCTAAGCAAGGATCCATAAATATCCTTACCTAACACAGGTGCATTGTGCCAACCATTCTCTGTTGATTTTTGTAGCTAGAAAAGTGGGATATGGATTTGTTTTAAAGCAACTCAAGATTAGATATGCTTTAAATCAATTCGAGTTGGATTTTTAGCAACAGCAGGATTTTTATTCTTTAATAGAATGTTTCCGAGTTTGTGAGGATAAGATAAATCCAAGAGTGGGATTTTATTCTTTAATAGAATGTTTCTGAGTTTGTGAGGATAAGATAAATCCTAGAGTGATTTTATGTGTAAATAAAGCCAAAGAAAGCAAGGAAAGATTCTTTCCTTGCACGCTAAGTAAAGCAGCTAGGCTCTATAAATACAAGATTGCATATTTATTTTCGAAAGAAAAGTTTGCTGTTAGGCTGAATAGAAGATCCAACATTTGCAGGTTTTTCCCCGCATTGGGGTTTCCTGGGTATATCTATGTTATTGTCTTTAGTGTTTGGCTTCATGTTATTTTTGCTTCCGCTGTTATTAGTTGTTAATTAACCCAGTTGTATTAATTGCTATAAATCAGATTTCTTTCTGTGAATTTATTGTGCAATTAATCTGTTGCTGGGTTATAGAAATTAACATGGTATCATAGCTCTAAACTCTGAATACGAAGCCAAGATTTGTGACACAGATTTCAAGAAAAAAAAAAAAAGACATTAGATTTTCGTCTCCAGTTCTTTTGTGCTATGGCAACCAGTGTTCGATACGAGGACAGGCTCGAGGGTGCGTCAAACTTCTTGCAGTGGAAGGTTCGGATTACATCTGTTCTCAAGGAGAACAGGCTATGGACCTATGCTAGCACAGAAGTGACTCCACCAACAAATGATCATGTTGCCTTAGATTCGCATGAAGTCAAAGAGGCCAAGGCTCAGAGGATTATCCTGGATGGAGTAAGAGATCATTTAATTCCTCATTTATCGGGGAAAGACACCGCCAAGGAGATGTGGGATACGCTCACAAAACTTTATCAGCGACTATCAGAGTCGTAAGATGATGCTCAAGGACAAATTGCATAATACCAAGATGTCCAAAGGCGAGAGTGTGACCTCTTACTTGTCCAAGCTGACACAGGTCAGGGATGAGCTTGCTGCTGTTGGAGAGACGATTAAAGAAGATGAGTTGGTGCATAGCCTTGAATGGTTTTTCAAAGCACTGGGAAGTGTTTGTCAAGTGTGTTGTCGGCAGAGATCGGCTACCTGATTGGGCAAGACTTTGGGATGATTTTGTTTAGGAGGAGATCCGTGAAGGTGCTCATCGAGGAGATCAGACAAAGAAGGTTCAAGATGAAGAAAATCTTGCTCTTGCAAGCAAGGGTAAGAAGAAGTCCAATAAAGAGCAATCGGAAGGTTCTTCTTCCAAGAGTGGGAAGAAGAAAGATCTGAGCAAGATTAAATGTTTTTGCTGCCATCAGATGGGTCACTATGCCAGTCAATGTCCGAATAAGAAAAATAAGGACAAGCAGAAGAAGCAATTTGCTGCTACAGCAGAGGTGGACGAGTTTGCATCACGATTTGAAAATGAGTTTTCGCTCATTGCTGTCTCTCAAGTTCAATTGCCAACAGGGTATGGTATATTGACAGTGGGGCTTCTCGCCACATGACGGGAGTCAAAGAATGTTTCACCAAGTTGGAGGAGAAGAAGCTGGATTTCTATATTGAGCTTGGAGACAATGCCAAGTACCATGCAACTGGTATTGGCACCGTCAAGTTTCAGAGGGAGTCTGGCAAACCTTTGTTGGTGGAGGATGTGTTGTATGTCCCTGGCATGACAAAGAATTTAATCTCAGTTTCTGCCTTGGAAGACAAGGGTTACATTGTGACCTTTGAGAGGGGAAAAGTCTATATTCGTCCCAAAGATTCCAAGATTGCAAAAGTGATTGGTGTCAGGCATGGCAGCTTGTTTCGGTTACAGTTTGAGCCAGCACATGCGTTGGTTAGTAGCTGTAAAGGGATAGGAGAATTATGGCACAGGAGGATGGCTCACCTTCACCATGGAGCACTTAATATTCTTAAGGAAATAGTGACAGGGCTGCCTGGGATGAAGACAGAAAAGCATGAGGTGTGCAAGGGTTGTGCTCTTGGGAAATATGCCAAGACCAGTTTTCCAAGCAGCGACACTAGATCCGAAGGGATTTTGGATCTTGTACACTCAGATGTGTGTGGACCTATGTCAACAACATCCTTGAATGGATATGAGTATTATGTTACCTTCATTGATGATTTCTCCAGGAAGACGTGGATATATTTCATGAAGAATAAAGATGAGGTCTTCAGTAGGTTCAAAGAGTTTAAGGCTCTCGTGGAGAACCAAACTAGGAAGAAGATCAAGATACTGAGGTCTGATAATGGAGGCGAGTATACCTCGAATGCCTTCAAAGATTTTTGTGCTCAGGAAGGTATCAAGAAAGAGTTGACAGTTCGTACAACCCTCAACAGAATGGGGTTGTTGAACGGAAAAATAGGGCTATAGTTGGAGCAGCCAAGGCCATGCTTCATGATCAGGATCTGCCTTGGTTCTTATGGGCAGAAGCTTGCAACACAACTGTGTATTTGCAGAATAGGAGCCCTCACAAAGTGTTGGGAAAATTGACTCCAGAAGAGGCATTCACTGGTAAGAAACCAGATTTGGGGCACATTCGCATCTTTGGATGCCTTGTGTATTGTCACATTCCTGTTGAGAAGAGAACCAAGTTGGAACCTACTGCAGAGAAGGGTATCCTTGTTGGGTACAGTGAAACTTCTAAGGCTTATAGAGTTTATATTCCTGCTCTCAGGAAAACAGTGGTTCGCAGAGATGTGAAGTTTGAGGAAGAGAGGGCTCTTCAAAAGTCAAGTAACTTGATGAATGAGGAGGAACAATCATCCACAGTTGAGGTAGCACAAATCCCTCAAACTTCAGTAACACAAGCTGGAGAGCAGAACAAGCAGGATGATCAGATAGAGGAACAAATAATTCCTCAGCCTCAGATTCCTATGAGTGAGAAGAGGAGAAATAGGGCAGCTGAGCAGACATTGAGAGAAGCTCAAGAATACGTAGGTGATCCTCAAGATTCAGTCAGACAAAGAAGGGCTCCCAGACGTTATTCAGATTATGTTGCTCTTATGAGTGAATTAATTAAAGTAGAGCCTTCCAGCTTTCAGGAGGCATCCAAGCACCAAGTGTGGAAAGATGCCATGGTGGAAGAGTATTCTTCCATCATGAAGAACAGTGTGTGGGAGGTAGTACCAAGACCAAAGAATAAGTCTGTGGTGGGCTCGAGATGGCTGTATAAGATTAAGCATGCTGCAGATGGTAGTGTGGAAAAGTTCAAAGCCCGGTTTGTGGCTAAGGGTTTTCTCAGAAGGAAGGAGTCGACTATGATGAGACTTTTGCTCCAGTAGCCAGGTACTCATCCATAAGAGCTATCATTTCTATAGCAGCACAGATGGGTTGGAGGATTCATCAGATGGATGTAAAGACAGCCTTCCTCAACGGGGTGATTGAGGAAGAGATTTACATAGAGCAACCAGAAGGGTTTGAAGCACATGAGAGGGATTCTCATGTATGCAGGTTGAAAAGAGCACTGTATGGACTCAAGCAGGCTCCTAGGGCATGGTATTCACGTATTGATAGTTACTTGCAGAGTGTGGGCTTCATCAAGAGTGAGGCAGATTCAAACCTATACTATGTTCAGGTGAAGGGTGAACTTCTCATATTGTTGTTATATGTTGATGACCTATTTCTCACAGGGTCAGAGGAGCTCATAGCACATTGCAAGCGGGATCTTGCAGGAGAGTTTGAGATGAAGGACTTGGGGTTGATGCATTACTTTCTGGGATTGGAGTTGTGGAAGAAGGGAGAGATCTTCCTTGGACAAGGGAAGTACTTAATTGATATCTTGAAGCGATTCAGGATGGAAAACTGTAAGCCTATGTCAACGCCACTTGTGACCAATTGGAAGAAGATTGATGCTTCAAGATCAGAGGCAGTGGACCCTACTTTATATAGACAGTTGATAGGCTCTCTTATGTATTTGGTCAACACCAGGCCAGACATTTGTTTTGCAGTGAACTCACTTAGTCAGTTTATGGTGGAACCTAAAGCGTGTGCCTGGATAGCTGCGAAGCATGTTTTGAGATATCTCAGAGGCCAGATTGATTATGGGCTGAAGTATGTTCAGAGGATGGAGTGAAGCTCAAGGGTTTACTAATGCAGCAGTTAGGCTGATTGAAAGAGCAGTTTATTCGGATTTGGGGGATCGGTCAGTCTCTTTAAATCAGAAGTCTGAGTTCCAGGGAGGCAGTATATGGCGCCAGTATGGCTACATGTGAGGCTATCTGGCTTCGGAAACTTCTAGCTGGGCTCTTTAATCAGGAGTTGGATCCTACAGTCATTTACTGTGATAATCAGAGTTGCATCAAACTCTCTGAGAATCCAGTGTTTCATGACAAGTCAAAGCACATTGAGATCAAGTACCACTTCATCAGAGATTGTGTGGAGAAGGGGATAGTGAAGCTCAATTACATTCCTACGGACGAACAGATAGCAGATATCCTGACGAAGGCCTTGATGAAGAGCAAGTTTGAATTCTTCAGGGACAAGTTGGGTGTGGTGCAGAACACTTTCCTCGCTAAGAGGGAGTGTTGATTTTTGTAGCTAGAAAAGTGGGATATGGATTTGTTTTAAAGCAACTCAAGATTAGATATGCTTTAAAACAATTCGAGTTGGATTTTTAGCAACAGCAGGATTTTTATTCTTTAATAGAATGTTTCTGAGTTTGTGAGGATAAGATAAATCCAAGAGTGGGATTTTATTCTTTAATAGAATGTTTCCGAGTTTGTGAGGATAAGATAAATCCTAGAGTGATTTTATGTGTAAATAAAGCCAAAGAAAGCAAGGAAAGATTCTTTCCTTGCACGCTAAGTAAAGCAGCTAGGCTCTATAAATACAAGATTGCTGTAGCAAACTCATATTGTATTTTCGAAAGAAAAGTTTGTTGTTAGGCTGAATAGAAGATCCAACATTTGCAGGTTTTTCCCCGCATTGGGGTTTCCTGGGTATATCTGTGTTATTGTCTTTAGTGTTTGGCTTCATGTTATTTTTGCTTCCGCTGTTATTAGCTGTTAATTAACCCAGTTGTATTAATTGCTATAAATCAGATTTCTTTCTGTGAATTTATTGTGCAATTAATCTGTTGTTGGGTTATAGAAATTAACATTCTCTACCATAACACTCCCAACATTAAAAAATTGTTGAAATCGTGGCCCTTTCAATTTTAAGATCTGCCAAAAAAACAGACCAAATAAGAATTATACACTAATTCGATTATAATTTTTGGGGCAAAAATTTTCCAAAATTGAAATAAAATAAACGCTAATGAGACAAAAATAAATAAAAATTTCTCTGGCACAAGTATTATACTTCAGAAACAAAATCGTAAAGAGCGGCTAAATTAGAAAATACCCTTGAAAGTAACATCTACATGAAATGCAAAATTTCTCCTACACTGCTGGTAAAAGAAATTGATTGTTAACAGCCATTGCCATTCTGAAACAAAAAATAACAAATGAAAAGAAAAATAAGAATGAGTAAATTAATCTTTAGGGTTTAATTTTAGTAATAGAAAAGGCGTATCTAAACTATGCCCTACAATGAAGATGGGCTCAGAACTGACCTTTGCAAGTTTTGAAGTGATAAAAACAAAATTGGAAACAAACCAAGCAATGCTCAAGATTTCAATTCGAAGCCCATTAAAAAGCTCTGCAAAATAAAGCAAGACAAATTAAGTCTTCTGCAGGGAGGTCTGTCGTTGCCAGTTGATGAATGTTTTGTGTTAAAATAACTCGCATTAAATAGGAAATGGGATGATGAGCAGAATAATTGAAGTTTAAGACTGCTAATAATGGTTATGATTTCCTTTTGCTTTTTGACAGAAGCATCTAATAGTGAAGTTTTCCACCATTATCAATCTACAAACCACGAAAGCAGCAACTAGCTATTGCTTCTATTGAAAAGTACCTTGGTAAATTAAGCATATAACCAACCAAACTACATCCACAATATTATATCTACTCCTTTGAAATATGTGAGCAGAGTTAAAAAGAAAAAGAAAAACCCTTAAAAAAGAAAATATCTCAATAACGTTATGTTTTTTAAAAATCCCTTCAAAAGAAAATATCTAAATAATGTTGCATTGTAGAAATTCCAATTACTTAGCCCTGTAGCAATGTCTAAATTAACCTCTTCCTTCTGTAGAGCATTATAAACTAAACTTTGGTTATCAGCATGATCAGCAGATGCAGCACTCTTAACCCCATAAAAGGTGTGGAGCTAACCTAGCGAAATTACAATCAGAGTTACCTGGCTGATGCTTGTTGCTGCAATTTGGAGGATCAAACAAGCCTAGCGATCTGATCGTTGCAACTATCCTAGTACGCTTGTGGGAAAAATGTGAAAACATAGACTAGGCACATGAACTGTTTAAAGAATGCCACCTCCAGCCGTAGCCCTCTGTACAATGAACACGTACCCTGCTCCGAAAGAGAAGATGAAAGCAGGTAGAGTGGCAGAAATGAAAGAAATATAAAAGCTAATGGAATATTCGTAAGTCACTAAATTTTTAAGAAAAAAATAAAGAAAAACCCAAACATTAGAAATGTCTTTAAATTTTTCAATGGGCACATTCTTCAACACAAACTAGTACAGGCAGGGACTTAAGTAGAAAGAGAGAGATGTCTATGGGTTTTCATGTTTCCATCTGAATTAAGTTCGTCCACCATCACACGTCTTAATCATCTTTTGATTTTATAATACATTGGAATGTTTAAAATTTAAGTTGAAAAAGAAATCAATAGAAGGAATTGCAAGTTGATTTTTAAAGAAAATATATTAAAAACTAGCGATTGCACTTTTTGTGTGCAATTGGGTACGCCGAATTTTTGGTTGGAATATTTATATTGTTTGAAATGGATCAACCTTACTAAATTTGAAAACTATAAGTTGATAATTAATTCCTATATGTGGCAAGTGGTCATTGTAAATCTTGAGCACTTGTTGTAAAGTTGTAAAGGTATTTTGTTATGTCATTTTGAAATTATTATTTTGAAATGCAACTTTTTTTAATTTGCATGTAATAGTGAACATATTGGTCGAGTATCGAATTGTTTTGTAGTTTTGGATACAAAATTGTGTTAAATGACTTGAATGATGTCTAATACACGTTCTCCTTATAAATGTGTATATAGTATGTGACATAATTAAAAGAAATGGAAGTTCCAATATATTGTGATCAAGGCACTTTGCCTTGCGATGGCGCCTTTTGCTTTAGAAATATATGTACATACTTTGTGCTTTTGGTATCATATTGGAGCCTGATTCTTGACTTTAGCTTTTGATTTGTAACTCTTTACTTGACACATATGTGTAAATTTCAAAAACAAATGGCATCTTCACTTACATATAATTAAGAAAGGGACAAATGAAGAAAAATGGACAAATAGTAGAAGTAAAATTTAGGAGTGTTTCCATTTTGTTAGGGATTTGTAGAAGCTGTTGAGCAGTGCTGATGAGGGGCTCCATCTCTTTTCATGGTTCTGCATTCCTGTTAAATATCATGACTTGTGTAAATGATCAATAGGAGTGTGTAGGTAAGGAAGAAGACAAATACAATTTTGAAGATAGTAACCATTGTAATAGTTGATATTGTAGTAAATAACAAAGTGCCATGCCTGTAGTAGTTGAGATTCCCTTTAATTGTGTTAGATGTTTGAATTTGACAATGCTTGCAAATGAATCTCTTCGTTTATTCTGCGAGCAACATATGGGCTTTGTTGAATGTGTGCATATCGTTGAAATGAGAAGGTTGGATAGATGTGAAGGCTTTGTAGATCATGAACTCTTGAAATAGCTATAAATGTTAGTCCTTGACGATCTATGTTGCCAATGTCCACTGTGGCCCTTGGAACATTTGTTATCCATGTACAACTTGAATTAACACTCTTCATTTCCTATTCTTCTAAATTGCGGATCTTGTTTCTCGATTAATATTGTGATTTGTATAGAAAATCAATTCTATATGCTCCTTGATGATTGTATTCATCCATCAGACATACCCTGATGACTATGTTCACATCAATTTCAGAAACTGGGATCTGACTTTTATCAATATCCTATTAGTGTTTTTCCTATCACAGTGGCGCACAACTATGTACTTGTCTTATATTTTCCTAATAGATAGTCATCTCTGTATCCTGCATGTCTTATGTCCATGGTTCATAACCTGCAAATGGACCCTCTTCTGAGATATTAAGCTTACCTAATTGTGTACAAAATATGTCTACATCCATTCACTTTGCATCTTGTGAGTGTAAATGCAAAACAAGAAAGAGGAAACATTGGATCTTTTTATTTTCTTGAGAACCTAGACCAAAATAGACCTCTCAAAGTTGATCTTGTGGACTAGCCATCACTATAGATCTAGATGAAGATGTTGATTTCACTATTTAGTGACAAAAGGAATAATCTATCTATATCTAGAAGAACAAATTAACAATTAATAACATAACTTATTTGACCTTGTCTGTTCCTGAAACCATATGTTGGTTTCAAATAGCTACCGGTTTCCAATTTTTTAAAATATTGAGATTGTTTACTATTCTTGTATGTTTGATGATGCTCTAACTCTTGATAATAGAAGCTCCCAAATTTAAGTTAGATCTTACCATTTTAAATATTGAAAAAACAAGCTGATGTTTAAGCAAACTTAAACCAATCACAATCAACAAAGTTTGTATAACTAAAACAAGTTCACTATTATTTAAATTAAGCAAAGCTAAAGAACTTCAAGTCAAGGGAGTTTCAATATAAAGAAATTTTAGAATCAACTAGTGCTACAAATTTTGTTATTGACAATTGCCAAGTCTTCCTCTTCCTCTCTTATTCTATTTTCATCTCTACCTCTATGTTCCTCTATCCCCCTTTATCTCTAGACATGTCTCCCTCTCTCTATCCATCCATCTATCTCCCTCTCTATCCCTCTATATATTTATATCCCCTCTCTCTCTCTCTCGCTCTCCCCCCCTCTATCTCTCCTTTCCATCCCTACCTCTCCTTCTCTCTCTTCCTCTCTCCTTATTGCAAACATAACATGATTCTTTTGGTAATGGAGACCAATTATCTTCCTGATTTAGAAGTTTTATTTCAATCATGTTTGGATCCATGTAAGTGGATGCATAGTTTATTTGAAGCTATCACTTCTCCATTGAGATCATTATTGCACAAACAAAATCATTTACTAAATGGCCTACCAATGGACCTCATGTACTCCAAATGTATGCAAAAAATAGACCAAATTTTATCTTAGTTGACCTTTCACACTTCTTTGGTGTAGCCATTGCACACTAATAGTGAAAACAATATTAAGAAAGAGGAATGTACTCTTGTATGTTCAAGATTCCCAAGAATGTTGAATAATTATATCCATTTAATATAATTTTAAAAGAATGATTCACATAAACCACATGAAGTAGGCAAAAGTAATTGAGTTTAAAATGTTCAATGTAAACTAATGGGAGTTTATACAGATGTTGCTCATTTGATTGAGTTCACTAAACCTGCATGGCTGCATGCACATATAACACAAGAAAAGCTTATGGTGTCAGGACAGGTTCCAAAGTTCTTCATTAATTCAAATATTTTGAGAGCATCCTTGTAAAATCCATCCCACAAACATTGCATTCCCTAAGAATACATTTCTTTGACGTGTTTTTGTCAAACAATTTACGTGCCTTGTTTATGCTTCCAAATTTTCAATTTTCCATATATGTCTACTCGAGCATTCCCAACGATAATATCTAACCAAAGCCCTCATTCCAGTAAGCTTTATACATCTAACAAAGTCCTTTTCCTTTATCCTTTGATTGATTGAATACCTTGTTCCAAAGCTCCCGTTTTGGTGAATGCTTGAAAAGGTTGTGGCGTCTGGCTTTATACCTGTTGGTTTTTACTATCTACGGTTGAAGTCATCCTGGAGACGATTCTATTCATCCCCATCGTTCATTGTTTTTCCTTGCCTTTTCTCATCGCCGCCTACTACCTACTACCTGTACTGTCATGGATCATCAGACAATGCGCCGGTTTTGAATTTAAACGAAAAACTACTATGCAGAGTGGAGTGGCAGGATTACTACAATTGTCTTGCATTGCTTGGCATACAATCTAAACTGTCAATGGGAAAAAGAGCTTGGATCAATCCCAAAGAAAATGAATTTCTAAGCTTCGAAGACCTGGCGGTGGTAAAGTAAATTACCAGAGGTATTCACAGAGGTACTCATCTTCGCTACCCTTACAGTCTAGATTTATTTATTTTTCCAGTAAATTACCAGAGGTATTCACAGAGGTACTCATCTTCGCTACCCTTACAGTCTAGATTTATGTATTTTTCCAGTAAATTACTCTTGTCATTATCCAGAGCCTAATTTATCATATGAGATTTTGCTTCCATGATTCCCTGGAACAACCTCGGGCAACACTGTCCATTGAAATACAAATTATTGATTATACGCGGCACCGACATATTATTACGTTTATATCTACCTTCTATCTCTAATGCCTTGTACTTCTCATGGCGACCATTTCACTACCTTCGCTACTTCTTTCTCCATCTTATTTCAACTCAGATTCAATTGACGAAGAAGAATTTAAAGAATGTAACACTCTAACTGTACTTGATTATGGTAACACAGGAAAGGAAAATCGATGGATGATGCCACGGTATTTGAGCTTACAGATTCGCTGCATAGGGTACTGGGAAAAAAAAACACACCCTTGTAATTAGGGTTTTAGCTATTATTAGCTGCTTTATGGTAGTTGATGTTGATTCAATTGGTTCTTTTTGCCCAAGTGTTGCTATAGATATAAAGTGCCCATATAAATGCATTATTCAACAATTTTGTGAGTAGTGTAGTATGTAAAATCATTGTTATTTGAAAATGAGAGGGAATTCTGATTGCTATTAAAAGTACATATGTACTTGAGTGTGTGTTTGTATTCGTGAACCAAACAATGCAATAAAAGTACATGTAGCTTATGTCCATATATGTAAATGGTGATTTTGAAACTGATGCGAGTGATTGAACATCAACAAATAGAGAGTGATAAGATAAAGAAAAACATAAGCTGGGTATAGAGATGTCCTCAAATGCATATCCTGCAAGCATTGCAGTCCACAAGACCACATCTATTTGAGGCATCTTGTCAAACACTTTATGTGCCTTGTCTATGCTTCCACATTTTGTATAAATGTCTACCAAGGCAGTTGCAACTACAACATCGAACTAAATTCATCATCTTTCATGCTTTGATGGATGTCCATACCATGTTCCAAAACCCCCTTTTTAGCATGGGCAGGGAGAAAGGTAGCAAAGGTTGCGAAGCATGAGCCTTATGTCTTCAAGCATAGAGAATCCAAGTAATGTAAGCAAATTCTAGTGAGAGACACCATTGATAAGCGCTATTTATGTTAAGAGTGTGCAATGGGTATGCCGAGGAAGTGTGGAAGGTCAATTAGGATAAAATTTTGTCTATTTTTTTCATAAATATAATAATATTATATATCATCTAATCTATTATATAATATATTAATTATATTGTATATTATATAAAATATAATAATTATTAATTATTAATTATAATAATTTTATATATGTATTTAATAGTTTTATATTATTTTTATTATATAAAATATACATTATATATTAATTATGTTAATATATACTTACACTAAAGGATGTCATAATGTTAAAACCTAAATATGTTTATTATTAGGATTTTGGCCATAATTTAGATTTTAATAAGCATACTTAAAATCCTCATCGAAACCTTATTTTCACCTTGTAGGTCACCAAATTGGAGAAGTGAAAGGGCAATACCAACAAGGAAGAGTGGAGCGGAAACTAATAGTGGCGGGAAAGCAGCAAAAATTGGTGAAAAACAACCAAAAAAATGGCGAGAAATGATGAATGAGTAAGATTCATTTGATCGTCGAATCTATCCTGCTAAGGCTAATGGAAGTTGGGGATTCATTGCTACTCTCAGGAATGGGCTCATGTGCAATCTTCTGAAGTATAATATACTTGATTTTTCTCCACATCTTGTTGAGAATATACAATGCACCCTCCTCTCTAAAACCTGCTAAAGCTTTCATAGCACCTTCGTTAGTTGTTCTCCCATGCCAACTCAACCAACAAAGATTCCTCACTGTATAAGGTCTGTAACCATGTTTTCGTTGATAGAGGAATTGGAAATAAAAATGAACTCTTCCACTCGACGAACAAATGACCCACAATGACCCACAACCCCACTAAAGCAAGGAAAACCTTCATATACTTACAAAGGATATTTGACATCTGAGGTGACATGACCAGTGTGTCCAAAGTACAGTTGTCCACGTGTCAATTATGTATTAGCATATAGCGTTTGTGGGACCCAGTAGTACTAATTCCATCAATGCTGTCTACTGGCAGTTTCCTAGATACCAGTTTCTGACCAGGGTGCTCCTATCTTTCGTTATGTGTGACTTATGACTATCATTGACACTGGGATTTTCCGACCAACATTTTAAGCAAAAACCTCTTTCGTTGAATCAACATGCAACAAGGAGTAATGTGTGCATGTGTAAGAATTAAGGACATTTTAATTCATAGAGAACTCTGTGGTGCAGGACTGCGACAGAGAGTGCAAGCACAATAGAGATATGTGTGTATGTGTAGTCTTATATTGACTACACGGAGGATGGTAGAGGGTGTTTACGTATATAAAAAAATGAGTGCACGAGCTGGAGTTGTACACTTTCCAGACCATACAGCGTATTCCCCACCACAGCCATAACTGGCCGACACCGGTCCTCGAGGCAGTCGCGCCACCGAAGGCTCTCCGCCCACATAGACTCTACCAAAGTCCACCTGCCAGTCGCGGATCGTACACCTCAGCGCTATACTCTTCAACGTCATCCACAGCCGGCGGCAGGCCTTAAAATCTCCAACTACGTAAAGTTTCTCGTCCAAGACAAAACCAGAGCAGCTGTCCAATGACGTAAAATATAGTATCACTAATTTTAAAACTGGTGGAAATTAAATTTAGAAACTTTTTGGAGAATTGAAATGTGTAATTGCTGGAAAACATAATGGAAAGTGTAAGTGATAAAAAAACATGATTTGAATTCTTTGTTCTTCACATAACAAAAATTCGTGGCTTGACTAGGCTTCCACATCTTGCCAACAGCTCAGGTGTCTCGTCTATACTCGCATAGTTGCGTGCGAACAACAAACGATCCACGTGTTTTTGACTATGTTCAATTTTTTTAGCATGTATATTAAATACGAGGAAATGAGAAAGAGGGGAGGGGATAAGGGAGGCGCATTTCCTGCAATGAGTGTATTCTGGCAAATAGTTCGCGTGCCCTGTCAATGCTTCCACCTTTTGCATATATGCCTATGGCGGAGAACCAGGGAGGTGAGTATCCTGCAATCGTTGCATTACTATTTCAAATTATTCTAATCCTCTGTTGAAATTTCCTTCTCTTCATCTGAATCTGAGACATTCTCACTGTAATTCATTTGTCTTTACATTATTCTTGGGATCTGGCCATGCTCTCCTCAAAGATTTCCTTTTTCATACTAAGTCTAGTTGCTTTTGACTAACAGGTTCAACAGGTTTCTCTCCACTATTCCCCAATGAACTCTCTCAGCATATCCTCCTTATTTAACAGTATATTTCCAATGTCAGTCTGGACAAATATTTGTTCTCAGGAGAAGCTCGTATTCAAGAAGGCAGATTTTTTTTGTTTGGGTGCAAGAAATGCTGATGTGGCAGGTATGTTTGTTATGCATGGCACAGGCATTTGAGGCTTGTGATTTGGAGCACATAGTAGATATTGTTTAGACTTTTGGAGGGCATAAGCATGTCATAGTATAAGTAGGTTGGAATGCCATGTCCACTGCTTTGTATAACTTGTTCTAATTATACGATGGTGCTGCAGACTAGTATTACAATAAATAATATTTTATGAACACTAGATTTGGCGGAGCAGAACGATGATGAAGACAAATTGAAGAAGGCCACAGACATCCTTTTTACTCAGTTAGAAAAATGCTTCCCCGAACACTAAAATAGCTGGACCTCCAATCAGGAAAGCTCTGCCCAGTTTTTGCTTTCCATTGACCAAAATTTATAAATGCAATCCCAAATTTTGCTTTCCTTTTTAGTCCTGATGGTTGCTAACAGCTTTTTCTCCATGAATTGTAAATCCCCATTTTTTTTTGGTCGGTTCCAATTTTACATTGAAACAGGGGACTTTTTATGTGAAGAGATTGTGTGCGAGCGTGTTGTTGATAATTTGGCAGTTACTCATCAGTATCACAGGAAAACTTGGGAGTTTAGATTACAGAGCGACTCTGTTAATACGAGTGGCAGGTGCCTTGTTCCACAAATTTTTGACGCGGCATTCACATTGCAAGGATCGTCAATAGATTAGCCGGCAAGCACTAATTTTTTATTTCGCTGATGAATAGATCAGATTGTTCTGTTCGTCTCCAGTCCCTTCTCAAAATTCGCACACCGTCGATTGCCAAACTTAGCTTCGTTCACTTCAAATAGGCGTAGCCTGAAAACAACCTTCTCACAGCAATTTTCTCTCCCACTCTGTAGCCTTCAATTCACAAAAAATTCACTCTGTTGTTGCCTCTCTAAGATCTGCATAATCAAATCACCAGGCTCTTTTCCCTAATTCCAATTCCCCGTCTGCAGAGGCCTTTGTTAGCAGAGAATATTAAAAGGAAAACGAAACCGCTGACAAATTTGTTATTCATTAACTACTTGGCACAATGGTCTTAGCTCCATATGGAAGTTTTACCCTGGAAGTGCCATTATCGGGGTTGTGACTGATAACGATGGCATAATCTCCAGAAGCCCTGGCAAAGGAGCCACGATCGCCAACATGCTGCTCCACGTTGCAAACCACAACGCCCTCTAGAATAGATCTCAAAGGCAAGACATTCCCCACAGTAGATTGCCCTTCTTACCGCAGGAAATAAACTGGCCAGTATACATACCCTCGGCGGCAATGAACAGCTATTCTACTGCCCGTAACGGAAGGGATTCCTGTAGTTCACTGGAATGAATTTACACCTTATTAAATGCCTTCGATGTTGACTGGTGTTTTTTAAAAGTGATGAACGGTCAGATCCTGGAGAGTCGTCTCCAAGATGGCTTCAGCCATAGATATAAAAAATTGGTTTGGTGCAGTTCATAGTAGGATACGCCTTCGGCGTAAAAAATTAAAGGTTTAAATTTTAGATTTAAATATTAAATATTAGATTTTTTTTATTTTTTAAGTTGGTAGTTATAATTATTTATCTTAGTTGTTAATTAATTGTTAGGGTGAACTTTCTTTTATATCATTAGGTTGCTTATTATTGATAAATATTTGTCATGATGTTAATTTTCACTTTTTTAATAACTGATGGTGACATCTATTCTTATTTTCTAAAAAAAAAATTCTCTACTCCATACTCATAGTAGATGGGAGACTATATTACTGCCAACAATTGTTACAACCTCTTGTGGAATCAAAATATTGATTTGTTGTAGGTTGTTTTATAGCTTCTCGTGCAATACATGTAGGCTCTCACCATGCCCCAATTGTTGTAGAGCACTCTCAATTGGGATTGCATACTCAACCATGCCCTTATTAGCAACATAAACACACATATACTTCTTCCACCACACAAATGCAAGGAATCACCCATCAACATAAATAAGTAAAAAGGCATTAACATAAGGTATGCAATCCCAAATCATGGATAGAGAACAATGTACCATACATAATTTTGTATGGAAAATTAAGTTATCATCCTTCATTAACATAAACTAGAATACCCCTTGGCATTTCCATTGGTTGATAACATTACAAAATAAGAATGATTTAAAACTACCATCTTTCTCACTCTCTCTAAAAGGTGAATATTCTTATCTTTATTTGGGAAGTCCCTCTTCAAAGCTCTTTCTAATGGTCAATCACTCCTCAATCTTGGAACTCACTCTTCCTTCACAAATGATGGCATCCTTTACTTCTATTCTTCTCTTTCTTATTGTAACTCACACTTTATTTGTCCTTCCTAGCATGCACTCTGCATTTCCTCTCTCACTTGTCATACGTGTAGTATATATTGTAGCACAAACAAAATTCTTCTCATATGATGGACTAGAAACCTCCTTCAAATTCTCACCCATCGGTGACCTTCTAGTCTTTCTTCCCTCTTAAAAGTAGCTCTCCTCTTCCATCCCTATGTAGCATCACCTCAAATTATCAAAATCATGTTAAAATAGTTCTAACATCTAATTGAGTCTCTTTTTATCACATGCATTTCCCCTCTCATGTTGAACACCTCCTTATTCCCTCAAAACTCATTTTTCTCCTATTTGTGTCATATGCCACCACCTCCTCCAAACTCCCTCCAAAAAAGAAATTTTGTTGAGTGTTGAAATGGATCTCTTAAAATTTTGAATCATCTATTAGAGAAGCCAAGATCTGAAAGCACAATCACTTGATATCTTCCACTACTAAAATAATGAGCACAAAAGCATGTTTGTCATATAAATGAAGAGTGTAAATTTACAATGAGAGCCTTGCATATATAGGCATGGTATATGAGGTAGGAAGGTAGGATTGAATGACTAATTACCTCTCGAAAGGTGTAACACATGTATGCTCATATGATAAGTATGTGAGCATGTGTGAAGTATGCATGAACTGGGTAAGTACATGTGTCTCGACCACATGAAGTTGGACAAGAAAAGTTTCCTAAGAGGAGACTTAACTAGTGTGAATGGGTCAACCTAGAAAGGGTGATATACTAACTAGATCTGCAATAACCATATTTACACTAGCACCCCCTTAAGTGCAACTTAAGAAGTAATGTATGCAAAGATGATGATGATGGGCCTCATCTACTAGGCCATGCTAGGTACCCATGTACAAATTTCTCATAAAATAGAGTAAAGGAGAAAACTTAATGAGATATAAAAGTCCTCTCCAAAAGAGAGATGATAGAATGAAAATGTAGAAGTGAAGAAGAAAGAAGATGGGACTCATGATGACCCCCCAAGGACTACTTCAAGCACATTCTACAAGAAATATTCACCCTCAAAGGAGAGAAAAATGAGAAGGTCTATGTGACCCTCTTGAAAGGTGTCACATCTCAATTTTTTCTTGCATAAACTTACTTGATAATAAATAGAACCAGATGAGACCATTGGACAATATGTGATTAATGTGTTGATATCATAAAATGCATGATTATTATGATTAAAATAATTATGAATTATTATTATGTGAATATATTTTATTGTTGATTATAGTTTTGTGGACTAACATATGGACTAAATGTTGAGTGCAAATTAGTGGAGTAATAGGTTGAAGACGAGAACATGGTTGAGTAGAGATGACCTAGCCTCCTGATGATAGTCGGTATGATGGAAATTGAAGGATTTGATAGTGAAACCCACAACTCCCATAAATCCTTACAACCAAAACGCATATCACAAGCAAGAGATCAAAGTAACTAATTTTCTATGCAACCAAGAGAAAAGATTGAATCCACAAAAACATCTGATATGCCTTATGTATTGAATGAATACATGTGAATTTAATTATTACAATGAATGTGCGAGATTTTATAAAAGCATGCAAAAGTAAACCCTAGATGAGGATTTGATTAGATAGTGACAAGTGTTCTAATATTATGCAGTGAGACAACTTGTCCTAAATATAGCTCAACTAATAATAATAAAGAAAACTAAACAATAAAAAAGAAATATTGAGTTTATCTTAAGTGGACTAAAGTAATAAGGGAATTAATAATTAATTAATTATCAAACTTCCTGATTACTCCAACACCCTCCCTTAAGATCAACTTAGGGAGAAGTTACTAAGGCCTAATGTATCTAATGCAATAATGGATGCATGGATGGGTCTCAGATACAAGTCCTGGTGAGGTACCCATGTACAAAATAAATGAATCTCTTATAACTAGAGAAAAGGAAAACACCACATGGGAAAAACTCCCCTCTAAAGGAGAAAAATAAATGATTGCACTAGTGAAAGAAGGATAGAAGGAGGACACAATGTGACCCCCCAAGGATTGTTTCTGTCATGCAAGTATAATAGATGTCCCCCAATAGGAGAGAGAAAATGAGGATATGAATCCCCCAACAAAGAAGTAGCTCCTATGCCAATGATGAACACTTGAGGACATAATATGATCCACTGCCTACAAACTACATTTCTCCCCTTAGGAAGAAAAAGATCCACTGGTGATTGGAGAAGCCAATCCAAAAGAATGGGTGATTTTGGAATCCAAATCCATATGATGTGTGCCTCTAAAAACTACTCATGTTTCGACATGCTGGAAAGTGATAATGTCGATCCAAGATCATGTGAAGACTAATGTAGAACAAGCTACAAAAGTGATGAAGATGGTGAGTCAACAACAGTGATGTGGCTTTCAACAAAGAGGAGATGAATTTCCTCAAAGTAATCCTCCGAGTCTACAATAAAGGACTCCGCAAACAAGGATGATATGTTTGTGAGATATGAATCCCAAGTAGCTATGTCTAGATTATGAATGTCATGTTGCACTGAATCAATAGGGCCAAGGATGTGGTGAAGCCAAATTGATTAGGAACAACAAAGAATGATGATGTAGCCTCAATCTGAAGAGTGGAAACATGAATTCAAGTCTTTGGACCATCAAAACATGTAAAACCTATGATTTACTCAAGCTCCTCTAAAGTATTGTCATCAAAGGGTATGGAATATGCATCTGCAAGAGGGATGAGACTATTAGAATTGGCTATGGCTGCCAAGACCTAGAGGCCAAATGGAAAGCACAAAAGAGAGAGAATAGAATGTGACAAGAATAAACTATATTCTTATCAATATGATTCAATGATAATGATGTGATGTGTACAATAAGAGAGACCCCTTGGTTATATAGCCAAGGTGAGATACAAGATATCATAGGATTATGAAAAGTGTATCAATCATATGACATGAGACAACTAATCACACTTACTTAGGTTCACATGTGTTCCAAGTCAAAAGATAAGATAATAACTAATGACAACTAACACCTTCTAGAAATATTCCTTCCTAGGACCTAAGTAAAATTAACATGTGTAAATAAGTCCCCTAGTAATGAATTAACTAGGTACAAGACTTTATTTATACCAACACCACACCTTAAGTGCAACTTAGGGAATAGTAGATTATTATGGAAATGAAACAAAGATGGAAGAATGGCTCTTGACTACTAGGCCATGTTAGGTACCCATATACATATGCAATGAAATCTCTCACAAATCAAGAAGAGGAGAAAACCCAGTGGGACAAAACTCCTCCCCAAAAGATAGATAAAAGATACAAAAAATGAAATGCTCTCAATGATGCATGAGAAGGCCAAAACCCCATGTGAGGAAAAAGATCCCCCCATAAGAGAGGAGAAGAAGAGAGAAAAGGCATCCCCCCTCAATGTTGAGTCTCCTGCAATGATGGTAGAAGCTCAACATTGAATGTTGAAGATGATCCAATATTGCCGAACAACGTTCCTCCCCTTAGGAAGAAACAAAACCATGGATGTATGCAAGATTTTAGGATGATGGATGATGTATGATGATGTCTCTGAAGGATGCTCAAGTGTCTCCATGTCGATGTTGAAAGTTGACACACTCCAAACAAGCATTCTAGGCCACACTGTTGAAGAGGACAATCAAGAATCTAGTAGAGACAGATGTAGAACATGATCCAAAGAGAAAGATATCCCCTCTAAAGATAAAGAAGCCTCCTCCAAATATTGTCCAAAAGTATCCATGTCACTCATGTCAAACTACAAAGAATGATCATGTAGAGATTGAACAAGAGGGTCAAGGTGTTCCCTCACAACAACTGAAGAAGGATATTCTCCATCAAAGAGAAGATGAATGTCATCAATGATGTCCCCCAAATCTACAATATGAGACTCCACAAACAAGTCTGAAATACCTATCAAGAAGTCATCACAAGTAGCCATCTCTAGAAGACTATGTATGTTCTACTGCACTGAATCACAAGGAGCCAAAACTGTTGAATCACAAGTATCATCAGGTACAATAGTAGATGATTCTTCCAATGCTAGAATACAAGAGTCCCCAGCTTCAACATGTTGACTCATAGATGAAGAAGATGAACCCTCTAAATCTGGATTAGGAGCCATAGAAACTGAAGTCTCAATATATGTCTTTGTATGAGGAGAAGGTTTTGTATCATCAAAACTACCATGTTAGAATTGGCTATGGTTGTCAAGACCTAGAGACCAAATGGAAAAGCACAAAAGAGAGAGAATAGAATGTGACAAGAATAAATTGTATTCTTATCAATATGATTCAATGATAATAATGTGATGTGTACAATGAGAGAGACCCCTTGGTTATATAACCAAGGTGAGATACAAGATGTCATAAGATTAGGACAAGTGTCTTAATCATATGACATGAGACAACTAATCACACTTACCTAGGTTCACATGTGTTACAAGTCAAAAGATAAGATAACAACTCATGGCAACTAACGCCTTCTAGAAATATTCCTTCCTAGGACCTAAGTAAACTTAACATGTGTAAATAAGTCCCCTAGTAATGAATTAACTAGGTACAAGACTTTATTTACACCAACAAAGACAATATGCAACATGATCCTCTTGATATGGAGAGATACGATGGTCTCCATAGATCAAGCTCAAAGTCATGTTTAAAGTTTGTGGGGATATTCAATATCTGATACAACATACATAGTGTCAAGATCAACACTAGAACATATAACCCCTACAGTATGATCACTAATAATGCCCCATGCTGATAAAATCCATGGTGTGTCTGGTGTAGGTACAAGTCTATATAGCTAAGGAAAAATATCAATCCACTTGAGATTTGTCAAGGTGCCATTTCTCCAAGACTCGTAGTTATCCTTATCCAAGTTGATCACAAAAGGATGAATATAAAAACCCATGATACTCACTCAAATGAAAAAATTAGAGACTAATAATCTTAGTACTGATAAAGCAGATCAAATGATGTCATCCTATGGAAACAGATCATTTGTGCCAAGACATCCAAGTAATTAAGCAAAGTGTGAAAACACAAAACAATGAATAAAATGTACCTAGGGAAGATTCTAAAAGTAGTGGACGGATGGATCTGAAGCATTCTGAAAAGCCCTTCCAACATTGCTTGAATCGCAAAAAATTAGAGATATAGGAAAAAAAGTTATGAGCTTGGAAGTGCAAAATGAAGATCTAAATTTGACTAAGAATAACAAGAACTAGCAACAAAATCTGATAATGAGACACACACCACTAGAAAATTTATAGAACTAGCTTTCTGATGATATCTCATTTGCCTAATTTCGACACTGTATGCCCAAATTATGCCAAAAAGAAAAGAAAAAGTTGCTTTAGGGAAAATAGGGCCCAGGAGATGGACAAAGAGGGTCGTATGACTGATGACGTCACATTGACGTCAACACTTCACTACATTAAATTTGATGGCCTATCGGACATTGATAGAAAAAAGCCTCCTCACCGGAAAAAACTAATAGTCATCAAAATATGTGAATATACCAGAATATTTTGTGTCCCTGAAATATGGTGAGCTTACAGGGAATATTTCGTTGAGTACTCATGGGTGGTATTCCCTCACACACATGTATGTGGCTATGGGAAAGTCATGCCTCAAAATGGGCTTCCTACTCAACCATACCAAAGTTATACCTCCTGATAACTTTAATAAGGCACCACAAAAAGAAAAATGTTTTTTTGAGCTCCATGAGACAAGCAAAACTTCATATGCTTGGACTCATGAACAAATGTGATGGCTCCACAAGCATGCAAGTTATGTTATGCAAGGTGGCCATATAACAAATGCAAAATCCAACATGCAAAGAATGTTCAAAGGAGTCTTGTTTAGTTCATGCGAGGTCTTTAACTTAGGGAACATTGTGCCTAATGTCTCCAAGAGAGGATTAATTCAAGAATAGAAGATTCATAACTTAGGGGATGTAGTGTGCCACATCAAGCCACTAAGAGGAATGTAATATGCTAAGATAGATCATGCTCATGAAAGACATCATACCCAATGCCATCCACAAAGCGACAAACACATCATATAGGAGAATGAAGGTACAAATAGAGGAATGTCAGTAAGAGAGAGAAAATCAAACAAAACATCATGGGGGATTACATTACACACATGAAATCACAAAAAAAAGAAAAAGAAAAAAAAGAAAATGTAAAATACTAGTAAGGAAAATGAGTCAATTGTCGAGCAAGTCATCCACCTCCCAATCATGTTTATTGTATACTGAAGGTGGAAAACTAGCCAAGGGCACAAGGGAAAGTGTCGAACTAGGAGAAGTACTAGGTTCATCACTTTGTATAGGAGATTTCTCAGTTAAGCTCATGGAAGAGGAAAATAATGTGTTCAATTCATTATGCACCTCTTCGTCAATTTTAGCGGTCCCATCACCATCATCCAAATTAATCACAATAGGAGGACGAATGATAATGTCCATCGAAGAGTTCATCTCTTGTTTTGATTCTTGTATTTGGTCATTCTATTTTGGTTGGGGAGGAGGGTCATCATGCATTTCTATAATCAAGTTCAGATTTTTATTTTCGTTGTTTAACTCTTCATGTAACCTGCAAGCAAGAGCACAACGTCTATGCCTACGCTCTCTAGCACCTCTACTTCTTTTGGTTTTGTTTTCAAATTGCGTTTGTGAAGGAGCAGGTTGATCAACCATAGGTTGCTTTTCTTCCCTAAGGAGATGAACAAAAGGAGCCATAAGAGGTTGTTCACCCACTTTCTCTTTTTCTTTGTAAACTTGTTTTATTCTAGGAGGTATGACAAATTGCTTTCATTGTCTCTTGGTATTTTGGACGATGTAGGTGAAGTTTCTATTTTTGGTTGGTTTTGGTTGTTTGGTTCTTGTTTAGGTTCAAGCATGGTTTCATCAAGGATGGGAGGTGCGGAAGTAGAGGGGGACATGTTTCGAACGAATAGTTCAGCTATTTTCTTTGCTTTGAATTTTTGGTAAGATACGAAAAAGAAGTCTTCTCATTGCTTGATAGGTTTCATGGGCTCAGGCCAAAAGGCTTCTAAGGAAAAGTTTCCTTTGGAAGATAAGGGGTTAAATCCACTATGGTGAATGGTGAATATTTCACTATCAAATGGAAACTTTAAGCATTTGTGCACAACTGAAGGGACGACTTTCATTGAGTGAAGCCATGGATGGCCTAGCCTCAAACTAAATTGGTCTAGCTACGGGATGATGGAGAATGTGACATCTAATTTTTTTGGTCCTATTTGTAATGGTAGGGTGATTGATCCTATCGTAGGGAACGCAAATCCATTGTGTGTCTTGATTCATGCTTTTGGTTTATCATATTCATCTTGAGAAAGTTCATGTAAGAGTAAGAAATCCTCGGTGATCACATTCTTTCCATAGGTGGGATCTATTAATATCCCATTAGTGGGCTTGTCATAGATATAGATGACTATGTATAGAGTACCATCAGATGCATGTTTAATTATATCCTTAGAGGAGAAAGCAATATCAAGAGGACTCTTAGGTTAGCCCTTACAAGGGATGATGTTTATTGCTCCTACCATTTCATCCATAGGATTGAAACTGATATCATTTGGAATAGGATCATTATGTTCATCATCTGTATCAACATTCATCACATCATTCTTTGTAGTTTCATTGGCTTTGACAAATGAAATATTATTTTTAGGCATCAGATTAGTGAAAATTTGCAAGTTTTGGTTTGGAGGGGCAATAGACTTATTTCCTTGATCACTAACACCTCTAATGGATAAATGGCCAAAATCAATGAGGTCTTGCACAAGATGTTTAAGATGCTTGCAATGTTCTCTGTCATGTCCATTTTGTTGATGATAGTGGCAATAGGCATTTTATTTAAAGGTCAGGGGTAAAGGCTTATTAGGGTCGGGTGTTTTGATGAGAGGCAAGGTAATCATTTGTTGTTGTAAAAGTTGGGACATTGTGTTATGAAGGGTGTTGGGTAAAGGTGTGAATTGTCTTTTCGGATCTCCATAACTAAAGGGAACCAAGGTTTTATAGCAACTACTTGGTTGTTGACGTTTTGAATTGGTTGTTGAGGGGGGTTGAATTGCAAGAACCCTTTATTTTGTTTTCTAAAAGGTTGTGAATTGTTTTGGTTGGTTGGATCAGATCTCTCAATTCGACTAGAAGTGGACCTTGTATCTCGACTACTAACCAAATTTTGATAATCACAAAGGGAAGTACACAAGTGCATGAAGGATGGGAATTTCATCATAGTGAGCTTGTCCTGAATTTTAGTTTGCAAGTTTTCTATAAATATTTTTTGAAGGTGTGGGTCAAGGATCTTGACATCAATTTGGGAATAAAGTGATTGATAGCATGAGATAAAATTAGTTATCTTTTCTTCCTCATTTTGTTTGCATCTCATCAAATCGACCAAGGTCTTCTTGGGAGCCATATGCACTTGGAAATGGTTTGCAAATGCATCAACTAGTTCATTGAATGAACGAATTGAATTGCTTGGTAAAGAAGAAAACCATTCCAAGGAAGTATCTTTTAAGGACCTAGGAAAGAATTTTTCCAACAATTTATCATCAAGGAAAAAGTCACTGCATAAGGCGGTGGAGGCATTAACATGATTAGAAGGATCTCCCTTCCCTCCATATTTCTCAAATCTAGGCACCTCTACTCCTTGTGGCATCATTGTTTGCAATATCTCCAAGGATAATGGGCTGCTTCTGACATAATATGTGGGTGGGCCATTCTGATTTTGGTTTATGGTGGAGATTTTCTTTTGCATGGATGAAACAGTTTGGAAAAGTTGTGCTATGAGAGGATCATTACAAGTGGTATGAGATGGAAGTGAAAGTGGTCATGGAATGTATGTATTAGTAGGACAGGTGAATGGAATGGTTATAGGTGGTAATGTGGTAGAAGATAGAACATGTGATGCCACATAGGAACTAGGGATGCTAGCAGGAATACCCAAGGAAGGAATCACATAAATAACTTGTTGCATTGTTGTTGTGACTTGAGGAGTGGTATAGGTAGGTATTGAGGCTATCATTGAAGGAGGAGGAATTTGAGTTCCTCCTTCGTTTGCAACATTGTTTATTGGTGTAGGAGCACTAGAGGTTGAAGGAAGATGCTTTGGACATATCTCAACTATGTTTTTCACAATGTCAAGGCCATCTTCACTTTCAAGCATGCGGTGGATGTTTTCAATGGTAGGAATTGCAGTAGTTGAAATTTTTTCAAGGTTTACTTGATGTTGGAGGTTTTCTAAGTCCTCATGGATTTAAATTATTTTCTCTTGCATGATATTATCATTTTGTGGTTCAACTTGCATGCTACTTGAAGGCAAAGTGTTGGTAAGGGTATTATCCATGCCTAGTGTACTAGTGTCAATACTAGGAGTGGAAGCTCTAGATAACCCAAGATCCACAACGAGTATGTTATCATGGGATGGCACGAGTCTCAAACTTCTTCTCACTATGGTATTAGCAATAGGACACCAAACACTCATGCAAATGCTACTAAATGTAGGGTGAATGCAAGTGCAATGTAAGCTAACAAGAATAAATTGCTTGAAACATAAATTTTGGAAAGTAAAACAAAAATACAGGAACAGTAAATAGAAACTCAAAAAATGATAAATAAATGTCAAAAAATGCAGTGCAAATTGTGCAAAAGGACTGATTCGCCCAATGTGGTGAATGAGTCCTGGTACTGAATTTTTTTAGAAATTTGAAATGATTTTTATGATTTTTATGTTTTTGGATGCAAATCTAAGATGAAAATGCAAAATTTTACTGATTTTTAATAAAATTTAGTGCAATAATGCAAGCTAAATGAACTTTTCACTAATGCAAATTTTGAAACCCTAGAATGCAAATTAACTAATGCAAAATGCAATGCAATGTTAATGCAAGCTAAATCTAGGATGTAAATAGAATCCAAATAAGAATTATGATGCTCAAAAGTTGGGTTCACCAAAATGTGGACACTGGAGATGGGTGCTTCACTTCCTTGTCCACACAAAATGGGGATACAAGGAAAGGAATCTGATTTCACAATGTTCACATTCAAGAATGCCTTAGAGATTTCAACCCAATGAAGGATGTGAGAGATCTAACTATAATAATCCTTGGAGATGATGGAGACAAGAAATGGGTTCACCACCAAGTGTAGACTTGGAAAATATAAAATGTTTGAAAACATAGTGTGATATGCAAACTAATACTAAATGACCTAAGAATGCAAGTAAAATGTAACAGAAAATTATGAATCTAGAAATGTGCACTTGGGAAGTTGAGGAAGGTAATATGGAGCCCTGGAATCTTGACGAATTCACTATTGATGCCAACTATAACTCATACACCAAGCTGGGTGAATTAGTCCAGTTTCAGGAAGACTGTGCCAGAACATGTTTCAGACAAATGGGTACTTAGATCTACAAAATTATTGTTTAGGCCTAGGAAGTGGGACTCATTCGCCAATAGTGGTGAATAAATCCACCTCTAGATTTTTGGAAATTCAAAATAGGAAATTGTAGCCCTTAGTTTGCTTTTCTGCTCCTGATTTAGATCTGGGTCTGAAATTGCATAATTCAGCCCGTAAATCTTCTCCAAGCTTCTCTTAGGATTTTGAAAACTTTGACTTGCTTTGACAACTTGATGATAACTTTTCCAATCTTTCTCTTTGACAAATCTACAACCTAGACCTGCAAATCACATGAAAAGAGAGGGGAAAATGTTGTGGGGTTAGTGAATAGGGGTTTTCCTTGGTCAAACCCCTTGTTGGTAATTAAACCCTTGAAATGAAATGAAATAGAATGAAGAATGATGAATGAACAAATAATGATGTTGCAACTTACCAAATCCTAGCAAATAAGGTGCTGCAAACATGCAAGTATTGGCTCCAATGGATGAGGACTTGGATTCTAGCTTGGTGTTGATGGATCTTGAATGCAATGCTTGCTTGAATCACACAATCCTACATCACAAATGTTAGCTCTAAAACAACATGATGTAAAAAATCTTTGACATGATGAATGACACTTGAAAATGCTCTTGATTGCTTGAAAATATTCTCTTGAAATGCCTTGAATGTTCTTATGAATGCTCAAATTCTCTCATGAACTCTTGAATGCTTGATCAAACTTTTTGGGTATAAAAATGAGGGAAAGAAGTTTGTATTTATGCTCAATTATGCAATAATTCCCGAAATTACAAAATCACAGGCCGACCTTAGATCTTGGAGAATAAAAAACCACTAGATTTTTGTATTAAATTTGAATTTTGAGTTAAAGGGGACTCATTTGCCACCCTGGGCGAATGGGTCCCACCTAAGGGGACTCATTTGCCTAGAATGGCGAATGAGTCCCACCTTAGGCATTTAAGGTGGGTTTCAGGATTTTAATGCTTTAAATGATATTTGTTGGGATTATTCTAAAAAATGCACATAAATAATGCCCATGGACGCAAAATGGGGCCAATTAAAGCATAAGAAAGCCCAATTATTAATGACAAGTCTAGAAAAATGTGAAAGTGTGTTACAACATTTACAACACTTTGAAACAAGACTTGGTAAATGATGAAAAGAGGTTATTTAGGTGAAATACATTAACAAGACCCTAGAAAAGTGTGAAAGTGTGTTACAACACTTTACAACACTTAAGTAAGGTACCACTTGAATCCTTTTAGTACATAAGGGCCAAAGACCTAATGTGGATGTGTTATCCATATTACAACATTAAATCAAGCCAAAATTAAGCCAAAATCACAAGGAGGGCCCAAACAAGACATAAAAAGTAGAAGGGTTACTTTTTTGCTGTCCACATACCTACGTCAAAAAATTAAGGGAAATGACCTACGGATCTGTACATCAATTGTATGGATCATACATACTTCGCCTCAGATTTTGTGTTGCTAAAAAAAATTCTTTTTCTTGCAATTGCTCAAATTTGAGCAAAATGATAGGCAATATTAGGGTTTTCAATTGTTCTAGATGCAACACTAATGCTCGTTTCACCCTAGGATGAGGTGATTTTTCCCTCAAGGTCAGATCTCTCAAAAAATGAATAGAAAGCTACAAATCTGAAGCTTTGATACATAGTGAACCCCACAGCTCTCCCAGAAATCCTTGCACCCAAAATGCATGTCACAAGCAAGAGATCAAAGCAACTAGTTTGCTATCAAACCAAGAGAGATGAGATTAAATCCACAAAAACATCTAATATGCCTTCTATATTGAATGAATACATGTGAATTTAATTATTACAATGAATGTGCAAGATTTTATAAAAACATGCAAAATCAAACCCTAGATGAGGATTTGACTACTGTAAGGCCCCATCTTGCATGTGATTAGCAAATCTCTAATCTATTTTATGTGTTCCTAAATAGATGGTAAGATGTATTGTGGATGAAAAATAGTGTGATTATTTGATAAAATATTCTTGCTTATCATTCTGACATTTTAATTATTCTACCATGAAGGATATTGGAATCATAAATTGTAAATATGAGTTGGAATTGTAAATGAAATGGTTGCAAAATTAAATCTTATTTCAGCTATCAGATTAATGTGATGTATGATTGTTGCTTATGTTTTCAATGATAATGTGCAGGAAAGGAAGAGCCAGTACGAGAAGGGAAGACCATTGGGTAAATCAAAAGACATCTTCTTGTGGTGATGAATTTGACCCCCCTTTTCAAGGCTTAAAAGGAAATAGAGTTAACAAGTTGATAGAGTAAGGTGGTAAGGGTTGATATAAAAAGATGATTCATATTTTGGGTTGAGAGGGTATTTATTTGTGCTCCAAGTGAGTTGTAAGTTAAGGGATAAGGTTTAGAAACCATTATCCAAGTTGAAATTCGCATAGATCTTTAAATGGGTCTTTAAAGAGGGTTATTGGTCAATTTCCTTGGTTGGGGTGCAAGAATAGACCCTCTAGGTTCTATAAAATAGTGGTAGGGGTCAAGTAGGCATACAATAGTTCCCTTAAGACATGATTTGACCCTTGAAAAGTCCTCATTATGGAGAGTGACGAGTTTTGAAGAGAGGATGTGATGGAAAGATGGAGGGGATGTCCAAGTGCATGTTCTTCTTCAATAAGGAAAAGACCCTCATTGATGGAGGTAGGTACACTTCACACCTCCCCATTCAAGGGTTGTAACTTGAAATTTCTATATATCCTAGAGAGGAAGGAAGAGTGGGGTATTACCCACTTCTCCTTTTGGAGAACTTTAGTGAAGATTGTAGAGGGATGGAGAGGAGGAGAGGAGTCTTAATTGGGGAGTTAGTGATCAAGAAGGCTTGGATTGCAAAGGAGAGAAGAGTAGAACAACTAAATTCCCTCGTTTAGGGGAAAGAGATAAGTTTTCCTACGTTCTTTTCCTTTTTGTGTATTGGTCTTAGAAAGTTGACATAATGTATGGATTCATGGTAGAAGATAGAAAGTAGAGAACCTAGATGCATCAAATTTGGTGTTATGTTATTATTATTTATTTTACAAATTTTGAAAGGGCTCCATTTATCATCTTGGAGGTAGAAGATTTTCTTGCTCGGGGGTATGGCTAGAGCCCACGGGGCTCCATGACGCCATTACGGTAGGGTGGAGAGCAAGCCTTGCTTAGTTGTATGCCATGCATTGTATTTCTTAAAATTTGTTGTGATGTGTAAAATTAATGATTGTTGCAACATGAAAGAAAATGGAAAAAGAGTAAGCATGGTCCCTTTGTGTGCTCTCCATTGTGCTTTTTAATATTGAGTGCAGTATTGGAAGTCTTAGATTATGTTGCAATGAAGAAAACATGCATACCTTGTGAATTGTAGCAAACACCTTATGTAAGATACATTAAGGAAGCACAGTAGAATCTCTTATACGGTTGAATAGTTATATGTTGTATCACTGCAATAGCCTGAAAATACATTTGTTCATTTTTAATGACAGTAGGAGGCATATAAGAGAAACAGAGAAGATATAATAAGGTAAAGAAATAATTATTCTGTTTGAACTTATGGTGTAATATATTTTGTTGTGATAACATGTTATTTCTGTAAAAGAGAACAAAAATAAAATGAAATGAAATGAAAAAGAGAGGGAAACCCTCTAGAAGGGAAGTGATTCAGCTAAATTCCATACAGATAAAATTCATGCTTACAATCCAATCCAAATATCAGACAGTTGAGTAATATTGCAATGCATGGGTAATTTAGTTCAATGAAAATACCATATTTTCTTGGTTAAACACTAACGTTTTGTATAACTATGTAATAAAATCGTATAGTATAGTATGGAGTTAGGAAGTGCTCTCAGGATCTCCTTTTGTGTCATGGGTTGTTAAATCTATTAAAATTTCCACTAAATGTCTTATTGCTAATAGTTTGTTTATGCATACGCAAAAGCTTAGGCTTGCAGTCTAACGGTTGCAGTCTAATGTTACTATTTCAAGGGTAGGTCTTATTTTATTGAGTATGGATATTGTATGCTAGTCATGATCAACAATGAGGAGTTCCAACAGAAGCGAGGATTTAAGATTCTTATACTCTCTATTGGTGTCTTCCACAAGCTCCAGGCGTTCTTCAAAAGGCAACGATTATTGGTCATAATATATTGGAAACTTTTGTGAGAGGAAAATTCCAGTGAATTAAGTTTTCACAGCCGTTATCCTGGGAATCCGATTGTAACGTGAAAACATGTTAAGAAAAAATGATTAAGTTTGAAACCAACTAACAGATGCAAAGAAGCATCCTCTTCTAGTAATAATAATCAGTGATAATCTAAATAGATAAATTGTAAACCTGACTTTAGGTCGATGGGTTCTTCAGTTGTTAATCTGCTAGTTTTCCAAATACAATAAGGCGAGCTTTCTTCAGCAATAGTTAATTCTTTTATTGCTAAGATGATGGTGTGAGACTATTCACACCTGTTGATTGAGCTTGTCTGAGAATTTTTTTTTGTCCCCAACGTATAGTGAAATTCTTGAGCTTTTCTGAATGGTGAATCTAAGTCTTCCCTCTGAAAATTCCTTCCATGGGTGCCTTGTTAGAAGTAACGACTAAAGATTGGTAAATCTATCTGTGGTAATCTTAACAATCCCAGCCCTATTTCATGCGCTTTTTTTTTTAACAACTTGTGGAGATCCTTGCTTATGGCCTATGTGGTCGCGCTTGGGAAAAATGATGAGTTGTAATGCACTTTGGAACTCAAAAGAATTAGATCATTGAATAGGACAATTAAGAGTTGTTCGGCACCAAATTGGCAGGATCAAATTTTATCCCTTAAATTAATAGATGGGGGTTCTTGTAGGAATAAGGGTCAGGAGTCTTGTTTCCGCATAGGGGACGGTGGAGTAGCTGTATCATAATTAAATAAAAGAGTGCAATCCACCTACCTATGCCTTGGGATGCAGAAGTATAAGTATGGGATGTAGGAGTAAAAGTAAGAACAGTGCTATGTTTCTTGTTCATCGCATGCAAATTGACTTGGCATGCTGTAATGTACAAGCACTATTTTTTTTTCTTCTGACTGAATGCATGTGCTCACATCGACCTATGCCCATATTGACCTCATACGTCCAATCTGTTGAATCTAACCCACTTAAATGCGTACCAGAAAATCAGGATTGTGAAGAAGTCATTCTGTACAAAATCTTTAGCGTAATAGTTTGGAATATACACATATGTCCCATTAATAGTTTCAACAAACACAAACAACTTATGGAAATTTCTGCAACAAGAGTCAACTAAATAAGGTGGATAATGTAGTAAGGTGGTACTTCTGGTATCAAAACATTTAATAACAATCAATACATCTACCAACTACGTCGATTGACAAAAGAGGTTAACTAAGAGTTCATTTGTCAAGAAAAAGGGGTTCCATCATCATAATCTTCACTCTTTGTAGCATCCTTAACTACTATATATAATTGTAAGTCTTATGTCAATAAATATGGGTTGTGTCATGTTGGTGCATTGGTGTTGGAAAACTGGGCTTAGCTCCAATAAATTGACAGTAGTTTTCTTGCAGCCAATTTCTGTAACTAATATGAATGAATAAGGTTCTCCTTCCGTAAAGATAAAGGTAACTAATGTTATTATTGTTGAATGACCATTAATTATGAGTGGATAAATATATACATAGTGAGCAAAATACAATCCATGTTTTTTTTTTATATGGTCTTCTATCATTATTTTCTATTTGTCTCCAATATCTGAGAAATGTGTGTTCACTATTTTTCCTGTCGATTCTTATTCCAAATTTAAGAGAGAATAACACTCCAGTAGTAAAAGCTCTAGCAATACAGTTTTCTAGAGTAGTTATTAGATAATAGATTTACTTCCTAAAATTACATCGATTATTATTGTTGGCAAATTTTCAAATGCTTAGAATTATGCAAAGGTTATCTTTTGATATCATAGTCTACGACATTATTATTAATATCAATAAGTACACCAGTATCGTAGATATTGATATCAATATTAATAGCATAATTGTTGATTGGTATTATTATTTTATAATAGTTACTATCGGGAGTTATTTTATGAACAAAAATAAATAATAAAGGCATCCCTATTAAGTGTAAGGAGATAAAAGGCAATAAGTCAAAAGTTGAGTAAAGGAAAGTGAATTTTTTTACCATCATATTAACATAAAAAGAAAATATCTGAATATATATCCAATATTATTATTGCTTGTAGGTAAGCGTGAGATTTAGAGGGGATGAGTAAATAAAAGAATAGAGAAAAAGTAAATTCTAAAGGTAATTAGTGTAAGCTTCCTTTAGATAATTTTTTGACCTAAAGAGTATTTGTATACATGGAAGTTTTTTTATTTACTATGTGCGTGATATATACTATGCATTATGAGTAAATAATATTATATGGATTTATTAAATAATATTATTATTATATTAATAAATAAAATAAAAATTAATGAATAATGCTAACATTATAATTGAGGTTTAATTGTTTATTTAAAAATAATAATTTTATTATAAATGTTTAGGCAATTTAATTTCAACATAATTAATATTTAGGTTTGAAGATTTAATTGTGGGTTATGTAACAATATTATTATTTCTAAGAATTGGTTAAGTTAATAGTGATACTATGGTTGTGTATTTTTAAGACAATTATTAATTGAACAAAAATATTATTATATAGAGGAGGATAGTTGAAGTTATTATTGTTATTCATATTTAATTTTAGATTATATAACGATCAATTTAATTGATTAAATAAAATTAGTTAATTGAATAATGACAATTAATATTATCATTTATATCTACAAACATTGATGTGTTTGTTCTCGTTAAAGATTATGGGGTAAATAGTACACTAGTAATATTAATATTTAGAAAGTGGATTAAGCAATAATATTGCTATCATTAAAGTTTACTCATCAATTTATTATACATAGTCTTGTTAAGAAAAATAATAATACTAATTAAATTTAAAAAAAAATAAAAAATTGTTGGGTTTTTTTGATGAAAATTTTACGGCATGACAACTACATAGTGACAAGTGTTCTAATCTCATGCAATGAGACAACTTGTCCTAAATTTAGCTCAACTAATAATAATAAAGTAAACTAGACAATAAAAAAGCACTTCTAAGTTTAGCTTAAGTGAACTAAAGTAATGAGAGACTTAATAATCCAATAGAAATCCTACACACACCCATGCAGTTGCATTCATAATACATTGTGTATGATTATGATTGCACTATTGTATTATGAATACGTCATTTGTGCAATATGATTTAAATGATGACTATGTATCATGGATGTTTTATTTGCAAAATTAATTTAATTGGGAAAAATAAAATATTTTATTTTCAAATGTTTGAACATGATAGATCTTATAATTTTATTTATATGTATTAATGATTTAATATAATAAGGATATTATTATTATATATAAATATATATAATAGCTAATTAGCAAAAAGAAAACAAAATTTAAATAAATAAGATTTATTAAAATTAATTAACATAAGTTTAAAATTAAAGAATTGCATGAAAATCATGTAATATTGGTGCAAGTGAAAGTGTAGTACTAAAATTAGTGATTGTAGTTGAAGACTTGTGCATGGAAATATTTAAACCATTAAAGGAGAGAGCAAATGAAAGGAAAATCACATGACTATTTTTGGAGATTTTTGGATTCACAAACTGAGGAGGAGGTTGTCGCACACAGAGGAGGAGTCTAGTTTTATAAAAATATTGAGGTGTATTGGTAAATTGGCATAAGGTGATTAGGGTGTAGCTAAATTGTTGGGAGAGTTGAACCAACCTACAAAAGGCTACTTAAGGTATGTCCACCGAATTTTATATAGTGACTAGTTTAAGATATAGTATTGTAACAGTTGAGCATAAGATAACATCAAAGAAAAACAAATTTGATGAGTTTATTTTTTTATTGAGTATAATTCTCCACCATAATCGGCTCACCCAATAAAAATCCAATCAAGCTCAAATTATTTATATCTCTTTATGGAAATTAGAGTTCTTTACATTTTTGTTTTCCTATCAAATATAGTATCTTTTGAATCACTCAATGTTTTCTTGTAAAAAGAAAATTGTTGTCTCTAACTTGCCAGGTATAACATAGCAGCCAACCCTAATAGAATCGACTATATTTAGACATATTTGTGATTCTTACAAACTTGTGTACTGAATATTATCTACAATTGTCATAAGCCTATGAAAAGAATATTATGTGAATGCATAAATAACATTTGCATATTGATTATTACTATTATATGTTTGAAATATAAGTATTATACTAGAATTAGTGTTTCAATCATGACTGTAAATGTGAACCTAGATCCTATACTTGAAAGAACACAACAAATGAACACATTAATAAGATCAAATGCAAGTTAGAATAGAGGTTCCCCATAAAATCCATTTAACCATATTCAAAATAGAAATAAAATAAGAACACAATGAAAAAAGATGAAAATAAGCTAAATCCTATTGAGAATATGCAAACTCTTGATCTTATGGGGGAGTTGGTGCCAATTTGATGTGGATATTGGCCCTTTCCCAACTCCTTTGCAAGCTTTTATGATGAATGGTGATGGTGATCCACTTTGTTGAAGATTCAAGTGTGCTCCGTGATGAAAAACCTACATAACCTAGCTATGGATTCAAAAGTATGGATGAAGATTGGTAAAGATTTGAGCATAGTAAGTTTACTCAAATTGTGTATCTCAAAATGAAGGAGGAGCTCTTTATTTATAGAAAGAAATAGTTGAAGATTGAAAGATAGGATGAATGTGGGATAAAAGATAAGCCAATGATATGATGCCACTTGTCAACATGTGAATGGTTGAGGAATGAGCACATTTTGAATAATGTGCAAAGAGGGGGGAGATTCAAATTCAAAATATGGTTTGAAGGATGAGTTGAAAGGTGAAGCAAATGCACATGGCTCAAGAAAAGGACATGTAAGAGATTTTAAATGCTTTGCTGGAAGAGACAAGTCCTTTTGGGGGGATTTTTGAAATTTGAGGAATATTCCATCTTTGATGCCTTTTTTGAATGAAAATAGATGATTTATAAAACAATTAAATTGATTTTCATGTGCAAGTTGCAAAATATAGAGGATTTGATGGATTAAGACTAAGATTAATCAGGATTTGATTAATTTAAAGGAGATTTAGCTTATTTGACCATTTGATTTAGATTTTAGGATTGAAATAAATCAAAAAGAGATGAAAATGATTAAGACTAGTTAAATAAATATTTTGATTTATTTAACCAAAAGGGGTGATGTTAGATTAAATTAGATAAATGTTTGATTTATTTAATTTAATTAGATGAACTTTAGAGATTTAATCAAATAATATGGATTATTTAATTAAACAAAGATAGGAAGATGAAATGACCTAGCTAGGACAAGAGTCGAGGGATTTATTTAATTATATGATGACTTTAATCAAATAAGGCTATTTGATTAAATGGTTAGATAGAGGGATAATTTAGGATGAAGCGATGTTAGTAGATCAAGATCGAGTGTATGTACATTTTACGTGTCTACATTTTTCCCCTCTTTGAAGCAACGTACAAGTGTTGCATTGGTTCAAAGAATAAACTTGCCATGATCAAAAGTAAAAACTTCTCTGATTTTTTTTCAAATGCCCCACTGTTGCCCCAGCGAATGAAGAATTGCACCGGTATATTGCCCACTCGAGAGATCGGGCAAAGAGGTTTGATTTGAGGGTCGATCTCTCGACAAAGAGGTTAAAGATTAGTTCAGCTCGAATCTTTGATGTAGATAGATTTGATGATGCAGACAGTCATCATCCATGGGTAGCCTCATGCCTATTTTGATATATTACACCCACTTGATTCTGATTTGTACCATGACAGTTACATTATTGATGATATAAATGATATGATTATGATGTTTATATGTAATGGATGATATGATGTTGCATGGATGATATGGATGCACATGATATGATATGATGATGCGTGGATGATTATGAAAATAGATGATAAATGTATGGTTTATGAGATGTTTAGAATAACCAATCTATACTATGCAATGATGGGGATGAATGCATGTGGTATGATTAATTCTTTCTATATGATATGATATGCATTATGTAGTATGCTAGCGGTTTTGTGGATGCAAGATAGATGCAATGGTGATGATTTATGATTAACTATCATGGTACCATGTTAGCACGAAAAGAAAGAGATAGAAGAAAACAAGAGATTCCAACAAGACATGAGATGATGATGATGATGATTACTTGCAGAGGAGTTGGGATTTTCAAAGGCCCAATTACCTTATGTTTGATAACACATGTAGGCACGAAGAATCAAGGTATAAAGAACTAGGATGGCATTGTACCTAGTGCGATGGACTTTGACTCGACAAATAGATAGGAGTATTCTTGTTCACACTTGACATATGGAAACCTTGCTAGGACGTACCTAACAAAGCAAGTATTCACCAAGTTATATTACAAGAACATCCAATAAGCACAATAGATAAAAAGATAATGATCGTTGCCCCATTCCTATTTCTCTAAATCCTTTCGTTGGGGACATCATTGAGAGGTAATTGGAATGAGCACAATAAGATAAATCAAAAGAAAAGATCAAGTAAACAAACAAGTCAATGTTCTTCATACCTCTAGCCAAAGGGATTTGTTTTGATAGGATAAGAATCCAGGGTGATATCCAAAATGATGCCCATTGTCAGAACGATATATCCTAGGACATGCATTGTATAGGATGATGATGGGTTGATGAGTTGTTTGATAAGCTATTGATATAAGGTTGACTGACATGTTTGAAAGTGATCAAGAGTTTGATTTTTTGTTTAACGGTTTGTTGCTTCAATTTTGATTTTGTGTTTGGAGTTTTCTTTTGCCAATTGTTGTGGTTGTTTCTATTTGTTTTTCCACAGGATGAAGGTGATGATTAGTTTATTATGGATGAGTGATTATTTTGAGTCAAAGCGAGATGAGATGGATGGATTTTTTTAAATTTTTTTCAAATATTTGGATGTTTTTTATGTTTTGAAAATGTTTTGAGGTTGTTTTTGGTATTTTCAAGATTTTACAAATGTTTTGATTTTTGATTTTTTGAATGTTTTGGGGTTTTCTGAGATTTTATGAATGGTTTTGGATTTTGATGTTTTTTGAATATTTTTGGATTTTGATGTTTTCTGAATGTTTTTGGATTTTTATGTCTCAGGGGCTGATCAAAGATTAGCCTTTCCTACGTTTAAGCTTAGAGACGACGTAGTTCAAATTCCATGTTTTTGACTTTTTCTGGCTTTTATGAATGTTTTTGGATTTTTCGCATGTTTTGAATGTTTTTGGATTTTCTTGGTTTTTTGAATGTTTTTGGATTTTTCACATGATTTTGACGACTTGGATATGGATGTGTGTGATGATATTAGTGATCTATTTTGGGATTTTGTTGAAAACCAAGCTAAGGTTGATTGATCGGATCAATGGATTGATAATGATAACATTGTTGAGGATACACAACAATGCAAGGATAGTGTTAAGTAACACGAGGATTTAGGATGGATATCCCAAGATGATGCAGGATTGATGATGATAACATTGTCAAGGATACACAACAATGCAAGGATAGTGTTAAGAAACACAAGGATTAGGATGGATATCCCAAGATGATGTAGGATTGATTGGATTTGATTTTATCAAGATTGATGAAGCTTGGTTTGGAAAAAAATATGTTTTGGATGATTTGATGTGACGTTTGAAGTGAAAATTATATGCAACTGATATTGGTTGTTTGGATTGGTGTTTGATGAAAGATAAAGCTTGATAAGGACATGTTCTCGTCAAAATATACCATGGGCTAGTGATTTTGTTGTTTTGCTCACAAGTGGTGGACCAATTTTATTTCACATTTTCCAATGTTCGGATCACCACATAAATTGGAGGATATAGATCAAGATTTATTTCCTAAAGCAAGATGTAAATACTTGCCCCCAATGTCTAGCAATGTACGGAATGTCATGGGTGGATTCTTGGATAAGTGTATGGGTGGATGGATATGGATTATCTTGTGATAAGATAAGGTGTTTGAACGAATGATGCTTCATTGGATATTGCTTCATGGCTTAGATAATGCTGGGTAGGATAGGATGAATGACAATGACCCATGCCAAGATGTTTACCATAAGCAAGCGTAAAGTATGCACCAAACTTTGTCAAGATCAAGAAAATGTTAGAAAACCAAGATCACCTACATGCAATCACCTATCACATGGAAAAGACATGCAAAACCCAAGATCACCTGCATGCAATCACCTACCACATGGAAAAGACATGCAGAACCAAAGAAGATGTTCTGTAAACCTCAAAGTAAAAATGCATTAAAGAGAATCAAGTATTACAAAGAGATCAATCCTTATGAAGGAGATCAACAAACCCTAAAAGGGAAACCCTAAAAGAAACCCTAGTGTGCATACTTAATAATTAATCAATTATTAATGTGCCTAAGTTTAGCTTAAGTAACTAAAGGAATAAGTGACTTAATTAATTAACCAATATGATATAATTAATTAAGTGGAATAACTTATTACTCTAACACCCCCCCTTAAGATGAACTTAGGAAGAAGCTAAAACACTAGAAGAAGATGCATGAAAGAAAATATGGGTCCCAACAACTAGGCCTGATCAGGTACCCATTTACAAATGCAAGAAAGAGGTAGAGAAGGAAAAACCTAGTGGGCAAAACCCCCCTACAATGAGATGACATGCTACAAAGAAGCACTGAAAGAACACTGTGGAGTAACACTGGAACTTGATACTGGCAAGCAAGGAAATATTCTTCTGTTTACTATTGAAACTAGATGAGAGTCACTGATTGACTCAAGGAATCATGATAAAGCAACAATAGACCCAATGTCACGGAACACTCGAAAACTCCAAACGAGAACAACCCTAGAATCTATGAAGTAGCAAGTGATTATTGAATGATGTATTACTGAAAACAAAGTGCAAAGATGCAAGATGCACCCTCCCAACTGCCAAAACATCCAAGTAATCTCCAAACAACCCATCGGGCCAAATCTGGACTAAGCAATCAACCTAGGATAGATATAGAAAAAGTGCATGGACAGCAACATAGAGCTCCTTAATACCTTTCCAATGCCGCAAAGATAGCGAAAATCAGAGATCGTGGCAAAAAGTTATGAGCTCGGAAGTCCAAAAAGAACATCTGACTTCAAATAGAAATAAATGTAGGTAAACAAAAAAATAATATAAAATAAACTACACTACTGGAAATTTCTCAGAACCAGCTTTCCGGCGATATCTTGTTTGCCTAATTTTGATACCGTATGCCCAAGTTATGACTGAAAGAAAAAAACTGCTCCTTTAGGAAAAATTAGGGCTAGGAGGGGCAAAGAGGGTCGGCCGTACAAATGACGTCATCAAAATGGGAGCTTAAATTTGATGGCCATCTGGCCGTTGACGCAAAAAAATGCCCCCCTGCAAAAATTTTACAGCCGTCGGAGATGGGCCTCTGCGGAGAATATGTGAGGGAATATTTTGTATGCCGACGGATTTTTGTCAGCCGCCGGTGGATTCTGAAGACCGCTGGTGAATTTTGAAGACTGCCGGAGGAAGGTGGCGGTCGCCGAAACTGGGAGCAGCTATCGGCAAGGGGTTGGAAGGGGGTCACGGGAAAAACTGCATCCGCCGAAGTTTTGAAGAATGCTCGCCAGTGGTAGGGCCCTGCCCTGCCAGCGGTGGCGTACAGGCCTGCCGCGACAGGGTACGGGGTACCCTCTGCCGCAAGCATTAATGCCTGTCAACCCCTTTCAAAAAAAACTTTTTGCATAATTTTTGATGATTGTTTTTAATAAAAACTTTTTCCTTTTATTTTATTTTTTATTTTTGATTTTGAAAAAAAAAACTAATAATTTTTTTTACATGCAGGGAAAATATTTAAAAAAACCTGATATATATATATATATATATTTCAAAGATCGTGCATAGGGACGGTACAGAGGCCGTACAGACAATTTTTTTTGCCTCACAAACAGCCAACACCGAATATAGGCGAGTTATATGTCATTTTTCATTTCTCGGATGCTCTGGATCTGATGGTGAGGTCCGATATGCCTGAAAACACACCAAAAGCTTCGCAACTCCTAGATCTTGCAAAAAAGATGCCTGTGGAAACCCTTGCATTAGAAACTCACTGAAAGACCATATCTTCAGATCACGAATAGGCAGCTGCAGGTCTGGAGCTCTGATACCATGTTAGAAAACCAAGATCACCTGCATGCAATCACCTGTCACATGGAAAAGACATGCAAAACCAAAGAAGATGTTCTATAAACCTCAAAGTAAAAATGCATTAAAGAGAATCAAGTATTACAAAGAGATCAATCCTTATGAAGGAGATCAAGAAACCCTAGTGTGCACACTTAATAATTAATCAATTATTAATGTGCCTAAGTTTAGCTTAAGTAACTAAAGGAATAAGTGACTTAATTAATTAACCAATATGATATTATTAATTAAGTGGAATAACTTATTACTCTAACAAATAACTTGGACTATGGATGCAGATGTATAAAGATGGATTGGATAAACGGTTCATGGATGAATGAATTTATTATGGATGAGATGGATGGAATGCTGGATTTATTATGGATGAGATGGATGGAATGCTGGATTTATTATGGATGGGATGAGATGCTTTCACCTGAACTAGGGCACGTAGATGCTCAATTCTACACATGACGCTTGTTTGCCAGGTTTTCATCATGGTACCTGTCCAAAGTGCCACCGTAGTGGTTTTCACTAGAGGACAATTTTTTTCTTTACTGTTTTCAATCCTTTTTTAATTTTTTTTAATTTTCATATTTTTTAATTTTTAAATTTTTTTAAATTTTTTTGAAAGATTTTAAGCTCATGCCGAATCACAAGGTGTCGTTGATGTAGATGCCCCTGTCATAATGTGCCATCGATATCCTGTTTGAAGAAGCTGCTTTGCTAAGATACGTGCACTTGAATGCAACTTTTGGGATTGTTGATCTGCTTTATTGATATCGGGGTTAACTTCGTCCCTGTGCGCACATCACAATAGAGTGCCTTCAAAATCCTTATGGTGAAGGGTCGTTACCAATACATGGTCAATTTGAGAATTGGATATCATGTGTGGAGGCATGGATGGAGTGTGTTTAGGGATAAGAGATGGATTGGTTGACAATTTGGAACCTTTGACTCTCCAAACTTGGGAAGATGAGCAATGATGGGTGGATACGAAAGGGTGCTGCCACAATAGTGGTTTACAATTTCTAGGAGGAATGAATTTTTTCTGAAATCACATATTTTAAGAAAATATAATGATTTAAGCCTTAAAAAGTTCTATTTAAATAATTCCAATTGAGGAGGGTTTGATCAAACTACCTTAAATCAAACCCCCTTGGATAGAACCTCACTAGTTTTAAACCATACCTATAATAGAGTCTCCTTTACACCTATCACAATGCTGATAAAAAACCACTTTTGATTTACCTTTTGGGGATCAAATGAATTAATTTAAAATTTATTTTTTGTAAGTATGTAGTCCTTATTATAAGCTTCCCAAAAAGTATAATTTTAAATAAATTTAATTTTATTATTATACTTATTTTTTATTTCTTGTAAATGTAGGTTTCTCACCGAAAATCAAGCTCTCTGTTTTACACATGTGGAAAAATAATAGATTATCAAAAAATAAAAATAAAAATATGAATGCATTAGATATTGAAGTCCTTGATCCAACAAATAAAAAACATTTTAATTTTAATAGATACAAAAAAAGTTATGCGTTATACAGTCGCGCTATGTCTGAATTATAATTGATTTGACTTCAAAACTTGATTAAAGAAAAAAATTTCAATAAAAAACTATCTAACCAAGTGGAAGCACTATATATTGGAGTTATGAATCTAAATTCGAAAGAATTAGAATTTTATCCTTCATGGAAAAAAAGTTATGCGTTATACAGTGATCGTCACTTTTTTAAAATGATGATTTCTGAAAAAAACTAGTTTTTGAGGGAGATGGAAAAAGAAGTACAATTCGATTCCAAAAATTTTGAAAAAAAAATATTTATAATATATAGAAAAATTTTCACGAAACTCTAGTTTGCATCATCTTCAAATTCCTCACGGTTTAGCCACTATAGGTGCCCGAAAGTAAATATTTAGTTAAAAAAATTTATTTCAGTGTCCAGTTTGGCCAAAAATTGTAAACCACTATTCTGGTATCACCCGAAAGTGTGCATGGAATTAGGACCAACTGCTTGATACACTTTGTACATTGCTTGAGAAGCCTATTTTTTCTTTTGTAGGCATCTTTGATGGACACTTTTCCCTTTTTTTAGTTTTCCCCATAGTTCCTTTGACTGATGGAGTTTGATAGGGACAATCTTTCTTTGTATTCTTTGGTATCCACTTGTATTTGATTTGTCCATTATTATTCTTTGCTTCTTCTGCTTTAATAACATTCCTTGTGCTTTGATTCAAATATTTCTTTTGACGTTGGTCCCAATTCATGGATGGGCTGATAGGTGGATGAAGATTCATGACGTGGCTGGTTGTAGTATTGACATCGGTTTTATCATAAGGATTCTTCATGCTTCCTATGTTGACATTTTCTTGAGACGAAGTTTCCCCCAGTATTGTGGAATTAGTACTTTCATGCTTTGATTTTGCTTGTTCCAAGAGCTCTTGTTTAGAATACATTCTCTGATAAATCACCACTATAGATGATGTTATTTCAATTAGATGCTTTGCTGACTCTGGAATATCCTGTTCTGTCTGACTTGTTTCCTTGAGTGGGTAATGCTGGATATCTTCATACATGATGTCTTTAGTCTGGATTTTGGATATATTTGATCTTGATGTTGACAAATCTGTTTGACTGTAGGAACTAATAACATGTTCTTTTTGTGTAATAATATCAGGAGTAAAGGAATCTTGTTCTGAATGAAGATCATCTGCGTGTCCATCCGCAGAAAGCATCTCATGGGTAGATGGAGGAGTATGTGCTACATGGATATGATCATCTTGCATAGATAGGAGAGTGTCCATTAGATTATTGTAGTATCTTGAAGATACAAATTTTTGATCTTGAATGATTTTAGAGTTGCTTTTGACATGGTTTGGATCAAGTTCTTGACATGGGTCAATTTCAAAGGATGGATTGCTTACAAAGGGTTCTTGGATATCTTCATTAGGCATAGGAAGTGGCTCAATATCCTCTTGATCTTTGAGTGAATTTGGATCAAGTGTTGAGTTGAAGATTCCTTCAATATCGACAATCATGAGGTCGAAGGATGTCAATATGTCTTGGAAAGGACCATTGTTACACTTTGGTGAGAGATATTGATCATGCTTTAGAATAAATTTTTGAGATATGTCCTCTAACTCATTAGGTGATGTAGAGATATTTTCAGCATGATTAGTGGTCAATGGATCGTGTGTTATGTCAATAGAATCAGATAGTTCTAAAACTTCTTGAAAGAGATCACTAAAAAATGGCTCTTGATGTATGGTGAGTTGATCCTTAGATGGGGTAGAAACATCTTCAATGTACTCATTAATGGAGAGATCTTGAACATTGTTTTCAACAATTGTGGCTGAGAGATTTTCAATGTCTTCAACCATGGAGTCACGTGATGTTGGCATTTCTTGAATTGGATCATTGTCGGATATTGTTGAGGGATTCTTATCATGATAAAAAAGTAACTCTTGATGTATGTTTATTTGATCGTCGGATGAGGTGGAAACATCTTCAAGGTGCTCATTGATGAATAGATCTTGATCATTGTCCCCAATAGTGATTATCTTTTGATCGATGAGATCTTGGATGAGATTTTTTAGTCGAATACAACTTGATGTTGTGTGTCCCTTTGTTTTGTGGAAATCACAATGGTGCTCCTCGTTATACCTTGGTAGTTTAACTAGGGGTTCTTGATAGTTCCCATAGACGGGGAGCTTGATGAGATTTTCTTGTACCAATTGTTGCAGGATTGATTTGATTGGTCTCCCAAGTGGTGTGTATTTTCATTTGTTACTTTGTGAGATTTGTACTTGACCTTGTGGTGATTGATTTTGGAGATGTGGTGATTGATCTTTGAAATGTGGTGATTGATCTTCGAGATGAGGTAATTGGGATTTTTGTTGATTTTGATCTTGATATCTAACCTCTTGACATTGGAGATTTTGTTCGTGATGTGGTTGTGGACACAACTCAACACTTTGATGGCATGGTTCAACCAAAGGAAGAGTGTACTGATTTTGGAGTGAAGATATCTTTTGGCTCAATAATTCAATTAGTTTGGCATGTGAAGCAAGTTGTTCTAGCGAAATTTGATCTTAAATTTGAATTTGAATCCCTTGATTTGGATTTTGTTCAATTATATTTGGGATGTACACTTGTGGTGTTTGCATGGGATCATGGACAATGTTCTGACTTGGGATGATGTTCAGATTTGGCATTATGGGTTGAAACTGAACATTGTTGATGTTGGGAATCACACTGCCTTGATTTAGGTAACTTTGATTTTGCATGGTGTTACCTTTACTTGGAGTCGTTAACATCTTGTTTGGAATTTGAACAATATTCGTATGATTTGCAAACATATCCATCCCAAATTTTACCAAGTTTGGATTCAAAATGTTCATGTTTTGTAAAGTTGTACTTGGTACATTCACATTTAGCATGTAGGGATTTGATGGGATGATGTTGTTTGTTTGAAGGCTCATGCATTGAGTGTTTGGTTGATAGATTTTTAGGTTTGGACTTGGATTTAAATCTACCATTAGGAAAGGTGTTCCAAAATTTTGACTAGGCATACTCACATTTGTTGTACCATTGAGGCTTGTAGGAGATAATGATCCCATGTATGGATTGTATAAATGCGAGTTTTGAAAATCAATTGGAATTGTGAGGCTTTGATAATTTGGTTGGTTTAGATCGCTTATGATGTATGGATCAAGTTTATATTCCATTTTCTTCTTATGTTTTGACCTTGTTGCAAAAGTGACCCATAAGATGTTTAGGACCAATGATGAGATGAAGGATGAAAAGGGTGAATGATATGGGTGTTGTTTTTCTTAGGAACTTTGGATCAATGCTAGACTTTAGGATTTGATTTTGATTGGTTTTGATTGGATTTGGATAATGGACTTGTAAACCCTAAGATGTTAGATGTGATATTAGGATGAACTTGTTCAAAGGGGTGCTAATTTAACTAGAGGTATGAGAAAGGATGCATTCCCATACTCCTAACTAAACAAGGTGATTTTGATTTTGATGATTTACCCAAGTCTAGAATGATGTTTCCAAAGCTCTAAAGTTGCTTGTGGGATGGGATGATAAATGTTTGAAATGTTTGATTTGAACCTAAATGAACCTAGGAAGGACTTGTTTACAAGGCCAAGGTTTTGAAGAACATGCTTTTCCCTTCAAACCAAAAGATCAATGTTTGCTTAAAAGACCATAAGACAAAAGATACACAAACACATGTGTGGGGTTCAATTGATTTCATCTCGATTAGTGAATTGCTTTTACCACAAACACTTTCTTGATTAGATTTTCAAACTAAATGTCTAATGTCCTAACTTCTTTTCATCCCACAAAGTGCTATGTGGAATTCAAGGAAATCAAGGCAATGGTTACCTATCATTGATCTTTAGTAGGCAAATTGAGATGTAAGTTCAAGTGTTTAGAAACCTCTAAGGATGCAAATCCCAAGGGAAAGCAATAACACATGAATTTGGTCAATCATATTTGCCTCCTAAAGGGTTTGAAATTTTGATGATGATGTTAAGTGTTTGTTTCCAAATGTTTTCAAACAAGCAAAGTGTTTTGACTCATAAGCAATATAACATCCGAGCTCAATTGGTATGTTTTTCTTGGTGGGCTTGCCTCATGCCCTTCATAGTAGAAGAGATGATTTTACATGCAACCAAGGAAAGAGTATAAAGGTATGTTAAGAATGAAGTCTTAACCTCTATACTTTAACTAAGATCGGACATGGCAAGTAACTTCTTGGAATCTAAGTTCCAATGCACCACTTTGATAAACTCGTTGAATGAATTAATTGGGCACTACAAACAAGGGTTTTAATTTGGACTTTTCATTTGTGGAGATTGACCCATACGGCGAGAGTCCCTTTTTAGATCCATCTCATCGGAGCCAACCGTGTGATATTGGCGTTTACTCCAATACCCACATTTATATCCCAATTAGAAATACTCTTGGCTTTAGAGTGTTACCGGTTGAGTCATTCCCTTGGGTGAGTACTTTTTCCCCAAGGCATGCCCTCTAAGATAAACAAAAGTAAGTAAAGACAATATCCGTAACTCGATCAATCTTTGTTTACAATACAAAGAGAGACAATGTACGCAATAATGCTCCACTCACACTCGCACAATGTTTTGTTCAATTTTAAACCCAAAATGAAGTGTGGAGGTGATTGCTTTATCTCAACCTAAAATCACGAAAAGGCCTTTTGTTTCTCAAGATTGCTATAAAGCGCGAGAGAAGCGCATATGTCCTTTTTCAATGAAGTTACTCTAAGTAAGCCATCACAAATACAAAGTTGCACTTGTTCATTTTAGAGCCACAAAGCAATTGTAAGTTCTTTTTAAAGCACCAAAAGACAAATGAGAGTTGTTTTGTTCAATTATTAACCAAAAAAACAAACTCTAGTAAGTTGTAGTCCTAATGTTCACTTTAAGCCTTTTTGCAACAAGAATTCAAATTTTTTTTTTAAAGCCCAAATGAAATTAGTAGATCCTAAGCATAAAAAGGATGACAACTTTTCCTTAAGAAGAATAATGAATCCTCAAAAAGTGTTAAACAAACACTATAGTGTTTAAAAACATTGTTACAATGATGTGATAATGATTTTTCTTTGACTTACATGCTCCCTTATCCTTCAAAACCTGAAATACAAGCTCCAAATGTCAAATAAAATCAAGAAACAAGAAGATATGAGGGTTAGATAGATGATTGAACATAAAAACCCTAAAAGTTAGACCAAGTTTCATTATGATTTGACATTCAATGAAAGTTTGAAAATTTTAACTCTATCAAAGTTGATATTAAACTACATGATTGGATAACTTATGAAATTCTACCCCATTTCAAAAAAAAAAACTTTTAAAAAGACCAAAAAATGACCAAGATATGGCCATTTTAAGTTTGCATGAAAAAGCAAGAAAATCAAGCAGTTCTGTTTGTGATGGCGGCTCTGTTTGATTTTGTAGTGGCGCTATATGGCAATGCTGGAGTTTCCAGCGATGTAGTTTGATTTCTGAGTAGTGCGGTTTGATTCCAGTGGTGCAGTTTGAATTTTTGAGCGGTTCTGTATGGCCACGCCAGACTGTGAGCGGTTTTGTTTGCTGTAAACTCCAAAAATATCAAAAACCACATAATTTTCTCAAAAAACGTGATTTGATCTTCTGGTAGGCCCTCCTTCTAGTGCCAAAATGTGAACCTAGATCCTATACCTGCAAGAACACAAAAAATGAACACATTAATAAGATCAAATGCAAGTTAGAATAGAGGTTCCCCATAAAATCCATTTAACCATATTCAAAATAGAAATAAAACAAGAACACAATGAAAGAAGATGAAAATAAGCTAAATCCTATTGAGAATATGAAAACTCTTGATCTTATGGGGGAGTTGGTGCCAATTTTATGTGGAAATTGGCCCCTTCCCAACTCCTTTGCAAGCTTTTATGATGAATGGTGATGGTGATCCACTTTGTTGAAGATTCAAGTGTGCTCCATGATGAAAAACCTACATAACCTAGCTATGGATTCAAAAGTATGGATGAAGATTGCTAAAGATTTGAGCATAGTAAGTTTACTCAAATTGTGTATCTCAAAATGAAGGAGGAGCTCTTTATTTATAGAAAGAAATAGTTGAAGATTGAAAGATAGGATGAATGTGGGATAAAAGATAAGCCAATGATATGATGCCACTTGTCAACATGTGAATGATTGAGGAATGAGCACATTTTGAAGAATGTGCAAAGAGGGGGGAGATTCAAATTCAAAATATGGTTTGAAGGATGAGTTGAAAGGTGAAGCAAATGCACATGGCTCAAGAAAAGGACATGTAAGAGATTTTAAATGCTTTGCTGGAAGAGACAAGTCCTTTTGGGGGGATTTTTGAAATTTGAGGAATATTCCATCTTTGATGCCTTTTTTGAATGAAAATAGATGATTTATAAAAAATAAAATTGATTTTCATGTGCAAGTTGCAAAATATAGAGGATTTGATGGATTAAGACTAAGATTAATCAGGATTTGATTAATTTAAAGGAGATTTAGCTGATTTGACCATTTGATTTAGATTTTAGGATTGAAATAAATCAAAAAGAGATGAAAATGATTAAGACCCAGTTAAATAAATATTTTGATTTATTTAACCAAAAGGGTTGATGTTAGATTAAATTAGATAAATGTTTGATTTATTTAATTTAATTAGATGAACTTTAGAGATTTAATCAAATAATATGGATTATTTAATTAAACAAAGATAGGAAGATGAAATGACCTAGCTAATTACACAGAGACAATGATTTAATTAAATCGAGGGATTTATTTAATTAAAAGGTAATTATGATGACTTTAATCAAATAAGGCTATTTGATTAAATGGTTAGATAGCTAGGGATAATTTAGGATGAAGCGATGTTAGTAGATCAAGATCGAGTGTATGTACATTTCACGTGTCTACAGTAAATATACATAAATTATTGTTATTGTTTCTAAACCATTGCATTATTATGCATGGATCTACAAATTTGAATAGTAGTAAACTGGGAAATGATTTTTTTTTTTTTGTGATGATTCCATCAAGAGATTGTAAAACTGTACAAATAAAACTATCATTTCATGGATCTGAATCTTTTATTTCAATTTAGCATATCAAAGAGAAACATTATAGTTATATATAGGTACATATGTATACATACCCACATATATATAATAGCATAAATATGTATTGAACATGTTTTTTATTATAGGAAAAAAAGTTTTGAGGGGACCTAAAACCATTTAAAAAGTAAATAGTTTCTATTAAGATGAGTCAAGACTAACCAAGTAGCTCATAACAAAAAAACTTGCCATTAAGATGAAGCAGGACAAAGCAAGTAGCTTACCATCAACAAGTCAACAACAAAAAACAAAAGATAGCACCAACTAAAATAGGGGACTATTGTAATTTCTTTAAAATATTAGTTGCTTCCAAATCACAAGTAAGGATATGCTCATGCATATCAACAACCTCAACTAGTTTTTGAGAAGAGATCTCCATATTTTTCTTAATCTTGCTCCCCATTCGAATACTCAGACCAACATCCACAGCCAAACTCTAAATTCCCTTTAGCCCATCACCCTCATGTCCATCATCTTCTTTCCTCTTAAAAATCATTTCCCTAGACCATTTGTGAGCTTTTTCATTCAAAGAGAAAGACCCTGCACATTGTTTTGAAGAGAAGATTGACTTACTTTAACCAAAGTATCCAGATTGTCGTGTATTTTCCCAATCTTTTCAAGAGATGCAATTTTGGTTTCATGGTCTTTCTTCATACTCAACACATCATTTGAAACTCTATTAAGGATAGAATGCATTCTCTTGATCTAATCATAAATAGAAGCCTTAAGATTACTATTGTTAATAATCCCAACATTAATGTTGGCCAACGATCACAATTTGATATTAATCTAGTTTACTTGACTAAAAAACCATTTAAAAGCTTTAAAAAGTTAACAAAGCCCTCTTTTCCCATTCCCAAAACATTGTTGATTTGTTCCCTGTTACAATTGAAAATGTTAGTATGAGAAGACAAGCTATCAGACTCCTCTAGTTGAGCCCCTTGAAGGATATCACCCTACAATGCCACTTTAGGTTTTGTGGTTGTCTTCTCAACAACAACAATAGCCTTGGGAAATTCCATAGTCTCATTTCCAGACCTAGCATCATCAAATTCCTCACCAATATCCACCACCTTCTCAAGTTTCCTACCATCTATAACATTAATCCCCCTCTCCTTCTCATTACCATTTTTCCTTCTAGTGACAACATTAACTCCCTACTCCTTCTCATTACCATTTTTCCTTCTAGTGACAACATTAACTCCCTACTGCTTCTCATTACCACTTTTCAAATTTTTCTTAACTGTGGACCCCTTATCTTTAGCTACCTTTGCACATTCCATTGTAGGTTTAATATTCTTCCTCTCACGATCCATTGGAGGTTATGAAATTTCCCCCTTATTGGTTACATTTCCCTCCTTATAATCATTCTAACTCCCCTTCTTTTTTGATGAAATTGTAGCAGTCTCCACCACCTGGGATTTAGCTTTCTTACATTTACTCTTAATATTAATTGAAGGAGCCTCATCACCCTCCATATCCATCTAGGAGCTCCCTGACCAAGAAGGTTGGGGGTCCTTCTTGTATTGTTTCCTGGGTAATTGGTTAAAATTCTTTAGGGGGTCTAAGTAAAATTCCATTGACTCATACCCTTCCTCCAGGCCCATTCCTTATCCTTAGACTCTCTTCCAATATCATACCCTAAAGAAACATCCTTAATTGGGTGGGATTTGGTCATTTTTTTTATGTTTCAGGGACATAACTAGTATGACATCTCATATTCCATGATCAACACAATTAATCCCTCATGAAGAATTGAGTTATTAGGGTTCCTCCTAAACTCATTTTTCCATTCTCAAGTGAAAGAAGTAGATAATAAGGGAAAGAGACCAATTTATTGTGCTGAAAATGATTCAAAAGTATAAAATGAAAACCATAAACAACAAAATAATTCCCGTCAAGGGTAAAATACCTCATCAGCGCAACCAACAAGTCCACCCAGATAGGTTTGATGGATTTTCTATCATACCCACCACAAGATAGTTTTTTGTCTCTCCCTCTCATTCTCTTTGAAGAAGAACTTCATGGTAGAATTGGAGGCAAACTTATCTCTATAAAAATTCCTTCCATCAATAGCTAAACTCGTTATACTTGCAATAAGTTTCTCAATAATGTTGAAATCCATACCATAAACTCTAAAGCCTCTACTCTTCCATCCATTAACAAACACTTGGGAAATCTAAGAGTCAAACCCATGCAATTTGTGAATATAAGGGTTTAAACCACCTTTTTCTAGGATGTCCCATATCTTCCCATTTTTTTCCCTCTCTTCACAAGATACGAGTCCCACTCTGCATCTATTCCCACCCATCGCTGACAATGAACAACTCAAAATAGAGCACAAAAGAACCGAATATAGACTGGTAGCCAAAAGAAAACTCTAGAAGCAAATAAAGAAGCTTGAATAAATGCCCACAATTTTTGAGAAGCTAACATGTTAAGGACCAATAGTCATCATTAAAAGTAATCATGGAATCTTACCATAAACTCCACAATCGTTTATGGGAGAAGAGTCGAGCTACAATTTTCTTGTCATTTTAAAGAGGGAATAATTATTCAACAAGTGAGCACCTCTAGGCCATAACACACATACCATCTTGCAACGTTTGCTCATGCTTAGTAAAATTTTGAAATTCAATGGACAGGGGGTCATTTAAGTCCCATTGTTTAGGCTGAGAGAAGAACCCAATGTTAGCTAGACAATCAACAAGCCCATTAGCTTCACGAAAAAATATGAGAAACATAATACTACTCCAAAGAGTCAAGAATAGAGATGGAGTCCTTAATAATATTTTCAATAGTTTAACAAGAAGGGTGAAAAATATTAAGGAAATTTATAATGTTTAATGAATCTCCCTCAAACCATATCCTTTTAAATCCTTTTTCCTATGAAAGTTTCAAGCCATGATAGGATGTAGATGCTCACAAACACATGTTACAAACTAGTTTCTCATAAACTTGCAAGACATCTAAAATTAGTTAGAATTTTATGTGCATTAAATATTGCATGAAATTGAGAAAATCATTAGAGATCAAATTTCATGTCAATAATCTGGTTGTATGTCAATAATCTAGTTGCATGTCAATATTGTAGTTGCATGTCGATAATCTAATTGCATGTCTATAATCAAGATTGCATGTCTATAATCTAGTTGCATGTCAATAATTGAATTGCATGTCAATTATATATTAAGCCATTATTATGGATGAAAAGAAAAGAGTTTATTATTTTTATGATCATTATGCATGTTATTGCTCTTATATGTGATTTGGATTTAGGGTAAAAGTACAAAGTCATGTCACACTTTTGGCCAACTAAATAGTTTTGAGTGAAACAATTTCAGCCTAAACAGTTTCAGTTGAGCCAGTTTTGCTCGAAATCACGTGGCCAATACGTGGCACATAAAGTTTCGGGCAAAACCCTTTCTCCCGAAATCATAAAATTTATTTTTTTCCCTTTTCCAAATTGAAATGTGGCTCATTTTATGTGTGGGGTTTTGATAGAAATGGTTTCATTCAAAACCCTTTCTACCAAAATTGTCTATGTGACATCCTAGTTGGCAACCAACTCAATTTTTTTTAGAATTTTCTAAAACTTTCAACTTCAACTAAGTATTTCTTCAATAAAAATAATTTTAAAAATAAAAATAAAAATACCATTTTGTAGAGCTCAGAGTGTTAAATCAAAGTATATAATTTTTTCATATTTTGATTAGTTTTAATATATTATTTTTAAAATAATGCAAGTAGGTTGTTAAAGTTAAAAAGAGACTAATTAGAAATTAAAAAAAAATAGTAAAATATATATATATATATATATTAAATATATGGTGCACTATAGGAGAGAATCCTCTTCAAAAGGGTATGATTTTTTTTTTCAAAAGATTCAAAAAGTAGACAATAGTTGATGTCAAATGAAAACTATCAAATTTTTACAAGTTTTGACTCTAAAATGTTATTATGACAAAAATATACATCAAAATTCCAAAAAAATAAAATTCATCCACTAGATATTGAAGTTACCTATTTGGAGAAAAAAATTTAGGGGAAAATGAAGTTTTTTTCTATTTGTTTCTTGACGTCAAGTGAAGGTCACTTTTTATTGAAATTTTCAGCATTCCAAAATCTGCTCTTAAATTGATTAAAAAATTATCAAAACAATTTTTAAAAAATCTAAAAAATTACAGGAATAAACTTAATCAATATTTCTACATTTCTTTAGTTTACATCATTTTGAAATTTAAAACATAAAGACCACTTTTATGTGGTTGAAGTTCATAATTTGTTTTTCTATTGGCTGATTCCTTTATAATGTGTGACATAGGTTTGTACTTTTACCCTTTACCTTCCGAGACGAGTTTTGAATATGGGCTAATAGAGGGGAGTAGATTTTCTTTTCATATCTACCTACCATTTATGACTTATTTGCTTTGGCTAAAGCTATGTGTACCATTGAAATAGATGGATGCTATTTTATTCTCTCTGCCATATCCTAATAGTAGGGCGTAGCATGTTCATATGTGAAATTCATGTAGATATATCAGGTTGCACCAAATTCCATTTTGCTAGCCACTTCCATGTTGTGAGGCTTCTTGTGTAGAGTCAAGTATTCTTCATGTTAGGAAGAACTCTAAGGAAGTATAAGCTTCATGGTTGGGAAAAAAAGTGCCTGAGCCATGTTCTCACCTCTTGGTTTGTAGAGGATCATTGTGGTTAGTGGCTATCAAAGAATCTCTAGTGATTATGTTCTTTTTATCTTTACTTTTATTGTTATGACCAGATGGGCATAAGAGCCTCAGTCATATTATTGTATTGATTATATCTTGTACTCTATATTATTTGACTAGATAGTACTTCATGTGATGATGTACCTTGTTTCTTGTACTTAACATTCTAAATTAGATGCTTTTATATGTTAGATGTGACATGTCTTTTGTATATTTATTAAATATGTTTCATTTTGTTTCTATATTTATGAGAAAATGAGATATTATTTCTTCATGTGAGATTGTTTAGGGTTTTGAACCTTACAAAAGGCGAGAATTAAAAAAATCCATGTGAGGAAATAACTATTCAATCTATTAATATTCTCTTTGTGGATGCCTATGCTTGCATCACCATCAATATCCACCAATCTCATGCTTTTGAAATTTTCTTCTTTATCAAACAAGGGTGTCCTCTTTCACCATCTCTATATGTTCTTGTTGTTAAAGGGTTTGGATATCTTTTGGCCCATTCTATTAGAGCAATAGATCAATGACTATTCAAATTTAAACTTCACTCTATTCCAAAAGAAGATGAATGTAAAGAAATGGAATATCACATTCACAAATAAATTAGTATCCAAGCATTTATCTAAGCTCAAAAACTTATAAATAAACACTAAGCATCACACCTAAGTTTCAAATGCACACAAACAATGAATTTCTTCAGAAATGAGAAAAATGTTATTGGTCCTTCTTTGATCAATTCTCACTCTTACATCCAAGTGTAATAGGGATAAAAAATTTGGACCCCTCAAATTTCTTTGAATTACATATTTAAACATTATAAAGCATAACTGTCACTAAAATCTTGAAAATTGATTCTTTTAAAGAACTACAAAAATAAAGTTCATTACATTGAAACTTTTTGAAATTAAAACATTTAAACAAAATATAGTTTCTATTGAGGTGGTTGGGTGCACAAGTCCACAAGTGCTTCATTTTTTGCATGTTCCTATTGACTAGATTCTGCTCGTGTCTTGTAATCTTTGAAAGCTTGGGTAATGACCAATATTTCAGCATGCTGAGGAATTATGAAAATTTTGGTGAACTCAATACTATCAAATTTAGTGACAAGGTTGGCCAAAAATTTCTCTTACCAAGGCAAGACGGAGCCAACTTGGCCAACTTCTTCATGGTTTCATTATTAATATTGTGCTCATTCGAAAATGTATCAATAACCTAAAGAAACCCCTCCTTTAATTCCTCCAACATAGCCACTCCACCTTTCTCACCTTTCATGGGTTGGCATCTAAAGCCTGAGAACTCTTTAATAAGATCATCATTAAAACATGAGTCTACTCCTTCAATGACTTATTTTTCTCCTGAATATTTTTCTTAAGGAAAGTTTCCATTCAATATTTTTCTTCCACATTATAATCATAGAGTCCTCCTTGGATGGAATGATCTTCTCTAATGTAGCTTTTTCTAATCCCATATCTAAGATCTCTTTGAACTCCCTATCAGTTTGTAGTCACAAAGCCTCTTCTTGATTTCTATTTGCTATTTTAGTTTTAGTAGCATTTCTCAATAATATCAAGTCATCTTGGACTTTCTTCATTTTCTCAATAAAAGGAGGTCCTTTGATTTTTATATTGCTCACCCGCTCCTGAGAAATTCTCCCATAGTAGTTGTCTTTAATATGCACTTTTTTCATCATTGTTGTCCTATAAAATTTCAATTGAAATAAGAATTTTCTTGATTGAGAAGCCATCAATGACTTAAGACAATTTGAGAGTAGCTCCACTACCTTCTTCAATTCATCTTTTTCCTTCTTTTCTTTCTCTATTTTTTCCACCAACCTAGAGGTTGTCGCCTAGAAATTATGTACATCTCCATCCTTGCTAGGTGGACCCAAATCTACCTTTGTCATGTTGTAGTCAACTATGGTAGCTTGATAGGGTCTTTCTATGCAGATGGATGGGAAATTTCTATGAACAAGTGCCTTGATATACTATCCTCCGTCAACCTTGAAGTTTTTTTCAATTTATTGGCCTTAGCGAACCTCTATTGAAGATGCTCTACCATATTATCATTTGGAAGACTAACATGTATTATTTTTCCTTTTCTAGATAGAGTATTTTCCATCCATGAGGGGGAAGAAGTGGCACCAAGAGTTGGAGAAGACTCATGTGTGGAGAACTATAGGGATCTATTTAAAGGATGAGTCTTCATTACATTTTATATATCGAAAGGAAAAGAAGTAGGAGACTTACTTTTTTTTGTAATCCTCTCAATCACATTTTGAGATAAATCTAGTTGTTCTTTAGGAGCATCAAATTCCATTATCTCAACACCTTGTTCTTGTTCATCCCCTTTTTCCTTTTCTATCTCTTTGTCCTTTGTTTGGTCTCCTGGACCGTCACCACATGTCCTTTTAGGAATTCCCCGCTTTTCTAGAGGCTCTTCTATGTCTCCACTACCACTTAGTGGTATGGTGTGTTGTGCTAGAGATGACATTGTTGTTGGAAAGGATGTACCTACTTGACTCAAATTGATTTTTTCTCCTTTTCTTTGTCTGCATTTGGGTTGAGCTTTAGTAGCCTCAAATTTCTTCTTAGAAAGCCATATTTGTGTTCTTTTAAGGACCACTCTAGTTTTGGTCTTCAATTCTTTAGGCTCTCTAAGACTCCAATCAACAGGCACCATTAGATGTGTTTATATGTGGCTAGTGTAGATGGGATCAATCAGATTGATTTAACCATATTATACTTCATCAATATTCTAACCTATTATGAAAGTAATAATCTTCCTCAGAGTCATCCTCATCCAATTCCTCCTCCTCACCTCATAATCATCAAAACAATCCACCCAATAATCTTCTAAATGTGGTACATGATAAAATCCTGGGCCAAGATGAAGATTGTTCTTCACGAAATTCTTGTTGTCAAAAGGGAACCTCATTTTATACATAGAGACATTGTATTTCACAATATCCATTTCAATATTGAGGGTGTTTGATTAAGATTTTCTAAGACCAATGAGAAATGGGATACCTACCTTCTTCCTTTCCGCACACCTCTTTTTAACCTCTGCAATATGTTTGTAGACCTCTATCAAGATGAATTTTTCTTTCATATATTTGCGCAATTTTTAAGGTAGCCCATCATATCCTCCAACCCTTAAGTAGGTAAAACTTTTAAATTGAATGAAAATGCTATCGTACTTGTTGACTAGCTGAAAAGCCTCTGAAGAAACTATTTGCCTTAAGTCACCTTGCAACTCCCTGACCAATCTCATAATGAACACATCATTCACTCTCCTAAAATTATTATAACTCTTCTCCAGTTGTAAGTTAGGGTAATAATCATGAATTTGAATTTGATCATCAATTCTTCAAAAAGGTTTGGTCAAGGCCAGGGTCTTGTACATGCCAAAGCATATAAAAGGTAGGAAGACATATAGAAAGACTTGTAAATAGTGAAGCTAACTATAATATCATGCAACCTGTCACTAATTAAGGTTGCCCAATCCAAGTATTATGTTCCAACATAGATCATTTGAAAAAAGAAGTACATCCATTCTTCAAAATCTTAGGCATTCATGCTACTCCTTATTCTATGTAAGATATTAGGGTATGTGTAGGATCATCATGGAAAAAACATGCCCTTAAGTGGCGAAAAATTCAGAAAAACTAGAGTTAGACAACTTGATGTCAAAATTTGAATAAGTTATTTATATTATTTCAAAAATATGTAAGAATAGAATCTATAGAAAATTGAATGTAGTTTCTAAACTACTAGGTTTAAAAAAAAAATCTATTTGGTTAAAATTTGAAATTTCAATGCAGTAGTACTTAAATTTCAAGGAAAAAAATAAGAAGTGTCTGTCTAACCATTCTAACCACAATAAAATGATAATATTTTTTTATAAGATTTTGGATATAAGTAGAGGACTCATGTCCCGATGTGATGCATATTTTTTTGTAATTTTTTCCAAGTAAATTATTAATTATGAATTTTTATTAAAAATTTGAAAAATATAAAACTCATATGTCTCCATTAACCTTAACTTGGTCAAAACTTCATGAAATTCAATTTTTTTTTTAATCCTATAGTATGTGAAGCATAAAATGTGACACATGTTTCAAATTCAAAAATGTGACATTTGAAAGCTATAGATTTTTTCAATCAACCTATCAATCGGGACTTTAGTAAGTAATCAAATAGAAAATGAATAATAATTATTTATTAAATTCAAAGTAAAGCATAATTTATATTGGTGGAAAGCTGATAATCTCCTTCAAAAACCCTTTTTGTTTCATCAATTTTTGGTTAAAAAAAAGTTGTTAGCCATGCATACGCTACACATACCCATCATATCACCACTTTTTGGCCCATCATGATCCTGTACATACCCATTAATAATATATAAAACCTCATCCCAAAAATGAGACCTATGTAGGTTTTTAGGTAATTGATATTTCCCTTTCTTTGGGGTCTCAAACCATTCTCTAACAATGTCATTTTTAAAGTATCATTTTGTTTCAGAGAAGCAACTTATGACAATGTGAAATTGAAATCTGTAAAGACATCCCTCTTGAGCAATTTGAAACAACCACTACAAGTAGCTCCATCGAGGGTTATTACAAAATCATTGTACAAATTCATTCTAATTTCCCTGGTCCTAGGTTTGTAGTGATTTATACACTCCAAGACGAGGTATGTGCATTGCACAGCTATAGAGAAAGCAACCACTTCCAATAAACCACTCTCTACTAATCACTGAGTGATAGGGGATCTATCTAGTTTATTTTTGCTTTCCCAAACTTCCCCTACGTTTATGTTCCCTAGTCTGGTGTCACCTATCTTTGGCAATGTGCTTTCCAAACCAGATAAATACCCATATCCTAGATACTTGTACTTCATCTTTGCTCAAATTCCAATCACCAAATTCTGGAAATTTTTTATTAGAGTTTCCCCTACAGAAACCAACTTTCGACTCAAGAAGTCTCCTTAGTGTGAATGAATATAGTAACTAGGATAATGTTAAGAGCACTGCTTACCTATTTATATCCTCTTCGATGATATCTCTATAACAAATTCCACTTAAATTATGTTTGCAATTCTCATCGTAATCTTACCTCTTTGAGCTCTAAAAACCCCAATTTCATCTATAAATGTGACGAATGATTATGCTCTAAGGCACTTTAATCTTCATATAACTCAAAATTAATTCCACCTTACTTGGCTCTGATAGTAATTAATGCTAGTATGTGGCTTACTTGGTGCTAATTTTGAACTCACATTGCATGGAGGAGAGTTAGGCTTTCAAAAAGTTCTTGAAACCATGTCACAATTCAATAAAGGTTTCAAAACCTTAATTAGCCTCTACTTCAAATGTTTCCTTTCCTTTCTTCATGAATATTCATTAGAGAAGGAAAATTTTGATGTTAGATTTAGGCTTTGTTAAGGTTGTGAAAACCTTGTTGGGACCAACACGGTTGCTGCAACTTCATAAAATAGTGATGAAGTTCAAGAAATAGCTCATAATGTTTCATTTGGCCACAAAGTATAAGGTTCTTAACTCAATGTTGGAGCTTGACAAGGTTGTGAGAACCTTGTCAGCTCCTGGTGATAGTCCTAAATTTGAGGAGAAATTCCATCATTCTTTTCCTTTGGAATACTTTTTGAGAATTTGAAAGGTTTTGAAAACTCTAGTGGGTCTTGAAGGATTTTTGAAAACTTCATTAAAGATCAGCTCCTTAAGTTTTAAATAAAAATACTTGATTAGGAAAACAAAGGTTGTGAGAAACACATCAGGTTTTGACAAGGTTGTGAGAATCTTGTTGGATCCCAATGATAGTTAGTAAAGCAGTACTAGAAGCCTATTTTAAGTAAAAATGGCTAAGTATAAAAGGATTTCTTGGGATTCCAAAGGCATGAATGACACTTCAATGAACTCTGATGATCCATGAGGCTCAAAATTAACCAAAGATGGATAAAAATAAGACCTTAAAAGGTGATGGACTATAATACGCCAAATTCAAGGCAACACTCTTCAAGACCAAGAGACATTTGATATAGTTATGAGGGCCATCCCTAAAGATATATGAAACATAAAATTGGTGTTCACTCTACCATGCCTTGGTGGAAATATTAGAGGTGGTGTCCCATTACAACTTTATGTAATTATAAGTCACATCTTGGATATCATTGGCTTTCTCCTCATCTCCCTATGGTGCCCAGTTTAAACTAGAGATGTCATTTACAATTGTCGATCTCTATAGTGCTCCTCCCCTTTGCATCTTGTTAAAGTGAGATCGGTGTTTCAACTTCTTTATTTCCTTGTGATTTTCTTGATTATTATTTTTATGGCTTTGAATGGTGTGTATGAACCACCACATGTTTGAGATGATGTTCCTCAACATGCCAATTGTTGGCATTTTATATATTTATATGCTTGGTTTATCATCATGCTTCAATTCAATGATGTGCATTATATATGTTATGCTTAAATGTGGACATGATCATCGATGTTCAAGAAATGATTTATATGATAGATATATATAGTATGTTATTGAACACCATTGGGTGATTATGTTGTGCTTTGGCTATACATACATTGATCAGGTACCCTTGATGACATTGAATGGTTATAGGTATAGGTTTATTTCTCCACCTAGCTACATAGTTCTAAGTTATTCCCTAACAAGAATTAATTCAAAGATGTCATATTGGGCCTCCATATCCATTCCCCAATTGTACTTGAATCAAGTATGGTATGTGTCATGTTTGACCCTATGTGAACCCAGATCCAAATTAGGGGTGATTATGGATTTCATCTAGGTTTTGAAATTCTAATTTGAACTTGATTTAAATAATTTACTAATTGCATGCTTTTAAATGATAGTTAAATTGCCTTTTTTATTGTAAATGAAATATTAGGAATTTAAATGATTTCTATAATGATCATCAAAATATTTTATGTGTTTAGGGAAGAATAAGAAAATGAAAATATATTTAATTTAATTAATTTTGGAAAATCCCTAGGTGGGAATGTGTATTTGTATTCGATTTAATTGTTTAATAAAAAATATTGAAAAGGGAAATTATGTTGAATGTTTAATTGTGTTCAATTATAATTTTGAGAAATTAGAAGTAAATAAAATATAAAATATGAAAGGAAAATGGGTTACAAGAGAAAAAGACTTGGATTTTAATTAATTATTCAATCTGAAGGATTTTTGCTCTCAAAAACCCTCTCTTGCCAAAATTTTAAAAATGTGATTGGTAATGCAATTGTGAACAAATTTGAATGGGATTCAAAGCAATGAGATAGAAATGCGACTTGGGGAACATGCTTGCAAGTGGTCTTGTGTGTTTGTCTGGACTGCTTGAGGTATTATCCATTTGAAATTTGAACATGAATTGAGTAATTTGTTTATTTATTTTAATCTAGTCAATTTATTTCAATGCAAAAGGTTGGAGTAGGATTGGGGTAGTGTAGACAACTCCCAACACAATTTAATTTATAAAATATGATGCTTAAATTATTTTTTTCAATTTATATTTGAAAATTTCCAAAATGTAAGGTTATAATGCTCAAATTTTCAAGAAATGCATGCAAAGTGTGTTGTTGGGTGTATTTAGAGAAAAAGGTGTTGGAACACAAAGATCTACTGAGGGTGAATCAGTAGATATTGAAATTTTTACCTCTCAACACACAGTGTAGATTAACTACTTAGATTCTTAATGTGCAGATAAAACTTAATAAGCAAACACAAGAGAGGGCACACATGTAGTCATCACATAACAACAAATGTACGTGGAAAACCCAAGGTTGGGAAAAACCACAGTGAGAAATGCTGCTAGGATCTACTGTCCTAATCCAGCCTCACAAGCTTTGAGGTTCAATTACAATTCTATAAGGGAACCAAACCTACGGAGACACCTATCCCCTGGTTTTAGGAGCACCCACTCCCTAATTTGAACACCTACCCATATATTTGATGGCACCCACCAATCAGATTTGCAATGCAAGATATTGCAATTTTAATGACAATTCTATGTTGCAACTTATTTGTAATTGCACTTACATGTATTTTACACACTCTGCAACTCTTCCTTTTCTTTTTACTTCTTTATCTGGTCAACATTCACCTCCTTTTTGCACCTCTATTCTCTGCATCTACTATTTACTCATTAACACATCCTTTTCTCTGTAATACACCAGTTTGAATGAGTAGAACCCAAACAAAAAGCACCAATACAATCAAGGGTTTTACACTGAATATAAATTAAGAGTTGAATTCCTTATTTTTGTTTGGTTCAACTTATTTAGGCATAGTGCATTCTTTCTTTGCAATCGTATTCTCTACACTGCCATTTTCAACTCTTCTTTTCCCATCACTCTCTCTCACACTTTTTTGACTACTTTTTCACCACTTAGCCACTTCTTCGAGCCATGCATCATTGAACAATAGGACTTGTGTTTTAATTAGGTTTTTTCATTCTTACTTCTTCAGGAATCATTCTTTGCATCAAGACATACACATATTAATTTATGTCTTAGAAGGTCTGCTAAGATTGGCAATCTGTAAACCCTAAATTGAATACACATTTAATGTAATATTTTGTTCATAAGATCTGAATTCAATCTTTGTTGACATAGCACTATGTGCTGCCATTCTACAACTCAAATCACCAATTAATTTTATTGTTGGAGTAGGTAGACCAATTAATTTCATTCTTTTGGTTGGCTTCCAATCAGAAACCGCTTACATAGACTTAATCGTTTGAAACCACTACCTTCAAATTTTGTTTGATGATCTTGTCATTACACACCATGATCCATGGTTCTCTATTCATCTTGACAACATCAAGACATCACTGTCAAATTATTCTCCTTTGAATCTCAATTGTTGATCTCATAGATTTATGACCATCATGCCTCATTACATCAAAGGGACTTGTAAATTACTCACTTTGAATTCTTGCTTTCTCTTCGATAATTTGCCTTCGATTAGTACACCCACATCATCGTCACATAATTCACAACAAGAATGTGAATTTCTCAATCGAGCAATGTTCATCACCATTTAACATCTCACATCAACCACTACTATATCCTTCTACCACGTGTCATAAGCTTACTTGAATGCCATCTTCATGTGTCAACCATATCACCACCAACCATTATCCAACTTATCATTATATTGAAAGGACTTATTATCAAGTCACTTTGATGTAAATTCTTCTCATTGATGAAGATCCATCAGAATATCGAGGGGACACTAGAATGCCTCTTATCGAAATGGCATTGTATCATCAATAGCTCCACCTTTCTTCACATATTGTCATCGTAGTGTCAAAGAGACACTAAAAGGACTCCTACCAACATGCTGAGGTCTCTCCGATTAGATGCCCATGCATTCACAGCTTCTCTTGTAGCTCCACTTTGGTCAAGTAATCAACTGCTACCACTCATCAACCACATCATCTTTATACTTTACTTCACAATTCTCGACCTAGTCATACTTCATTATTGAACCCACCAATAGAGTATTAAGGGGACATAAAATATAGTCTCTTCTAATTGCTACTGTCACACCGACACAACACTACCTCTCTCCATCGCTACATCACTAGGACACCAAACTCAAACTCTCTAAAGTAATGATGTCTCCCCAATCAAATACACATCCTATACTAGCCTCAACAAAAAGGGACTTTGCTATATCAAAGAGACTTCACTTATTGTCTCTTTGAAGACTTAAAGTCACTTCGATAGCCACTAAATGTATCCTTTAAATGCTAGGAAAAGGGGGATGGTTCCCCTATGAGTGAAAAGACATAAATGATGACTTAAATGGCCTACAATTGATAATAAAAGTCATCAAAAAAATAGAACACTGCATGAACACTATGACTGTACACTCCTTATTTCATCATTTTGATTTATTTGTGCAACACTTTTCAAGATATGCTCTCTGCACCATGAACAACTTGCACATTTCCAATACTTGATCCACAACTTTTTACATCAATGAAAATAATATTCCAACAATCTCCCCCTTTTTCATTGATGGTAAAACTTGAAATGCTCACACAGATTATAACATATAATTTATGTACCAATTAAATTATTTACCCAACAGTTCATTCCCCCTTTGACATACATTTCCTCCATGTTCCCATTTGAGAATTTTCCACAATTCTCCCCCTTCGACATCAATGGAAAAGGGTAGACTCCCCTTGATAAAGTACTCCTCCTAGCTTGATTCTAGCCATATTTCTAGGGATAAATGTAGGACAATTGAGGCTCCCCCTAGATGCATATCCTATCACTAGAGTCTAGTGATGTGAGGTGGGAGCAATTGATCCCAACTTGTACCTCAAATATTTAAATTTATTAGTGGGAAGAGGATTAGTAAAAATGTCAGCTACCTGTTCTATTGTTGGGACACATTCCATGATTACCTATTTGTCTACAACCTTTTCTTTGATGAAGTGATACTTAATAGATATATTCTTTGTTCTAGAATGCATCACTAGATTCTTTGAAATGTTTATGGCACTTGAGTTATAAAAAAAAAATTGAGATTGGTCCTTTATACTCTACCTTGATGTCCTTAAGTGTCTACTTCATCCATAAGACCTGAGTACAACAAGCTGTCACTACTACATATTCTATCTCAACTGTGGAGAGAGTAACCAATTCTTGCTTCTTACTCATCCATGCAACCAATCTATTTCCTAGAAAGAAAGCTCCTCCACTAGTGCTTTTCCTGTCATCCACACTTCCAACTCAATCAATATCAATATATGCATTCATTGTGAAATCTTTTCTTTTATGGTACCATAGCCCATAGTCAATAGTGATTTTAATATATTTGAAGATTCTCTTCACTGCATTGACATGAGACTCTTTAGGTGTAGCCTGAAATCTTGTAACCATGCATACTGCTTGCGTAATGTCCGGTCTTGATGTAGTTAAGTATAGCAAGCTTCCTATCATTGACCTATACATAGTATGATTTACATTTGGGGATTCATCTAATTTTCTCAATATGTAGCCAGTTATCATGGGAGTACTAACTAGTCTACTATCTTCCATGCCAAACTTCTTAAGGATATCCTTAGCATATTTAATATGAGATATGAATATCCCATTTTTTGTTTGTACAATTTGGAGACCAAGGAAAAATGACAACTCTCCTAACATGGACATTTCAAATTCATCTTGCATGTGTGTAGCAAATATTTGACAAATTTTATCATTGATACCTCCAAAAATTATATCATCTACATAAACCACAACAACAATCATGTGCTCACCTTCTGATTTGAAATATAAATTATTTTCTACACACCCCTTTTTGAATCCTTGATGTTGCAGGTATTGGTCCAATCTAGAATACCATCCTCTAGGTGCTTGTTTTAGACCATAAAACTCGTTTCTCAGTCTGCAAATGTAACCTTCTTCTGAAAGCTAAAAACCTTCTGGTTGTTCAACACAAACTTCCTCTTCAAGGTATCCATTCAGAAATGCATATTTAACATCCATCTGATACACCTTAAATCATTTGTAAACTGAAAATGCAAGAAACATTCTAATGGCTTCTAGTCTTGCAACAGGTGCAAATGTCTCTTCAAAATCAATGCCTTCAACTTGTGCATACCATTTTCACACTAACATTTCCTTGTTCCTAATCACAACTACATCTTCAATTAGCTTATTTTTGAATACACATTTGATACCAATTACATTTTTGCTTGATGGCCTAGGAACTAATTCCCATGTCTTGTTCTTCTCAATTTGGTTGAGTTCCTCCTCCATGGATTTTATCTAGCTCTCATCTTTGCTAGCTTCATTGAAGCTCTTTGGTTTGATCTGAGATAGGAGAGAAAAAATTACTTTTCACAATTCCTTACAAGTCTTCTCATTGTCTGAAATCCTTCATTTTTGTCACCAATTATTTGATCTGCAAGATGATCCTTTTGTACATATTTGGCAGGGGCACGTTTAACCTCTTCCTTATTTTCTTCTTCTTGTTTCTCTACTTCAACTGTTGGACCTATATCATCATCTTATGATTCAATCTTAAAATTATTTCTACTAGACTTACCCTGACCTACATTTTGATCAACCTTGACATTTATACTTTCGACAATCTTGTGCAGCCTCTTGTTGTAACACTTGTAAGTGTTACTCTAAGTGGAATATACTAGGAATATTCCTTCATCACACCTTGACTCAAAGCTTCCCAAGTCTTCATCTTCTCTTTTACTGTATCATTTTCTACCAAACACCCTAAATTACTTAACCGATGTAGGCTTTCCATACCACAGTTCATATGGAGTTCTACCATTGTTTGATCTTAGCAAGGCTCTGTTCTAAATATATACAATAGTATAAACTACTTCCTTCCAAAAATTATTTTCCAAATTTGCCTCATTTAACATTGCTCTAGCCATTTCCTTCACAATCCTATTTCTTCTTTCCACTATGCCATTTTGTTGTGGTGTTCTTGGTGTTGAATATTATCGTTTAATTCCATGATTTTCACAATATTCTTTGAATTCACTTGATGTAAATTCTCCTCCTCTATCTAATCTTAGGAACTTAATTCTTCTCCCAATCTCTTTTTCTACCAGCTTCCTAGAAATATTAAACTTCTCAAATGCTTCATCCTTCTCCTTTAGAAACATTACCCATTCCATTCTAGTGTAATCATCAATTAGCAACATAAACTATTTTTCACCTTGCAGTACTCTTGTTCTCATGGGTCCACACAAATCAATATGAACTATTTCCAAATGTTTTGTGGTTAAATAATCCTTTTTTGGAAACTTAAACCTTATTTTCTTTCCTTGTTGATACCCTTCGCAAATAATGTTTTCAAGCTTCACTATCTTAGGCATATTCCTAACTAGTCCTATTGCGCTTATTTTTACTAAATTGTCAAAGTTTACATGCCCTAATCTTTTATTCCATAGCCAACTCTCATCTACTTCACTGATTAGATAATTGTGGTCTTTTACCTTAAATAGGTTGTAGAGGTTACTATCAGTCCTTATCCCTTGTGCAATTGTCTTACCATTCTTTCTAATCTTGCAACCCTCAAAGTTAGATACAATTTTGTACTCATTGTCACACATTTGGCTAACACTAAGAAGGTTATGTTTCAAACCCTCAATATAGAGGACATTTTTTGTCTTATTCTTTCTGTCCAAGCTCAAGATCCCTTTACCATAAATTTTGACAGAGGTGTTATCACCTAGGCTTACTGATGCTTCTTTACACTTTTTGAGTTCAATGAATTTTCTTTTATCTCTAGTCATATGCTTGGAGCAACCACTATCAATCACCCACAAATTTTGTTTCTTTGCATGCAGTGTTGTTTGGAAAATAATAGATTGAGTAGAACTCTTCCCTTTCTCCTTCCACACCTTCTTAGGTTTCCTATAAAAAAATTCTTCCTTTTTCTTAGGGATTTTAGTTTCCTTTTCAATATTGGGAGGTGAGTTTTTCTTCTTCTTAGACTAAACATTCAGTCATGTAAATTTTGTTCTACAATATCTAGCTATATGACCAAAATTGTTGCAACTATAGCATACTATATGCATGTCAACCAAGGGAGAAAATGGATTTTTTCTTACAAGCTTTGTGTTCCTCCTTGGAATGACTCTACACTCTCTAGTCTTATGACCACAATGATTACATGTATAACAATACCCATGGAAGTATGATGAGTACCCGGTCATGGCGTTTCCTTCAGCTAGAGGTGAAAATATCCTTTGTCTCAAATTTATTGAATAATGCACTCTTGTGAAGCCTTCATCATCCATCATTTTTGTGTTCTTCTTCTTCTTTGAATAAGTAGGGGAAATCTTGTTATATTTTTCATCTTCAATCGGCTTTTTCTCTTTATCAAAATTTTCTACTATAGCAGGCTTCTTTTCGACTTTAGAGACATCCTTATTGTCAGGTTTTTCATCATTAAGGATTGCATTTTCTTTAGCCCTAAATCTTTCATAGTGTTTTGTGGAGGCATCAACAAATGAACTCTTTCCTTTCTCCAGTCCTAAGCCATATTTTTCTTTATTCGCTAGCTTTTTTGTACTTATCAACTCATTCAGAATGTCAGAACCACCTTTTAATTTTAGACCCTTATTGACTTGCTCATTAGCCTTCTCCAATTCCTTTATTAAGGAAACTATTTCTGCCTCAAGCTTTGAACATCTATCCATTTCAAACTCAAGTTTAGACATCATTAATTCTTCTATTATTTTGTCTTCCTCTACTTGAAGTTTCAAACTTACTACCAATTGATTAGATTCCTTAAGATCCTAGGTTAGCTTTTCATTCTCCTGTTGAGCATGTTTTTTCAATTTTTTGTTTTCCCTTTTAAGATCATCAAACTTATCTCTTAGTTCATTGAGATCTTTAAGATCACTGATCAATTCTCCCTCAAGATCAACAACTACCTCCACTTCTTCTTCATGAGAACCCTTAGCTTGTTCATCCTTTTGATCCTTATATTCCTTGGCCATAAAGATGAATTATTCCTCTTCTTCCTCCATTATAAGAGCACAATCCTATTCATCATTTGAACTATCACTAGTATCAGATAAATCACTTTCTTCTTGAATGTACAAGCTCTTCTTCTATCCAAAACTCCTCCATTTAGGATACTAATATTTCTTCTTTTTGCTATCCCCTTCTTGCTCAATGTTATCTTCTTGATCATAAGGGAACTTTTAAGAAAAATGACCTATTCTTCCATAGTTAAAACACTTAAAGGGAAACTTACCTTTATACTTTCCAGATCCTCTCCTTAGTCTTCTTATGAAGTTTGCTTCTTCCTCATTGGCCTCTTTATGGTATAACATAGAGGCTGCAGCCTTGTCTTTCTTATCTACCTCATCCTTTTCATTTTTAACAACCTTGAATGCAACTTCTCTTCTGGATGGTTCAATATCTCCCATCCTCATCTCATAAGCCATGAATATGTCATACACTTCATCAAGGGTGAGGTTATCCATTTCTCTTCCTTCTTCGATTGCAAAGATCTTGGGGTCATATCTAATTTTCATAGACCTTAAAAATTTCAACACAACAAAATCTTCTTTTACTTCTCCAAATACTCTGATAGAGTTTACTACATCGTCAAATATCAGAAGATAGTCTGTAATCTTTTCCTCTTCAATCATCTTTAAGCCTTCAAATTTTCCTCTCAACACTTTAAGCTTTTCCAAATTCACCTTGCTATCTCCTTCATAGATGTTTTTCAATATTTCCCAAACATCATACGCCATTTGACAATGCATAACTTTTCCATGCACAAAATCCAAAAAATTATTCATAATGGAAAACCAAGCTTTTTCATTGTTCTCATAGTCCTTCTTTCCTACAACTATGTGGGAAGAGTAGCAAGGAGAATGTATTTGGTTTTGACTAACATCCAAACATCAATTCCTAGGGATCCCAAATAACCATTCATCAGTGAGCTCCACTTAGCATAGTTTGTTCCATCAAATTGGAGTGGCTTTCTTGAACCTTCCTGATTGTTCATTTTGTTCACACTACTAGAATCTACTTGAGTTGATTAAGGTTCACCTACAGAACCCAAGACTCTGATGCCAATTGTTGAAACAAAGAGATCTACTGAGAGGGGGGTGAATCAGTAGATATTGAAATTTTTACCTCTCAACACTTAATGCAGATTAAATATTTAGATTCTTAATGTGTAGATAAAACTTAATAAGCAAACATAAGAGAGGGCACACATGCATTTATCACATAACATCAAATGTATGTGGAAAACCTAAGGTGTGAAAAAACCATGGTGAGAAATGTTGCTAGGATCTATTAGTCCTAATCGAGCCTCACAAACTTTGAGGTTCAATTACAATGCTTTAAGGGCACCAATCCTAAGGAGACACCTATCCCCTGGTTTTAGGAGCACCCACTCCAAGGAATCACCCACTCCCAAGAATTTGAGCACCTGCCTAGATATCTGATGACACCCACCAATCAAATTTACAATGCAAGATATTACAATTTTAAAGAAAATTCTATGTTGCAACTTATTTGCAACTACAATTACATGTATGTTGCACACTCTTCAACTCTTCCTCTTCTCTACACTTCTTTATCCACTCTGCATTCACCTCCTTTTCTGCACCTCTATTCTTTGCATCTACTATTTACTTAGCAATGCATCCCTTTCTCTATAATGCACTAGTTTGAATAAGTGGAACCCAAACAAAAAGCACCAATACAATCAAGGATTTTACATTGAATATAAATCCAGAGTTGAATTTTTGAGTTTTGTTTGGTTCAGATTATTCAAGCATAGTGCATTCTTTCTCTGCAATCATATTCTTTGTACTCTGTCATTTTCAACTCTTCTTTTCCCACCACTCTCTCACACTTTTTTGACTACTTTTTCACCACTTAGCCACTTCATCGAGTTGTGCATTACCGACCAATATGACTTGTGATTTAATTAGGGTTTTTCATTCTTAATTTTTCAGGAAGCATTCTTTGCATTGAACCATACACACATTAATTTCTATCTTAGAAGGTCTTCTAAGATTGGAAATCTATAAACCCTAAATTGGATATGCATTTAATGTAATCCTATGTTTATAAGATTTGAATTTGATCTCTATTGACATAGCACTCTATGCTATCGTTCTAGAACTCAAATAATAAATTAAGTTGATTGTTGGAGTAGGTAGACTAATTAATTTCATTCTTTTGGTCAGCTACCAGTTAGAAATTGCTTACATGGAATTAACCATTTGAAACCACCCCCTTCAAATTCTATCCATTGATCTTGTCACTACATGCCATGATCCATGGTTATCTACCCATCTTGACAACATTAAGACATCGTCGTTAGATTATTCTCCTTTGAATCTCAATCATCGATCTCACAACTTTATGACCATCGAGCCTCATTACATCAAAGGGACTTGTAAATTACTCAATCTGAATTCTTGCTTTCTCTTCAATAAGCTACCTTTGATCAAGACGTCCACATCATCATCACACAATTCACAAGAAGGATGTGAATTTCTTAATCGAGCAATTGTTCATCACCATTTAACATTACACATCATCCACTATTGTTTCCTTCTGCTACGTGTCATAAGCTTACTTGAACACCATCTTCATGTGTCAGCCATATCACTGCCAACCATTATCCAACTTATCATTGTATTGAAGGGACCCTTAGGACTTTTGATCCTTCTATTATATTTATCCACTTCAAAGGCTATTATAGGTTCCAAAATGGTATAGTTGATGCTCTAAGATGTTTGATAGGTCTTCATGACCCCTGCAACCTCTTGACTCTTCAAGTGGCCTTTAAGGAGCTTGGGTGCCCCTACACCAGCTACCAGTTAGAAATTGCTTACATGGAATTAACCGTTTGAATCCACCCCCTTCAAATTTTTGTCCATTGATCTTGTCACTACATGCCATGATTCATGGTTCTCTACCCATCTTGACAACATTAAGACATCATCATTAGATTATTCTCCTTTGAATCTCAATTGTCGATCTCACAAATTTATGACCATCGAGCCTCATTACATCAAAGGGACTTGTAAATTACTCAATCTGAATTCTTGCTTTCTCTTCGATAAGCTACCTTCAATCAAGACATCCACATCATCATCACACAATTCACAACAAGGATGTGAATTTCTTAATCGAGCAATCGTTCATCACCATTTAACATTACACATCATCCACTATTATTTCCTTCTGCCATGTGTCATAAGCTTACTTGAACACCATCTTCATGTGTTGGCCATATCACTGCCAACCATTATCCAACTTATCATTGTATTGAAGGGACTCATTATCAAGTCACATCGATGTACATTCTTCTCACCATTGAAAAGCCATCACAATATTGACGGGATGCCAGAATGCCTCTCACCAAAATGGCATTGTCTCATCAATAGATCCACCCTTCTTCACATGCCATCATCATAGTTGTTAAGCCTTGCATAGCCACCCTATTTTGTTTTGGGTCAAAATTGGTCCCCCCTTTGTTGTTTTTGTCCTTGGTGTTCTTGTTCAGGTCTTAGGATTTGTTTCTTTTTCATTTAAGTCCTTGTTTACCTTTGTTTTTTGGGTTCGGGTTTCAGAATGACACTCACACTTGGTACTTTCCAAAGTTCAAGTTCCCGTTTGTGTTCCTATCCTGATCCCCATGCTTTGCCTTGTGTTTCTTCATTTTTTTAGATTTGGGTATCAGATCATATCTGTCACCTTACACCCTTAAATGTGTAAGTTCCTAGTTTTGTTTTGAACCTGAATTCCACTTTTCTTCCCTGTGTGTTTTTGCTTGTGTCAGAATCAGACATCGGACTGGAACTAGAACCAAGAAATTTTCCAAAGCTCTTGTTCTTGTTTCCATCTTGATCCTGATTTCTGACTCTCTTTGTCTTTTTTAGAATCAAACATCAGACTGGAACTGGAACCAAGAAATTTTTCGAAGTTCTTGTTCCATGTTCCATCCCGACACTGATTCTCGGTTTGTCTTTGTTTGTTGGGATTTAGATTTTTGTTAGTTGCTGGAACCTTGCACTCATTGAAAGTTTGGTGTTGTGTCTTGTCTCGATCTTGATTCCTGCTTACCTTTCATTCTTGCGATGGCACATTTATGACCTCCACCCCAATATTGAGGCCCAACTAACCCAAATTTATGGACACTTGTTCGCACGTGCAAACTGGTTTTTATTCCTATCACTCCTTGGTTTTTGCTCATTTTGTCTTGTAGGCTTTGAAAGAGCAAACCAGAGTGACACTAAGCATTGGGGTTTAAGGTAGCACTTGGATTTATCGCCATGCTGTCAAATTTATGGTTATGTTTGGAGCTAGATGTATTGTCCTTGTTTTCCCTTTGTTTATGGTTTTCTTGTGTTTTTTTGTCCTTTATTTCACATTTTTGGTTTCTTGCTTTTTTTTTTTTTGGTTTTTCTTGGCACCCATTGCTGTGTTTTTCTTTGTTCTTGAACCCTTTAGTTCATTTGTCCTTGTTTTGTTTTGGGTTTCCTTCATTTTTCTGTTTTCTCATGTTTTGTTTTGTCTTTCATTCGCAGGATTTTCTGTTCCATTGTACCCTAGTTTACCTAGGGTTTTTGTACTACCTAGTCAGGTTTACTTTAAATTTTATAAATTTTATAATATGGACCATTACAAATCATTATCCGATCTTGAAGGCATGTTTAGATATTTTGTTATATTTATTTGGATGCCTTTATTTTTACTAATTGCCTTGATCCTGATTCCTGCAACTCTGTTAGAATTGGGATTCAAAACTGCACTATCTGCTTAAACAATCATTTGGGTCAAGTTCTAAACCATATCCTGATCCTGACTTCAAATATTTTATCGAGATCGAAGTTCGGGTTGTGACTTCAAAATGTTTGAAGGTTTTGACAATGTATCAACCAGGGTCCTGATTTCGATCCCCACATTAACATCAGGATTGGATTTCAAACAAGCACCAAGCCCTTGACATGCATTTAGGTTCCACCATTTAGTGCCCTCCCAATTTTGACTTCAGACAACTTGGAGTTGACCTTTCCCTGCTTGTTTTCGAAAGGCCCAGTCCTAAACCATTTCCTAAATCTGACTCCTGAATTATGGTCAGGATTGGAACTTGGGATGTTACTCAAACTTATTCACTCTTTTGGGTCTAGTTCCGAATCAGATCTTGATTTTGAATTTTGATGCTCCATTGGGATTGAAACTCAAAAAGTTCCCTTTACTAACTTTTTTTGTTAAGTATAATTGCTTAGTGAAGGCCCGATCCCGATTTTTGAACACATTGCGGGATCAGACCATTAAATGAAACTAAACCCTATTCATCACTATAGGTGTAGGTGCTGAACCAAAACCTGATTTTGATATCTAATAGAATTGAAGTGTATTATATTAAGTTCTAGTTCAAGGTTTTCCCTGATCCTGAGTTTTGATCTAGTTTAGTACTATGCTTAGAATGGTCAGGTTCTTGGTTCTATCTAGAACCCGAAACCCAAAAATGTTGAATTCACTTGTAGAATAGGAATTTATTTTGAATGAATTAAGATTTAATATGAATGCTTGTGCTAATTTTTTCTTCACATGTTTTCTCTTTTTTTGATAATGGTCAGTATTGTAGGTGATTAATAAATTATATGATATATTATGCTACAAGAATGGGAAGGTTAATGAGATTAACTATTGTGGGATCAATGGATGATGGTCCATATCAGAAGAAAGTATGGGAGAATTATGACCAGCTGGAGTTGAAAGCAACAGAAAGACACTTTAAAAGGGTCAGTGATGCATTTTTTATGTTATTATTAATCAACTCATAGGTGATGTTGGTTTTAGATTGTCCCAGGAGGAAATGGAGTTTATTGAAGAGTAGGGATATTGGTTTATTCAATACCCCAAATCCACATATTTTAGACTGTTTGGGTTTGACAAGCTCACCCTTTCAAATTGTCAAAGTGTTGTGGTGATAGATGGGTCTTGAATTATTTTTCTCATCAAGCAGCCGAGGTGAATGCCAAATTCTTTGCACAACAGAAGGTTGGTTGCCACTCATTCCTAATGCAATTGGGGTTTATTCTTGTTCCTCTTCAATATCAGCTAAGATAACAATGGAGGAGTTTCAGTCAATGAATTTCAAGCATCATACATCTAGGAAATATTTGTATCCTAAGAAGAAAATGTATGGTATATATGCATCACAATTTCTCCATCATCAGCCACTTCTTGAAGACTTTTGGGCCAACTTGCAAGATTAGTTTGAAGTGAGGAAAAGGGAATATGAAAGATTAACAATTCCCCAAATGAAGGACTTCGAGGTAAAAAGGGATATACTAGAAGGGACTACTAATGATGGGATCACTCTTGATCCCTGTTATGAAATGGATAAAGTGGCCACCAAGGATTCAAATCCAATCAATTGAATGGAAAAGGAGGAAACTAATATTCATAAAGTGTCACAGGTAACTTGGTTGATAGAATCCTGAAATAGCTTAATCTTCATTTAAAGCAACCAATGGTTAAGGTTTTGAGGAAGAAGGATTCTAGCAGTGAACCTACTACCTCCACTAAAAGAAGGTAGTATAAGAGATTAAAGAAAACTGTTGTAGCCATAGAAGAACCTGCCCCAATAGAGGAAGAAGTTTTAATGAAATAGGTTACTAAAGCTTTGCAAAAAGCTAAGGTTATTTATGAAGCTACTACTATAGGGGTTATTTCAGGTCTTAGTGCTACATCTATAACTACTGCGTACATTAGAGAACAAATTGATAAAGAAGGTCCTTCTATTGTGCCTTTGCAAATTGAGGATACCCCTCCTACTGAACCCTTAGCTATAGAAACAACAATTGTTGAAGAAGAGGGAAATTCTATGATTAATGTGATAGATTCACTTGTACCCTCAAATTCTGAAGAAAACTCCACCACGTGAAGAAAGAGTGGAATGGGAAGAATATCTTGAGAGAGCTGAAACATAAGTAGGAGAAGAGGAGACTGGATTTGAGGAAGGAAGCCTTTGGGATGAGGATGCAATGAATGATGTAATGACCAAAGAAGAAAAAAAGGAGATATTGGAAGCTGCTAAAAAGCAAGTTCCTGAGGAGTTAGCTGATGAAGCAGAAGAACAAAGAAAGAAAGATGAAGAGATAGCTCAGGAAAAGGAAGTGACAGAAGCCCATAAGAGAGTTGAAGAAGAGGCTCATGCATGAGAGTTGGAACAACAAAATAAGGCTAAGCAAGATAAGGTTGTAGAAGAGGAACTTCATGCAATGGACTTAGAACATCAGAGATTAAGAGATGAAGAGGAGGCTACACAAAAGGAAGAAGAGATGAGAAATATAGAAGAAATTAGAGCTTAGAATGAGAAAATGGAACAAGAAAGGTTGCAAAAGGAACAAGAGGAGCAACAAAAGACCTCTTCTAAGTAGACCATGGAGGTAGTTTCTTCTACACCTCCTTCATCAACACCTTTGAGTACTCAATAGGTAACAACTCAACCAGCTCCTCTCACTTGGCTTAAGTTAAATTTGGAAAAGAGGCAACAAGTTCAAACTCAACTGATGTCGTGGGATGAAATGGTAAAGGAAATAGACAAGGTAAAGCCTAAGAAGAAGCCTCGTTCTATTCACTCTACAAGGCTCATTGATGATGGAGACTTGGTAGAAGATATTGCTCCCCCAGTGGCTGATAAGGATGACAGGGAGCTACAAGCTGCAAATTATTAAGTAAGCACTATCAATTTGGGTAAACAAACCAAAAATCAACAAATAAATCTCATTGACATCATTGCTACCACTACCAAGTCATGATTGATCAAAGATAAGAGAGCTAAGAATGATCTTAAGGATCAGGTTGGGCAGATGAAATGTTTTTGAAAGAATTGATTACATCCACTCCCGAGCAGCTGACAACATCAAAAATTCATGTTTTAATGAGCCGAAAAGAGGTGGATGAGTTGAGTGCCATGAAAAAGAAGGCTACCTGGTTTGATAGCTAGTTTGACAATTTTAAGGAGAATGGAGAACTTCTAGAGGAAGGATACAAGCAATATGATGAAGCTCTTACTCTTCTTGGTTAAATTGAAGAAAAGGATAAAGAATGGTGGGGAGAAGAAGAGAAGTACATGAAGTATCTGAAGGGTTTGAAATTGATTGATAAAACATTCAAGGACATGTTGATCCAGTCAAGGATTCTAGGTGATGACGATCCTGAGTATCATAAGAAGGCTATTAAAATTACTACTTATAAATTTGAAGTGCTTATTGAACAAAATATAATTCTCCTCAAATCTCAATATTAAATAAGGAAACATATAGGTATATTTGCAGAGATTGTTACACAAATTACTGCTGAAGATTTTCCTCAGAATGGACAATGGAGTTCATTGCAAGAAATAAATGATAGTTGGGGTAAACGATTGGAGCTTCTGCTTTAAGAAGGTGATAGAACTCAAGCCCGAATCTCTTGGATAGGCTAATGAACATAAGGTTTGAAACTTGATGGGCTACAAAAGATATCAGTTAGATGCGAGAAATAGTTGTTGTGGCTACTAGAGAGTTCGAAGAAGCAAAGTCCAAGATAGATTGGATTGACAAACCTGATCAAAGGGTGGTGAATGAATTCTTCGATAGCTATGATGAATTCCACAGATTCCCAAAAGAGACTGGTAAAAGGTAAAGGGGAATATTTTGTTTTTTTTTTAAGTGGGATGAAGTTAGAAGTGTTAACTAGTTCTAGGCGCCCTTTGGAAAACAACACCTCCAGGTTAGTTTTGAGATAGACGAACACCTCTAGATTAGTTTTGATGGGCTAGAGAATGGGCGTGATGATCAATAGAAGACAAAGCTAGAAATCCCAATCAAATTATGACTAAATTAGCACAAGGCATACCTCCCAGCTCCAGTAATTTCAGCAAAGACATAAGTTGGACTTAACTAGGGGCGCCCCTATAATTGTGGATTTGGGCCCCAAATTCATGGATCATGATTTTTGATAGGAGAGATTGATGTTAATTATTTCTATATGTTAAAATTTTCTCCTCATTGTAAAGGTTGGTTGATTGAAGTCAGATTGGATACCTAAAGACTAGAAACATTCCACTTTTTTAGCTTTATGCAAGACACTTGATCAATTTTACAACTTTTAGTGCAAGTAGTTTATTTTCAAAAGTTTGTTAGGTTAAGGGTAATGTTGATAGACAATGGTTTTCCATATGCCAGCGCATTTTGCTGTGCATAAGTTTATCTTAATTGATGAAAATCAATAGAAGATTCTGAGTTTAAAACCATCTATTATGTTATTTGTGGATAATGTTTCTTACTCTTTATTGATTTGTTAATTTTGGTGATGAGCTTATGGTATTTTATTATTGAAAATTGATTCTTAAAAAAAAAGTGATGATGAATGGTTACATGTTTTAAATATGTAATGTGAATGGATGCGATGGTGTGAATCATTTCATGAATTGTGTCATTCTACAATTTTAGTTAATTGGAAAAATGCTTATTATAAGAATTGCATGTCTGAATTGAAAGGGATTTGTGTTCACATTTTTCTGTTCTATGCCTTGATCGATCTTTTTCTATTTATTTAAAGCCCCCATGTTAAATTACTTTGTATTGTTTAGTTTGTACCTATTTACCATCAAAGGCCCCTTGAATATTATAGTTTCATGGACCACTGAATGATGACAACATAGTTGAGAACCAACTATAGAGACCTTGGAAAATAGGTGGTTTTAGATCAGTTATCTTTTTCAGGAGAAATAGAGTAGAAATATTATGTTTAACATTGTTGTGTTACTTCTGATTGTCAACAAAACTAACACTAGAAGGAGGGCCCAGAGGAACAAACTAGGGAAAATTGGGTCCTTTTCACTAGATAGGTTTGAAAGAGTTATCATATCTGCTACGAATCCAAATCCATTAGTTGAACTTCGATCTCCTACTAGACCTAGAATCCATAGGACTTTGATCCCACCATCGTTAACACCACCACTCACTCCACTTGGATTTCCATTAAGACCACAACTGGCATATCCAAATTTATTGCCACCAATGGCATTCTTTGTGAATAATCCCTCACCATTGGGAATCATTCTCGGTGGCATACATGAGATGCCTAAGAATATAGAGAAGTTTTGTCCCAGGTACACCAATGGAAAGTCACAAAGTGCTAAAGAGCACATTCAAACATTCAAAGATGCTTGTACTCAAGGCCCAAATAGTGCATCATGATGTTGCATATAGACTATTTCCCTATTCATTGGGAGATATGGCCTACAATTGGTACCTAAACCTACCTACTGGATCTATTCTCAGTTGGACTAATTTGGAGCATTCTTTTATTAACCAATTCTAGGTCTACATGGACCTGACCATCCTATATCACCAATTTTCCACAATTAGGAATGAACTTCATGGACCATTACCCCTATTCAATACACGGTTTTAGAGGATGTACAGGAAGTTGTCACCACCTTACATAGTGGCTAAAGATATTGCTATTCAAGTGTATCTTAAAGCCATAGATCCCTTTACTAAATTGTTTTTGTAGAGAACTTACCTTCCTGATGAGATAGATTCTTTGTCTAAAGTATATCACTTAGCCATCAAGCTGCAATAGTAGATATGTTCTCAAGCAAAGGGTATGGGAATGAATTTCCCTCCCCTAGGATATATTGGAATACCCAATTCAACACCTCTATTCAATACAATTCCAGGGATGTCTCCATCTACCTATGGACCTTTGGTCGAATTACACCCTCCACCTGTATTACCATGGATGATTAATGGAGGGACTATAGACTCTTCCCAACAACATCAAAATTCTCACAATCATGCTAGAGGATCTAACACCATGCCCCAACCATCAGTTGTAACCACTGTAGAAAGTGAGTGTACTACTCATCTAACAATAGAGTTAGAAACTCTAAAGAAAACTTTATCCCAAGTGACCAGTGAGATGGCCTGGTTCAAGCTCAACCCCCTTCCAAACCAAAATTAGAACCAATACCGGAATCAGGGAGGGTATTCCAACCAAAACAACTATTCCAACCAGAATACCAACCAAAATCAAAGGAATTTTCAGAATCAAAACTTCCCCAACCAAAACTATCAAAATTAGAATAGGGGATACAACTAGAGACCTAATAACAAGTAGTGGAACACAATACCAAACAATGGAGGGGTTCCCCATAACTATCAAGCCAATGAAGATAAACCACATACTACAAATGTTGTAGATTTGAACTTCATGACTAACTAGTACAAATTCCATGATGCTGCTAGACATTCTAAAGTTAACTATCCAAAGGTAGAGAAAATAGTTAAGATGGCATAGGATTATTCCCACTCACCATAGGGTAATCCTAACAAAGGTGGTGGATCAATTGATACTACTATGACATTTGAAACATATGATGAAGAATATCAGTTTCCCATATAGGGAGAAAATGAACCAGAAGTAGATACATATGATGCTAAGGCTTTTCAGGTCAAGGAAGGCCATTTTTTGAGAAATCAAAATAAGGGTCCATTTACCACATCTGCCCCTCCCAATAATATGGTCCCCCCTAATTAGAAGGTAGATAAAAACTCGCCTCCACCAAAGGCCCACTTGATTTTCCAAATAAAGGTAATTCTACTTTCATTCCAAAATAACACCATAATAATAACATGGAATTTGATTTCATTTCACAAATGCAGAAACAAATGACTTCATTATCATTTTTTGATATTATGATGTGGTGTCCTGCTCAACACAAACTCATGTTGAAGGAATTGGATGAGGTAGATTGGTTGAAAGGAAAGACAAAGGTGACACTAGCTATTGACATCAATGCAACCCTTTATAGAGGTAAGACGAAACACCCCCATTCCATTTGAGTCTAAGGTTTTTTGGGAAGAATTTACATAATTGTATTTTGGATTCTGGAGCCTTAGGTAACATTATGCCATTCTCTATTTGCAAAAATTTATGCCTAACCCATGTTGAAACTTATAAGAAGGTTATACAGTTGGATAATACTAAAGTTAATATCGTAGGGGAATTAAAAAATGTGCATGTACAAATTGGATTAGACCCACAGATTCAAAGCCGCATATGGATATTCAGATTGTTGATATTCTAAAATGTATGGCATGTTGTTAATCAGGGACATGATGAAGGCTATAGGAGGTTACCTCTCCCTGGAATTCTCACACATGTGGTTACCATGGAGAGGGGTAGCAACCCAGATTAGGATTGAAAGTGAACCTCGCTTGAAACGTATGATCACATAGTATGACCATCCCAACGAAGTAGCCTATTTTGAAACTAAGATAGGTGTTTATAGGAGGGAGGAAATTATGACCTTTTGAATTCTTAGCCCTGGTTGCTCACCAAATTTAGAAGAAAGTGAACCTATGACCACTATTAACCAACAAGTTTTAATTCAGAAATTGCAATAGGACAAGCTGGTTCTAGGAGAAGAGGTTGAATTATGGAGTTTGTTACTCCCAAATTAGTGCCAGGTCCATTATCAGAATAATTCTAAGTTGACATGTCAGCCCTATTTAGACATTTTGAATCATGGTTGTTAGTTAGGAGAGACTTGTAGCTACAATCCAAGAAAATATTTGAGTTAGTTTCCATTTGAAGCCAAAGTTGTGACTATTTTGACAAGGGAAAACAATACCCAAGAAGAATTCTTATTCCCAACTGGTCAAACTCATATCTTGTTTTTTGATTCAAAAATTGAGACTGAGGAATTTCAGAAATTGTCTAATACCCCTACCCCTGCTAATCTTCCAATTCCTAAGGAATTACTCAAAGGGAAGATGAATAGTAAAGTTGATGATCATGAGGGGTCATAGGAAATAGTTTATGTGCAAGTTTTCAACCTGAATGAAGTACTAAATAGTTCTCTAGAATAGTAATCCCTTGACTCCAACATACCAAATCAGTTAGAGCCACCACCTACTCCTCTTAACCACTCACCCCAGCCTGACCTCAAGAAAGAAGCTCCAACCCAAGACCAAATTTGGACCCTCAAATTTGATGGTTCTAAATCAAAAACCGAGAGTGGATCTAGAGTATAACTAACCAACCTGAAAGGGAAAACTTACTTTGCTTCTTACATGTTACAGTTTCACTATACTAATAACATTACAGAGTATGAGGAACTCGCCAGGGGATTGATGTTTATGCATTAGAAGAAAGTTACAACTCTGAAAGTAATGGGAGATTCTAAGCTAATTGTCAAGAAGGTTCGCAACCAATATACATGCCACAATAAAAGGTTAGCTACATACAGAAATAGGGTATGAAACTTGATCAAGGATTTTAATGCTTTTGGTATTAATTTGAGTCCCAAAGAAGATAATCAAATTGAAGATGCATTGGATATGGCATATAGTACCTTGGAACCTATGAAAGATTCCAAGTTGAAATTTTTTTCTATGGAGTTGGTGTTGATTCTAGCCATTCTTGGCAATGTCCGAAACTTCCAAGTTTTCGATGACGATCACCATATCCTTGCCTTTTTGACAAGTTCATATGTCTTCAAAGGAAAAATAATCGATGAGTCTTAAAAGGATTAGGGTGATTGGGATCCAGAGGATTGTGATGTAGAAGGTATAATAAGACCGATAGCATTCCTAAGGGAATTGTAGCACTAGAGAGGATCTTTGATTTTGATCCTTAGGCTTGTGAAAAACTGCCTACCGATATTGAAGGAGGAAAATATGAATCATACAACTTGGTAGACTCAAGCCCAAAGAGGAACATATTGATTGGTAAGACTTACCCAAAGGAAATTTGAGATAAAATCTTGAAGGTACTAAAAAAGGACATTGTAGTGATTTCTTGGGGGTACGAAGATCTAAAAAAAATTGATACTTAAGTAATAACTCACACCATCCCTCTAAAACCTGAAGCAAAACCATTCCATTAGAAGCAGCATCCAGTTAATGCTTTGATTGAACCTTTGATTCTCAAAGAGGTGCAAAAACTACAATCAACAAGAATCATTTTTCTGATAAGACATTCGACTTGGGTTACAAATCTAGCGCCTGTTCGTAAAAAGAATGGGGAAATTAGATTGTGTGTCAACTTTTGGAACCTCATTAAAGCTTTAGAAAAATATAATTACCCACTTCCTTCTCTTGATGAGGTGTTGCAAATAGTTAACGACTCGCAAATGATGTCATTCCTAGATGGCTATTTAGGATATAATCAAGTGTAGGTTGACTATGAAGATAGAATGAAGACCACTTTCACTACCAAGTGGGGGAAATTTTCCTACCAAAGGATGCCATATGGTCTCATTAACGCTAGAGCCACCTTTTAGCATGCCATGTATGTTTCATTTAAGGATCTGGTATGTAAATGTATTATCATTTACATGGATGATCTAACTATATTCTCCAAGAACATGGAAGATCATGCTGCTGACTTGCCAAAGGTCCTTGGAAAGTGTAAAGTTATAGTGTATCCCTCAACCTAAAGAAATGTGTGTTCATGGTCTTAGAAGGAAAACTCTTGGGTCATATAATATCAGAAAAGGGAATTTCAATCGACCTCGACAGAGTGGAATCTATCTTGAAACTGACCATGCCAGACAACAAAAAGGAGATGAGGTCTTTCTTCAGAAAGATAAACTTCGTAAGGAAATTCATGACCAGATTTGTAAAAATTGTTAAGCCCCTCAATGAGATGATGAAGAAAGATGCGAAGATTGAATGGAGTAACGAGGCCAAGGCTGCCTTCTCACAAATTAAATTGTCCATCACAGAGGCAACTGTCTTAACCAGTCCCAACTATTTAATGCCTTTTGATATTTATTCTTTTTTGTTTGATCATTCATGTGCTCTTATTTTAACATGACGAAAAGGAAAAGGGGATGAATTGCCGATAGCTTTTATAAGTTCTCCCTTTAAGTATGTTGAGATTAGATACCCACCATTAGAGAAGCAGTCCTTCCCACTGATAAGAGTGGTTAAGAAGTTCCAACATTACATTCTACATGGATAGGTTACAACCATAGTTCCTGACCCTGCAATGAAGTCCCTTCTTATGCAGAGTGAGCTGGGAGAAAGAAGAAGAAAGTGGGTGGCGATCTTGGAAGAATTTGACCTCAAAATTCACCCTATGAAGCTGGTAAGAGGGTAGGGCCTATCTAAAATAATGGATGACGTTGATTCCAAGATCACCTGTCAGCAGTACATAGTACAATCATTCATAGGCGATCAATGGTATGCTGATTTGATTTTCTTGATGTTAAATAATTAGTGTCCTGATGGGATGAGTACCACTCAAAGAAGAGAACTAATATTGAAGAGTGCACATTATATGATTAAAGGAGGATCCTTGTACAAGAAGAATTTTGAAGGTGTCTACTTGGGTTGTCTAGATATGCAACAGGCGAAACATGCCATTACTAAGTTTCATGGAAGACATGGTACTGGGCATGGTTCAACTAATGTCATGGCACATCATATTTTGAGATTCAACTATTATTAGTCTCATGTGTTTCAAGATGCTCATCAACATGTTAGGACATTTCACACATGTCAAACCTCAACATCTAAAGAGCGCAACCCAACGATGCCCCTGTAACCTGTATACGAGGTAAGACTGTTTGCCCAATGGGAATTAGACTTTGTTAGGATAATTAATCCAAATTCTTCTACAGGTCACAAGTTCATTTTGACTATGATAGAATATTACACACAGTGGACTGAAGCTCAACCTTGTAAGAATTCCAACACCAATGTAGTTATCAAATTCCTTAATGAACATCTTATTACTAGGTTAGGGGTGTTGTTTGCTCTGGTATGTTATAGCAGCCTATCCTTTTCCTTCACACAATTTATTCAATGTATGAATATAATTTTTTTTTAAATATTCATCCAATTACTATCCATAGTGGAATGGGGTAATAGAGTCTACAAATAAGAATTTGTTGGAGGTAATTAAGAAATTTCTAGAAATTAAACCTAGGGATTGGAGCACACAACTGGGATTTTCCTTATGGGAAAATAGGACTCGAATCAAAGCCACCTTAGGAAACTCACCATTTAAGTTAGTTTATGGCCAAGACCCAGTATTCCCTATCCATAAATAGATATTTGTTCTACACTTTATGCAATAGTTCTATTCAAAGGATGATATGACAGAGGTTTGACTAACTAATCTACTCAATCTTAAAGAACAAAGGGATGTTTCTCTACAACAATTTTCCAAACATTAGGCTGTAGTCAAACACTAGTTTGACAAGAGAGCCAAAATCAAAGCCTTCAAAATTTTAAACATAGTGCTGCTATGGGATAAAGCCAGGGAGAGAAAAAGGTGATCACCAAAAGTTTGATAGACTTTGGTTGGGTCCATATCAGATCACTGAGATCCTTGGTAAGAATGCTTTCCAGCTTAGTACCTTGACTGGAGAACTTGTTTCATTTCCAGTCAATGGGCAGTTTCTCAAGTATTACTTTGGCTCATGAAGGCTTGATCATTTGTCCATTGTATATATGTAATTTAGTTGTTTTCTCATTTTTGGTTGGTTTGTTTGTTTGTTTTCTATTTTGTTGTTCATTGTTTGTTTTTTTGTTTTTGTTTGGTTTTTTTCTTTATGTTTCTGGGGACTTTCATTTTCTTCATTTTAGAATAATGGGTAGTTGTTTAAAGCATACTAAGGGTACTGTGACCAATAAATTGATTTAGGTATTTTTTAGGTATGACTGTTGAGCTCTTTTGTTTCAAAACTTATGTTTTATGTACATCTTAATGAAAGTTTGAAAGGTTTTGAACAAACAGATATATGTATATATATATATATATTTAAAAGAAGGGTGATCTCATAAACCATGACTGAATCTATCACAAATTAGATAGAATCATTTATTTCCTTAAGGGCCTAGCTATCTTAGGATGACCATATTCTTGATTTAGGTGAAAAATATGAGTCCCAATGCTGTCATGAGGTTCGCTGTAGTTTTCAAACTAATTTTCAAATTGTTATGTCTGAGTATTGAGCAAAAAGATAAGAAAATAACTACTTCAAACAAAGTCAATATAAAAGAAAAGAAAAGAGAAGCATAAATGGCAGTGAAATCAATATTATAAGGGTGATTCAAGTATCTCTACTGGGGCTATGGATGCCTGGCTGATAGTTGAGCAATTCTTTGAGAGAACTAGAGGTATCTTGTCGAGGCTATAGATGCCTAGCTGGCAGTGGAGAAATGCACAGGATATCATTGCACGAAAGATAAACTGACTCACCTCACATAGCTTGAATCTTAATAAAGTTGTTTCAAGGATAAATAAAGTCTTTAAGGAAAGGATTAACCACAACTACACACACTTAGATTTGAAGTTGTTATTTTTTATTCACATTTTGAGATTCTAGCTCAATCTTGTTTGATGTAACTGATCACACTCAAGTTAAATGTTCATAAACCAAATGTTTTTGAGTGACTGAATTCTTTAGTATCTTGAAAATGGGTAAACCATTTTCCCAGTCGAGTCACCAATTGTTATTCCTTGCATAGCCACCCCATTTTTTTGGGGTCAAAATGGGTTCCCCCTTTGTTGTTTTTGTTTAGGTCTTAGGAGTTGCTTCTTTTTCTCTTAAGTCCTTGTTTTCATTTGTATTTTGGGTTCAGGTTTTAGACTGACACTCACACTTGGTACTTTCCAAAGTTCAAGTTCCTATTTGTGTTTTGATCCCGATCCTCATGCTTTGCCTTATGTTTTCTATGTTTTGTCAAATTTAGGTATTGGATCAGAACCGTCACATTACACCCTTAAAAGTGTAAGTTTGTGGTTTTGTTCTGATCCCAATTTCCACTTTTCTTCCTTATGTATTTTTTCTTGTGTCAGAATTGGACATCAGATTGGAACCAAAACCAAGAACTTGTTCCTGTTTCCATCTCGATCCTGATTTCTGACTCTCTTTATTTTTTTTGGAATCAGATATCAGACCAGAAATGGAACCAATTTTTTTTCCAAAGTTCTTGTTCCATGTTTCATCCCAATCCCAATTCTAGGGTTTGTATTTATTTATTGGGATTCAGATTTCAAATAGTTGGTAGAACTTTGCACTCACTGAAAGTTTGGTGTCGAGTCTTGTCCCGATATTGACTCCTGCTTACCTTTCATTCTTGTGATGGAACATTTATGATCTTCACCCCGATCCCAAGGTCCGACCAACCCACATTTATGGACACTTTTTTGCATGCGCAAACTGGTTTTTATTCCTACTGCTCCTCGGTTTTGGCTCATTTTGGATTTTAGATTTTGATAGAGTGAATCAGAGTGATGCTAAGAGTTAGGGTTTGAGGTAGCACTTGGATTTCTCACTGTGCTGTTAGATTTCTAGTTGTGTTTGGAGGTAGGTGTTTTGTCCTTGTTTTCCCTTTGTTTGTGGTTTCCTATGTTTGTTTTGTCCTTTGTTTCATGTTCATGGTTTCTTGCTTTCTTTTCTTTCTTTTTTTTTCTTGGTTTGTTTTTGGTTTTTCTTGGCACCCTTTGGCATGTTTTTCATTTTTCTCAAACCCTTTGGTTTGTTTATCCTTGTTTTGTTTTGGGTTTTCCCCATTTTTCTGTTTACTCGCATTTTTCTTTGTCTTTTGTTCATGGGATTTTTTGTTTCATCATGCCCTAGTTTATCTAGGGCTTTTGTACTACTTGGTCAGGTTTGCGTTAAATTTGATAAATTTTAAAATCCAGACCATTACAAATAATAATCCAATCCTGAAGGAAATTTTAGAGATTCTTTTACATTTATTTGGATTCCTTTATAATTACTGATTGCCTTGATCTCGTTTCTCATATCTTTTTCAGAATCAGGATTCAAAACTACACTATATGCTTAAACCATCATTTGGGTCAAGTTCCAAACCATATCCCGATCTCGACTTCCAATATTTTGTTGAGATCAGAGTTTGGGTTGTGACTTCAAATTTTTTGAAGGTTTTGACAATGTATCAACTAGGATCCTGATTTTAATCCCCGCATTATCATCAGGATTAGATTTCAAACAAGAACCAACCCTTGACATGGCTTTAGGTTCCACCATTTAGTGCCCTCCTGATTCCAACTTCTAACACGTCAAGATTGGAACTCAGAGTTGACCTATCCATGCTTGTTTTAGAAAGGTCTAGTCTTAAAATATTTCTTGATTTCAACTTTGGAATTATGGTCAAGATTGGAACTCAGGCCATTACTCAAACTTCTTCACTCTTTTGGGTCTAGTTCTGAACCATATCCCAATTCCAACTTCCGATGCTCCATCGGGATCAAAACTCGAAAAGATCCCTTTACCAAATCCATTTGTTAAGTATCATTTCTTAGTGAAGTACCAATTCTAATTTTTGAACACATTGTCGGATTAGACCATAGAATGAAACTAAACCTTGTTCATCACTATAGGTGTAGGTGTTGAACCAATACCTGATTTTGATGTCCGATAGAATTGAATGGTATTATATTAAGTTCTGGTTCAAGGTTTTCTCTAATCCTGACTTCTAATATAGTTCATTATTGTGCTTAGAATGGTTAGGTTCTTGGTTCTATGCCAAACCCGAAACCTGAAAATGCTGAATTAACTTGTAGAATGAGAATTTATCTTGAATGAATTGAGATTTAATATGAATTCTTGTGCTAATTTGTTTTTCACACGTTTTCTCTTTGTCTGATAATGGTAAGTATTGCAGGTGATTAACAAATGTCTGATTTAGAAGAAGAAGTGCCCAGTGAAGGAACATCAAAGGGATCGAGGGGTAAAAGGCTAAAATTGGAAGATGTTCTTGTTACAATGAAGTACAAGTTTCAGGGGACACTAGTACCATCCAAGTTTGGTTTTGATGTCATGAAGATAATTGATACACTAGTGGGGCATATTGATTTGAACTAGTTTTGTGAGTTCAAAACATGTTTCCCCAAGGGAAAAGAGGATTTTTTGAGTTAGGGTTGGCACATGTGGTTACTTTCCCTATTGGTATGCAATGTCTTGAGTTCATTTTAAATAGTATAAAATCTTATAATCCAACTTAGAAGTAGTGTATTGATTCACAAGGCAATGTGATCATTGATTTAACCCCAACAATGATTAGACTAGTTTTTGATCCTCCTCATCATGCTAACTGCAAGATTATGTCTAAAGCTGATGCAATTAAACACTGGGTAGCGGATGAGGAAGGGAACAAAAGGGTCATTAAAAAAAGGTGGTTGAAAACAAAGAATAAATCAGTAAATAAGTTACCACCTAAACCCAAGAGGTTTGACTTCTCTGAGGATATTGGTGATATGATCACATTGCTAGCTAGAGTATTTGGAAAGGAAAACTATCATACCTTTGAAAACTAGATGTTCCCATTTATTCAATTGATTTTAGAAGGATCACAACACTTGGATTGGGGACAAATAATTTCATACAACATCCATGATTAATTATTGAAAGTAACAGAAACCAAGACATTTTACATGTTTTCATATGTGATATATTATTCTACAAGAATGGGAAGGTTTCTGGGATTAACTACTGTGGGATCAATGGATGATGGTCTAGATCAGAAGAAAGTATGTGAGCATTATGAACAACTAAAGTTGAAAGCAACAAAAAGACACTTTGAAAGGGTCAATGATGCATTTTTATATGTTATTATTAATCAACTCACAGGTGATGTTGGTTTCAGATTATGCCAGGAGGAAATGGAGTTTATTGAAGAGTGGGGATATTAGTTTATTCAATACCCCAAATCCACATATTTCAAAATGTTTGGATTTGAAAAGAACCCTTTCTAATTTCCAAGGTGTTGTGGTGATAGATGGATCTTGATGGAGTTTGCTCGTCAAGCTGCCAAGGTGAATTCCAAATTCTTTGCATAGCACAAGGCTAGCTGCCACTCGTTACCAATGCAATTGGGGTTTTATTCTTGTTCCTATTCAATAGTATTTAAGACAACAATAGAGGAGTTTCAGTCAATGAATTTCAAGCATCATACATCCAAGAAACTTTTTGATCCTAAGAAGAAAATGTATGGTATATATGCATCATAGTTTCCCCATCATCTACCACTTCTCAAAGACTTTTGGGCCAACTTGCAAGATCAATTTGAAGTGAGGAAAAGGGGATATGAAAGATTGAGAATTCCCAAAATGAAGGACTTCAAGGTAAAAAGGATATACCAGAAGGCACTATTGATGATGGGATCACTCTTGATCCCTGTTATGAAATGGATAAAGTGGCCACCAAGGATTTGGAGCCAATCAATTGGATGGAAAAAGAGGAAAGTAATATTCATAAAGTGTCACAAGTAGTGGTTGATAGAAGCCTAAAATAGCTTAATCTCCATTTAAGCAACTAAAGGTTAAGGTTTCGAGGAAGAAGGATTCTAGTAGTGAACCTACTTCCTCCACTAAAACAAGGCATTATAAGAGATTAAAAAACCTATTATAGCCACAGAAGAACCTACCCCGATGAAGGAATAAATTTAAATGAAATAGGTTATTGAAGCTTTGCAAAAAGCTAAGGTTACATAAGAAGTTGCTGCTACAGGGGTTATTTCAGGTCTTGGTGCTACACCTATAACTATTGTGTAAACTGGAGAACAAACTGTTGAAGAAGGTCCTTCTACTGTGCCTTTACAAACTAAGGATACCCCTCATACTAGACCCTTAGCTAGAAAAGCAACAATTGTTGAAGAAGAGGGACCTCTTGTGATTAATGTGATAGATTCACCTGTACCCTCAAATTTTGAAGAAACTATGTTGCATGAAGAAAGAGCAGAATGGGAATAATATCTTGAGAGAACTAATGTAGAAGTAGGAGAAGAGGAGACTAGATTCGAGGAAGGAAGCCCTTGGGATGAGGCTACAATGAATGATGTTTTGACCAAAGAAGAACAAAAGGAGATATTGGAAGCTACTAAAAAGAAAGCTATTGAGGAGTTAGCTGATGAAGCAGAAGAACAAAGAAAGAAAGATGAAGAACTAGCTCAAGAAAAGGAAGTTGTAAAAGCCCAAAAGAGAGTTGAAGAAGAGGTTCATGCATGAGAGTTGGAACAACAAAAGAAGGCTAAGCATGATAAGGCTGTAGAAGAGGAACGTCATGAAATGGAGTTAGAACAACAAAGATTAAGTGATGAAGTGAAGGATGCACAAAAGGAAGAAGAGATGAGAAAGGTAGAATAAATTAGTGATCAAAATGAGAAAATGGAATAGGAAAGGTTACAAAAAGAACAAGAGGAGCAACAAAAGACTTCTTTTGAGTAGACCATGGAGGTAGTTTCTTCTACACCTCCTTCATCAACACCTCCCAGTACTCAATAGGTAACAACTCAGCCAACTGCTCCCACCTGGCTTAATTTAAATTTGGAAAAGAGATAACAAGTTCAAGCTTAGTTGGTGATGTGGGATGAAATGGTAAATGAAATAGACAAGGTAAAGCCTAAGAAGAAGCCATGTTCTATTCACTCTACAAGGCTCATTGATGATGGAGACTTGGTAGAAAAAATTGCTACCCCGGTGGCTGATAAAGATGTCAGGGAGCTACAAGCTATAGATTATCAAGTAAGCACTGCCAATCTAGGTAAACAAACTAGAAATAAGAAAATAAATATCATTGAAATCATTTCTACCACTATAAATTCATGATTGATCAAAGATAAGAAAGCTAAGGATGAGCTTAAGGATCAGGTTGGGAATATGAAAGGATTTTTGAAAGAATTGATTACATCCACTCTTGAGAAGCCGACACCATCAAAAATTCCTATTTTAATGAGCCACAAAGAGGTGGATGAGTTGAGTGCAATGAAAAATAAGGCTACCTGGTTTGATAGTTGGTTTGACGATTTTAAGGAGATTGGAGAAATTCTGGAGGAAGGATACAAGCAATATGATGAAGCTCTTTCTCTTATCGGTGAAATTGAAGAAAAGGATAAAGAATGGTGGGGAGAAGAAGAGAAGTATAGGAAATATCTAAATGGTTTGAAACTAATTAATAAAACATCAAGGAACATGTTGATCCAGTCAGGGATTCTGGGTGATAAGGATCTTGAGTATCTTAAGAAGGCTATTAAAATTACTACTTATAAATCTCAAGTGCTTATTGAATAGAGAACAATTCTCCTCAAAGCTCAATATGACATAAGGTAGCATACAAGTATATTTAGGGAGATTGTTACACAAATTATTGCTGAAGATTTGCCTCAAAATGGACAATGGAGTTCATTGCAAGAAATAAATGATAATTGGGGTAAACAATTGGAGCAACTACTTAAAGAGGGCGATGGACCTGGAGGTACTCTCTTGGATAGGATAACATTTGAACATAAGGTTTGAAACTCGATGGGTTGCAAAAGATATCAGTCAGATGTGAGAACTAGTTGTTGTGGCTACCAGAGAGTTTGAAGAAGCAAAGTTCAAGGTAGATTGGATTGACAGACTTGATGAAAGGGTGGTGAATTAATTCTTCAACAACTATGATTAAATTACATGGATTCCCAAAAGAGACTAGTAAAAGGTAAAGGGGAATAATCTATTTTTTTTGAAAAGGGATGAAGTCAAAAGTGTCAACTAGTTCTAGGCTCCCTTTAGAAAAAACACCTCCAGGTTAGTTTTGAGATAGAGGGACACCTCCAGATCAGTTTTGATGGGCTAGAGATTGGGTGTGATGATCAATAGAAGACAAGGCTATAACTCCTAGCCAAATTTTGACTAAATTGGCACAAGGTGTACCTCCCAGCTCAAGTAATTTCAGCAAAGACAGAACTTAGACTTAACTGGGGTGCCCCTATAATTGTGGATCTGGGCCCCAAATTTGTGGATTGTGATTTTTGATAGGAGAGATTGATGTTAATTCTTTCTATAAGTTAAAATTTTCTCCTCATTGTAAAGGTTGGCTGATTGAAGTTAGATTGGCTACCTAAAGACTAGATACATTTCATCTTTATAGCTTTATGCAAAACACTTGAACAATTTTATAGCTTTTAATGCAAGTAATTTATTTTTAGAAGTTTGTTAATTTAACGGTAATGTTGATAGACGATGGTTTTTCATATGCTAGTGCATTTTGCTGTGCATAAATGTCTCTTAATTGATGAAAATCAATATAAGATTCTGAGTTTAAAACCATGCATTATGTTATCTGTGGATAATGTTTCTTACTATTTATTGATCTGTTATTTTTGGTGATGAGCTAGTGGTATTTTATTATTGAAAAATGATTCTTAAAAAAAAAGTGATGATGAATGGTTACATGTTTTAAATCTATACTATGAATGGATGTGATGGTGTGAATCGTTTCATGAATTTTGTCATTCTATAGTTTTAGTTAATTGGAAAAATGCTCATTATAAGAATTACATGTCTGAATTGAAAGGGATCTGTGTTTATGTTTTGTTTTTCTAAGCCTTGATCAATCTTTTTCTATTTATTTAAAACACCCATGTTAAATTAATTTGTGCTATCCATTTTGTACCTTTTTACTAGCAAAGGCCCCTTGAATAATGTAGTTGCATGAACCACTAAATGATGAAAAAACAGTTGAGAACCAACTATAGAGACCTTGGAAGATAGGTGGTTTTAGATCCTGGTTATCTTTTTTAGGAGAAATAGAGTAGAAATCTTTTGTTTAACATTGTTGTGTTACTTTTGACCATCAATAGTAGTGTTGAAGAGACACTAAAATAACTCCTACCGACATGTTGTTGTCTCTCCAATTAGATGCCCATGCATCCATACCTTCTCCTATATCTCTACTTTGGTTAAGCAATCAGCTGCTACCACTCATTGGACACATTATCTTTGTACTGCACTTCACACTTCTAGACCCGGTCATACTTCATTACTGATCCCACCAATGGAGTATTGAGGGGACACAAAATATAGTCTCTTTGAACTACCACTGTCATACTGACACAACACTACCTCTCTCCATCACTACATCATCGGGACACCCAACTCAAACTATTGGAAATAATGACGTCTCCCTGATCAAATACACATCCTCTGCCAGCCTTCATAGAAGGGATGTCACTATATCTAAGAGATTTCACTTATTGTCTCTTTGAAGACATAAAGTCACTTTGATAGCCATTGAATGTATCATTTAAATGCTAGGAAAAGGGGGCTAGTTCCCTTACGAGTGCAAAGACATAAATGATGACTTAAATGTCCTACAACTGGTAATAACAAGTCACCAACAAAATAGAACACTGCTTGAACACTGTGACTATATACTCCTTATTTCACCATTTTGATCAATTTGTACAACACTTTGCAACATATGGTCTCTGCACCATGAACAACTTGCACATTTACAACACCCGATCCACACCTTTTGACATCAATGGAAATAATATGCCAACAAAAGGGTATCTTTATATTTTTAAATTTTGAAGAAAAATTTAATGGAGGATTTGAGAACTTTTTAGTTTGTCTTGTGAAAGTATGAAGAATTTTTTTAAGTTTATCATGAAAAATGATGAATTTTAATGTTTTAACGAAAGTGTCCTTTGTGATTTATTGTAGCTTGTGGAAAATTATTAGAAAATTTTGATGTAGTTGAATTATGTACATAATTTTTTGTGTCACTCATTGGTGAGTTTGAAGAGCCTAGGAATACAGTACTATAGATGGTTATGGGAGTGGATCCCAATGTTTCCTTAGGAAAAAGTGGAAAGTAGGTTGATCATGAGTGGGAAGTCATCTAATCAAGTGATAATTAATGAAACACAAAAAATTATTTTACTAAGATAATTGATTCCCCTCTTATGCCTTGGGTGAGCTACTACAAACTAAAAATGTTTGAGAAGACATGCTAGCTTAGGGAGCTTAGGTATTGTAAGATCAAGTACCCTTGTCCATATGAGGGGAGTATTAGGTTTCCATTATCATACCTTTGAGCACCATGATGAAACTCCCTAACTAGCTCTCTAGCATCTTACCCTTGTATCTTGATGTTTATATGATGTGGAATTGGTGAGTTGGAACAATATGGAATGTGATGTGGCATTGGTGATTTTTCCCAATGTGTATTATGTTATTCCATGGTGATTGTACTAAATGATGATTTATCTTGGACCCATCATGTGTTTTGGATGATTGTTTTTTAAAAGATGTGTATGTGGAGTGTTTTCATCATGTATGGTGTGTGTAAGCCCTCTCCCCATGTGTTTGGCATGAGTCTTGTGCTTGTGGCCCCATGTGACTATCTCCTAGCATGGTGGGATTACATCTTCTGATTCCATGAGGTTAGGTGGCGTGGCAGCCACCATTCGAGATCAAAAGATCATGGTGGAGTTAGATGACATCATTGTGGTAAGGCGCATATGCTTATTCATCATTTTTGTTCTGATTTCAAATATAAAAGTGATGTTAATGGATCTCTCATTGAGATGGATATAAGAAATATAAATTTTATTTTATTTGCCTTAATTATGTGTCTCAATGTTGGTTTTGAGCATGATCATACTTATATTATGTTGTATTTATGTCTTGGAAAGTTAAAATGAAATTAGGAACATTTATTTTTTGTTTAAAATGAACAATAGTGTCTTCTAGTGAGTTTTGGTGGCTTCATCTAATCAAGAGTCTCCAATATCACTCAAAATGTTTCTATCTTAGTTTGGGAAACCCTTTCAATAATGGGGCACCCTGGTACTATACTGGGGTGGCCTAGTTGATAATGAGATAGTCTAGTTTTCAGGGGTGACCGGCTCAAAATTACCTATCTTTGTATAGATGACTTGGTCTTGTGTTTGGGAGACCTCGTTCCCATACAGAAAAATAAAATGTTAATTGTATTAACCTCAATTAGCTAGTGGTTTTATAAGCCTAATTAAATTGATGAATAATTTTTTTCAGGTAAGAGGTAGGATGCCTATATATATTAATATATTAATAAAGATGTACAAAAGTATAATAAGATGATTTATCTCTCATAAGCCAAATCCAACTTATAACCCTCCTACCTAGCCCATACAAAACCATATAAATTTTTGTTTTTGTCCCATGAATCCCAAGAAATACATGACATCACCATGATTGTTTCCCAAAAACATTACATTGCAACAAAACATTGCATGGGTACTATTAGTTATATCAGCTTAATAACTAAAATTGAAAAAATTCAACTTTTGAGCCCATTTTTAACCAAAAAAAGTGGAATACTAGAATTTACTAGATTCTTCCATCTAGTTACCAACTATATCATTGTCATCTTGGTGCTCTTCAAGATCACCCATGATTGTTTTCACAAGTGCCATTATGTTCAAGTTTAGGTCCATATTGCTCCCATCACCTTGACTAGAGTATTGTCGAGCAACAATTTGTAGGTCTTCACTTTTTTGCACAACAATTTGGTTACCATTCCCCTCAGGAACATATTCTTCTGGTCCAAACACTAGAACATTCTCCATTGGAATAGCAACTACTGATGGTTCATGGTCGTGCGTGAGCAAAACAAGAATTGCATTGACCTGGACTTGTATCCTCTTAGTCAGCTTAAACTCAAACTCTCTTGCAAATTTGTTTAGCTCCATATTGATGGGTGGAAAGCAATAGTGAAGATTGAAAGAGGTACATTCATAATGGAAGTGGCATTAATTGACTTGACATGAAGGTACGCCATGACATCATGGGAAAATGTTTTGTTGCTAGGGTCTTCTTAATTGCTGCATATACTGCCTTAAAAGATGGCCTGCATGAAATTAAATGTCTAGGAAAAAGCCCCCCTACATAACCCTTCCCCTTCCACAAGTCATAACTCTGACATGCTCTCAACAAAGTGTCATTTGGGAGGTATGCTTCTTTTACCACTCTATTTGTAATGCATTCAACAACCCTAAAACTTTGTAGGAAGTCAAGCAAATTAGAAATGAAGATAGAAAGAAGCTGGGAAGGGAAAATTAACCTATTAGTTTCAAGCTCCAAGATTTCTTGCTCAATTACTCTCTTCACATCCTTCTTGAACTGATGACAATTCCCTTTAAAAAGAAACTCAAACTCCATCTCATCAATTTCTTCTAAAAATGGTAATTCCCAATTGTTAACTGTGATTAATACCCTATAGTTCCACAACACATACTCCATATGCACCTTGTAACAATCCTTGCACCTTCATTGGTTAAAACAACCATAGGTAGATGAAAATTTCTATGACATAATTTGATGAATAATTTTTATTCCTTGTATCTTTCTCATTTTGATCATTTGAGTCATCAAAACCCTCAAAAACCTAATCAAGTTTTTCTATTTTAGGAATTGATCTTTCTTCCTTGTTTTGGGACCTCATATTGGACAACCATGTAAATGGAAGTTGTCCGTCATCGTCCCAAGGGTCTATTGGTGTTGTGTGTATGTTATTATGTTTTTTTGAGAACTTGTGGCTTCTCTTGCCTTGTTTTGTGTTCCTTTTTCTGGAGTTGCCCGATTGCCAAACCTAGGGTTAGGGAGATTGTGCACCTAGTCTTATGAAGTCTTGGGAGTTTGTAATACTTTGTGGTTAGCATTTTTAGTGTCCTCAACATTCATAATAGTGTTGGATGCTTTGGATATGTTGTTGATATGTGGTTGTCATTGATGTCAACACTATTAGCATTTGGTACATCAATTGTTGTATATATCGAGGATATTGAGAAAATTGTAAGAGAAAGTGTTCTAGGTTCCTAGTGGAACTGTGCAGGTCATGAAGGTGTTATGTTTTGGACGTTAAAGATTAGTTGGTGTGGATTAAAGGGTTTATTGTTGAGTGTTTCTAGATCAGGATAAATGCAAGAAGATGAGTCCACAAAACGTGGAAATTTTTTCCTTAGGAAAAAAAATGAAATTGGCTTGCAAAAAATGGGATCCCGTTTAGCTTCGGGATCCTGAGCTTAAATTTAAAAAATGGGATCCCGTTTTTTAAAATTTCCATTTTGGAAAATTTTCAAAGCGGGTCTTGTTTTGAAATTTTCCAAAACATAAAAATTTTCAAAATGGGATCCCATTTTGAAACTTTCTATTTTGAAACTAATTTTGAAAATCCATTTTCGAAATTTTTCAAAATGGGATCCCATTTTGAAAACTTCCCAGTTTTGGAAAAATTTCATTTTTGGTAATTTTCAAAACAAGATCTCGTTTCATAGAACCATAAAAAATATTTTTTTATGAAATGGGATCTCGTTTTAAAACGGGATCTCATTTTTTAAATTATGAATTTTTGGGTGGGTTTTTGGCTTGTTTTTTGGTTCGAGAAATGGTTTGGGGACCTGAACCTAAGCTTTGGACCTGGTTTGACCTACAACTTGAAGGTCCTGTTAATGTCACAGGAAAATAGTGACTTTGGACATATGTCTAAAGACCTATTTTGTAGAATTTTTTTACAAAATTAAAACCCATTATAGATGCGATAGTGCAGATTCCAAATATGTAATTTTTTTTATAATTTGATTAATTTTTCTATTTTTCAAATTAATTTCTAATGCAACTAGTCCATAAACTTGAATTATCAAGTTTTTAGTATTTTAATAACTTTTGATCAACATAACATTTTGACAAACAGATTGCATGAGAACAAACTTTAGACAATTCTTTTCAATTTTAAAAAATAAATTAAAAAATGATAAGTTTAGGTCATCTTATGCGTGTCGTACACGACGATTTTTCAAAACGACAAATATGCCTAATAAAAATTTAACAAAAAAAATCGAAAACAAGCCTTAGTGAGTTACAAATATTTTCCCAAAAGGATTTAGAAAAATATGATAATTTAGTTCAAAATATGGATGTACACGTGCATGGTATGGTATAAATAAGTGACTTTTAAACAGTGGTTTTTAGAAACGCCTATTGAAACTCAATTTGTACAATCTGGGTATTGAAATAAATTACATATTTGGAACCTAGACTCCAAGTACTACATTTTATGATTAGTGACTTTTTTGAAGATTCCATCTCTAAGTGCTTCAAATTTTAAGGTCAAATGTGTCAAATTCTGAAAATCAGGGAAAACACTTCCACTTTTTGGCCAAAAAGTGGACTCAACTTCTTGCTAGCACCCATCATCTATCGAAAGTTTCAGAGGTTCGCGTAAAATTTTGAGTGTGTTGTGGTCTGATAGTGTTTATGTGGTCCTTGTCAGTGTTCCTAAGTGAAATTTGTGTGATTCTGGAAATATCAGTTGCTGCGGATGTTTCTCTATTGTTTCTTAGTGATCTTGGATGTTTCTAGATCATTCTCTATCTTTGTGGTACATCCACATTACTTAGAGAGCTCATGGTTGAAGATCTTTTCTTGTGCATGTTTGGGTTTTCATATTCTTGGCCGACATGTTGGTGGTAGTGTGTTGTAGATCTTCAAAGTGAAATTAATTGAAGTCTTTTTGTGTTGGAGTTGTTAATTTGGGTCTCCACTATGTTGTGGTTGACTTTGGTGGATTTGCATTAAAAATTTATTTGTAAATCTGGGCCGACATTGCAAATATGTTCTATTTTCTTGGTCGACTAAGTTGTGATGAAATCTCCTGTAGCTAATATATAAGTGCAATTGTTTCATTGGTGAAGAGTGTGGTTTGTGTGCTCCTATGTGTGTATGCGCGAATATCATTCGATTGCAAAGCAGAGTGTGAAGAGGATTGTGCGAAGTGTGATGAAATTTTTGTGAGCTTAATTGGAATTGTAATTAGGCTTGTGCAGAAGCTATTTTCTCAGTTCATACCCTCTGAATTTTTAATCCTATTCTATATTGTTTTGATTAAAGGTAAAAGATGGGTTTTGAAGGGGCCTGGAACCCTTTACAAAAGAAAGCAGCTGAGAGAAAAATAAGAAACCAAAAACCTGCAATCAACCCAGCGACAACAAACACGCAACCAAAAAGTAGCCAAAAAGATAGAAGCCCAATAACAACACTACATATTATTCAGGATCTCCACAACTTCCATTTCATTCACAACCATATTATGCACATTCTCCACAATATTTGAGGCCTCAACATATGCCCCAGCCTAATATTTCATTCTATTCTTGGTTCTAACCCCCAGCCCACCAGTCTTTACCTCATCACTCAAAACAATACCCTTACCAACAACTGTCTCACCCTCGCAATCCACAGTTAGCATCTTACCCCCATCCATAGTATCAACACCAGACACATTCTCCTTTTTCTTTTTCAACAAAGGGGAAAAACCTTGGAAGAATCCAAAATATCCACAACCTTAGAGACATCACCTGTTTTCATCAGAACATTCCAAATTTTATCAATTTTTTCCTCCGAGGAAAATTTGCCTTCCTAATTCTTTTTCAAATTAGTGGTTTCCTCCGCCACAGAATAAGCCACCGTATTCAAGGACTCCACCAAATTATCAATTTGGCTTTGGACAGAGATATCCTCAGCCTTGCTAGCAACACCCCTTATTCTAATATTAGTCCTATTGATCTCGTGGAAAAACCACTTAAACAGTTTTAACAAAATCACAGGCCAAGCCCAACACATCAAAAAACTCCTGCCTATTGAAATTATCAATATGCTTCCCCACAACAACATCCTCATTAGAAGGACTAGAAGGATCTTTCTGATCAAAAAATTCCTTACCTTTGGCAACATGAATGAGAGTCTTCAGCATCCAGATTGAGCAAACAAGTTCCCTTGTAGTAGCCTTCCTTTTTTGCAACCTATCCTCTACCTCTTTGCTAGTACCTACCACCACAACACCCATGACCCTTTCCATACCTTACTTTGGAAACCCAATAATAGTACTTGGAAAATCCTCACCATAAACACCACCAGCCAGGGTTAGAGGGATACCATTCTCCAGAAGAAGGTCCACATGTAACACCATTTGTTTCTGGCTTCCATCCTCCATATCCTGCATAATTCTGGACACTGGGGGAGGAGAAGAAGCTTGCCCATAAAGGTCAATTTTGTCCTTACCCCTCCTAACCAGAGAAATCTCCTCCACCTCCTCACTGCATGTCATGTAGCTCGCTTTGACCCCCCACTTCCTTGTACCAATCTTACCCACAATAGGGGAAATGGGACCCTCCTCCAGAGAAGCATAAGAATCTAGAACATAATCAACATCATCATCCCTGTCCGACTCTGAATCCTTATTCAAAATAAGCCTCGTCTTTTTTGACTTCTTATCACCCCTTCCATCACCCCAATTAGTCTCATAACCCTCCTAGGGCTTAACAGTATTATCCTTCAGAGCAACAGGGTTTTTTTGCACCTCAAGGGCTTTAACATGCTCATAGATAAGGAGAATCAACCCCACATGCAAAATAGGGTTCTTGGGGTTTTTGAAATGATCCTTAATCCTTGTATCTAGCGACATTAACAAGTAATAGGGAAAAGACACCCATTTCTTATGCCTGAAATGGTTTAGCAAGAGAAAATGATAAGTATTAATCATAGTATACCTTCCTTCCAAAGTAACATACCTCATGATTTCTTCAACCACATCACCCCAAAGCGCTTTCAAAGAACTCCTCTGAAACCCACCGCTCTTAGCTAGAAACAAGTCAACAACTTCCTTCCCTTTGAAGAAAATGGCCTTCGTAGCCCGCGCTTCTTTTTTATCTCTAAAAACCTTCATACCCCTCATGGCCAGGCCAGTAATTTGGGCAATAAGTTCTTCATCCACCACAATTTCCCTCCCACCCAGATTTAGGAATCTCTCCTTCCAGCCTTGAACCACCAAGTCAGTGACCTGGGGATTATTTCCATGCAATTTTTCCATGTACACAGTAAGGCCACCTTTCTCTAAGATTTCCCAAACCTCTTTCTTCTGCCTCATAGTATCACAAGACCTCGGCTCCTCATGGTTTCTGTCCCCACCCATAGTAGAAAAATTAACACATAGAGACCAAGCACTCAGCCGAAAGCACTTGAAACAAAGACAAAAACCGCCCAGAATAGGATAAAAGAGTTGAAGTCTCTTGAAACAAAGGAAACAAATGCCCAGAATTCATGCGAAGCTAGCCACTAGATAGATATGCAATAATGAAATATAACACTGTGCCTTGTGAAAGCCACCACTTCTATTCATACCTTTAACATCCTTAGTCATGATAATCACCCATGTGATCAATCACAAACAACCCTTCATGTAAAGAGAGATCTCAAAAAGATTAGCATTCATTATTAATAATGATCGAAGCCGCAAAAGGAATTGGGTCATTTAACTCCCACTCCTTACTATCACGAACACCAAAAGTGGAAAAGAAATCCACCAACCTATTCCCTTCTCTCAGAATGTGGGATATATAAACACTATCAAAGGAATTAATAATATTAATAGAATCCCTAATCAAGGCCTCAATCATTCAAGGAGGAGAGACATTTTTCAAATTGTTTATAACATTCAAGAATTCACCCTTCAACCAAACCTTCCTATACCCCTTCCTTTATGCCAACTTGAGACCATGATAAGCTACAACCACCTCTGCAAAGTGGTTTGTATGGGTTCCCAAAGGGAGCACCACCACAGAGACAAGCCTACCATTAGAATTTATGATCGCTCCCCCACATCCTGTAGGTCCCGGATTGGATAGTGAATCCCTTTTGTATTTGAGTAGTGAGCTCTAGGTAGTGTGCTTGAATGCATGTGCATTCCCCTTATTATTTCTCATTATACTTTTAACAGAGTATAATCTTGTGGACTAACATGCACCATGGTTTTTCCCCTAACAAGGTTTCCACATAAAAAATATTGGTGTTCTTTGTCTCTCTGATGTGTTAATTGTTTGTGGTTAATTGCTTATTCATCAGATCTAAGATTAAGTTAAAGTTAAGTTAGAAAAGTTTAAGTTTCTATCACAACTGATTCATCCCCCCTCTTAATTGTGTTTCCTTGTTTTTCCAACAATTGGTATGAGAGCAGGTTCCTCTGAAGAAGTCTAAAAGCTTGAGGTGATACAGGATGGCAACATTCAAGAAGGATAGTCTAAGATTTGATGGCACTAACTATTCAATGTGGAAAGTTAGGATGCAATGTCACTTAAAGTGTATTGGTGAAGCTTTATGGAAGATTACAAAAGATCCATATACTATTCCTCAGAATGGTCCCTCAACTCCTGATGAGATCAAATATGCTGAAAATAATGTTAGGGCTATTGAAGCTTTGGTGAGTGCTTTGACAGATTCAGAGATGGCTAATGTGATGGGTCTGTAAACAACTCATGAGATTTGGACGAAACTGGAAACTTTGTATGAAGGAGATGCATAGGTGAAGATGGCTAAGCTACAAAGATTGAAAGGCAAGTATGAGAATTTGAAGATGGGTGAAGATGAAAATATCACTACTTTTATGCAAAGAGTAAATGAAATAGTGATGGGTATTAAATGTGCCAGTGGTTTTGTGGATGAGGATGAAATTGTGGCTAAAGTACTCAGATCCTTTCCTCCCTCCTACAAAATTTAGGTTCATGCTATTGAAGAGTTTAGATTAGTAAACAAGATGACAAGAGACACATTGATCAGGAAGCTTGCTACTTTTGAAATAAGTGAATTTGGCGAATCTACACCAAAGACTGAATCTGCATTCAAGGATACTATATCTAGAAGTAACAGGCAAAGATATAGTCTGGGAGAGAGTTCCAAAAAGATATCCAAGTATGATGAAGAACTGAAACTGTAGAGCCATAAAAATGCATGGTTCTATGGAGTAAGAACCACCATTTCAACCCACATCAATAGAACCATTCTAATTAAAATCAAAACAAAAAATGCAAATCTAAACTACAGAAACAAAATAATGCTTTTAAAAGAAATCAATCTTCATTGTCTCCCTATCACCAAGATCTTTGTTTATGCATTTTCCCTCATATTTTATGAGCACAAAATGCAATAAAGAGGCTATGGTGAATGAGAAATACAATCAAGATGCAAAGATGATATGAGTATGTAAATTTGTGAGGAAAATTTGTGAGAGCCAAAATGAGAGGGAAATCCCATTTTAAATAGGAGTTCCCTGAAGATGGAGAGGGGTTGAAGATGAAATGTGGGATAAAAGATGTGAGAGAAGGAAATGCCATTATCCCACATTGTTGGGTTAAATGTTATGGATGAGAATGAAAGTGATAAAGGGTTACTAGATTAAAATGTACCTAAATGATTAAAGATGCTTTACTAAAATGCAATATTTAATGAACGATTTATGCAAATGATATTATTAATATGCAAGTTATGATAATTAGTTTATTATGAAATAATAATCAATGACTATGATAATTGATTTATTAATGGAGATGAATATGAAACAATTATGGATGATAATGATAATTGATTTAATATGGAAATGATGTTTATGACTTATTATGTAAATGGATTATGAATGATTATGATTTATTATGCAAATGGGTATGAATGATAGTGCAAATGGACATGAACGTTAATGCAACGGATATTGAACAAGCATGAGATGGTTCAATGATTTGATGAAATGCATGAATAGAAGAAAGTATTGAATGAATTAATTAAGTAAATAATAATATCTATTTAATCAATAGATGAATATCGTTACGATTGTGAGGACAAATTTGAGTGTCAACATTTTTCCCCTCTTTGAGACAATGCAGCTTGTTGCATTGTTTCAAAGAAAAAGATTGATCAACTGATACATGCCCCAAAGATATCCTAGTAAGGATTATGATAAGAATGATATGCCCCCTCGAGAGATTGATCGAACAGATTGTAAGAAGATTAATCTCTCGATAGATGTTTAGAAAATGATTAGATACTTGATATTGCGCAAGTGATAAAGCAGTGATGCACATTTTGATGAAAATGCACAGTTGATGGGCATAACTGAACAATTGATGGAAATGATCAGTATAGCCAGGTTGTTGACGGGCACCTCAGAGAGGTTTTCACCCTTGGATACATCCTTTATTTTTTCTTTTTTCGGGTCTAATAGTGCCGCAGAGCAATTTTCACTAGAAGACCTATTTATATTTTCAATAATTTTGCGACTAAAAGGTTTGGCACTCCCCCCAAAATAAGCCGCACTGTTGAGTTCTATGATGAATCCTGCTTTATGATCCTCAAGGGGTGTGTCTTCTCGTGCTCCTAGAAAATTTATGATTGCCTCATCATTTTCAAATACATCCAATTGTGGTGGTCCCTTTTGATCGAAATCAATGAGTTCAGGGTGAACCAAGGGTAAAGAATCATGATTCGAGTCAAGATTTTGAATGGATTCAAGGGTACAAATATTATGATCGGGTTCAGGGGTAGGGACACTATCATAATCATAAATGTCAATGAAGTCATCGATGGCACTTTCCTCATTTGTCTGTGTAGCATTAGAGGACTCTACTTCCTTACTTGAAGCACACGCAATAGTCAAGGTCTTATCTTTCTACACATCATATCCTAAAACAAGGAATTTTTGCATACGAGTAGGTTGTATTGGTTCCAAGATACCCTGTTTCTGTAAGCCAAGAGGACTTTTACCATCATATCTCATTTGTTTCATAATATCAAATCCTTTACCATATTGTTCAACAGGTATCTTTATTTCAATTTGTTCTTTTTCTGTATTTTCATCTTTGTATAACCAGTTTAGGAGATCAACTTCTTCTGTTTCATTATAAAGGGCTCCCCATTTTTTGAAAGTAGTTGATTTACAAATCATTGTAGTATTTGCATCTAATGTGGTTTTAGTCATTTGTGGTTTGCCATAGGTGTGGGGAGATAAAGGTAGCTTTCCAATGCAAAGGGAATGATTCAAGGTATATTCTCCTACTCCTTGTTCTTTTACCTGTATTTTGATCTCGGTTGCATTGGATTTTGAGGAAGATGCTTTTAAGGACTGAGGATCAACATATGCTTGGGAAGGAAATGCTTCATGATTGCTTGGGATTGTGATTTCAGTTTTAGGGCTTAGATTATGGCAATACATGAAAGGGTTTGGATCTCCTCGTATTGTGATTTCAACGCCATTGTGGGGGAATTTAATGCACTGGTGGTATGTAGAAGGTACTGCTTGCATTGCATGAATCCAAGGTCTTCCAAGGAGGATGTTATAGGTCAGTGGGAGATCAAGGACTTGGAAAACCACATCTTTTACCATAGGGCCAACTCTGATTGGTAGAGTAAGTGATCCTTTAGACGAGCGTTCCTCTTCATCATATGCCTTTATGGTAATCTTTTTACTTGGATCTACTACATTTTCATAGAACCCTAATTTTGTGATCAATTCTTGAGTACAAATATTAATTCCTGCTCCTCTGTCTATCAAAACTCGCTTGATCTTAACATTATGGATAAGGACGTCAATGTGTAAAGCTGCGTTATGTGGTTGTCAAAGGGATGAATCATTATTTTCAGTAAAAGTGAGAGTATGAGGAGAAGTGATGTGTCCCACCATAGCTTGGAATTGATCTACATGTAGGTCTGTAGGCATTGTAGCAGTAGCAAGTGCTTTATCTAAGATAGCTTTATGCTCAGGAGATAGGCGTAGCAACTCGAGTATAGAAATTTGTGCGGGTGTTTTTCCTAAGTGCTCTATGAGGTTGTATTGTGAAGCAGATGTAGTAGGTTTTGCATTAGAACCTTTAAGGGTAACAATGCCTTTGCGGGTAGTAACCTTTCAATTAGGTTCTTTTCCTTTTATGATGAAAGTGATGACATGATTATCGACCTCACTGATGTTATGTATGGTATAATCATACTTAGCAGTAGTATAGTTTACACCATCACCAGATTCAAGAGCCTTTCCTTTATCCTTGTCATGCTTAGGGAAAGGGTTTTTAAACACCTCGCAGTCAGAGTTACTAGAAGGAGTGTGTCCATCAACTGCTATCTTACCGTTATCAATAAGGTCTTGTATTAAATGTCAAAGTTTATTGCAGCTATTTGTCTTATGTCCTTTGTGTCTATGATAGTCGCAAAAGTGATCTTCATTCCACCATGGGGGTTTGACTTGTGGATTATATTCCTTGATTTTGGGTAATGTTATAATATTGGTTTCAAGAAGTTCTTTTAATGCAGATTCAAGTGATTGTCCTAATAGTGTAAAATTTCGTTTAGGAAAACTTCTCTATTTTTCTTTTCCTTTATTTGAAGATGGACCTTTAAGATTGTAAATAGGTGATGATGTTTTAGTTGTTTTTGCATCAACAATTCCATCATTGACTACATTCTTGTTCTTAACCCAAAAAGGGTTCTTGTTGTTTGAATTCGATTTTTGATCTCTATCATTATTGAATTTAATAGTTCCATCATCAATGAGGGTTTGTTAAATTCAAAATCCCATTTCTATGGCTTCATCAAAGGAGTCCAAGAATTCGAGGCAAAGTTCCCTTCCGATTTCTTTGTTCAAATTTCGACAAAAGAGGTCAACCAGTTCTTGATTAGGAATGGAATAATGCAATCGTTTTGTTAAATGTCTCCATCTTTGTAAAAATGACACAAAAGATTCACCTTGTTTTTGTTTAGTGTAGAAAAGGTTTGTCATGGTCACTTTAAGGTCACAATTGAAACTATAATTGGAAACAAATTTATCAGCCAATTCTTGAAAAGATTTGATGGTCGGGGCTAATCGTGAAAACCATTCCATAGCTTCTCCTCCGAGACTGCGGGGGATTAATCTCATAAGGTATGTTTCATCAACTACAAATTCCATGGTAGTGGCACAATTTTTTCTTAAGTGGTTCTTAGGATCTCCTTTTCCATTATATTTGTCAAGTTTTGACCTATGTCCCAATGGTTAGGAAAAGGTGGCATTGGTATGCTTGGATCAAAGGGATAAGGACATATGTCTTCAATGGAGAACTTGTGAGTTGATATTTTACTATTCTTGAGAGTATCCAATTATTGTCTTAATGTTCTAAGCTCATACAAAATAGGGTCATTTGTAGGTGCAGGTTTTGATGTCTTTGAAGATCACTTGTAACCAGTTTGTAGATAAAAGGGTCTATGATATTTGATCCTACCATCGTTGTTTGTTTTCAGATTCTTAGATTCACTAGATTTAAGTTGGTCATTCATTGTGAGTAATGATATGTCAAAATTAGGAGGCATTTTGATTCCTTCATCAACAAGGGCCTTGAAACATTGTTGTGGGCTATGTTTGACCACCTCTGTAAGAAGTTTAGTGAACCTATTATCGTTAAGAGCTTCATTTATGGTGGTTGTGTTATTTATTCACTATCGATTTCACTTGTTTCACTAGTTGCAACACTAATGTGATCTTCCCCATCAAAGTCTTTTCCCCAAGGGTTTCCTTCTTAAAACATTTTTTCTCTTGTTCTAGGGGTCATAGGTGATTCGTTATGATTTTCAATCCAAGGTAATGTATGAGACCTAAGACTAGGATGCAAATGAAAAGGATATGATTCTAAGATGGGATATGAAAATGGTATGGTATGATATGACAAGCTAAGAATGCAAACACCAAAAGGAAACTCTAGGTCCAAAGTTGGTTATGATGTAAAGGCTTTACTTGTGTTATGATGGATAGACACAAGGACCAATAATCAAGAGAGGGTATGTAGGAGATGATGGACTCCAAAAGGATTTCCCTACTCAAGGATAATGGTATGTTTCCCTAACTCAAGGATGGTGAACCTCAAGTGATGCGGGTGATAGATAGCCAATAGTTTGATTTCAAGACCTAGGAAGATTAGCCTAAGTGCAAGCTAAAGGTTTTATTTGATCAATGATGAATATGCAAAGGGATAAATTCTTAGAACATGCAAAGGTTAGGTGAGATGGTCTTGATATGCAAAAGGGGTTGAACATGAAAGAACTAGGTGGAATGATATATGTATGCAAGGACTATGTAATGTGACCTATGTATGCAAGACTAGGAACATGCAAGAACTAGGATGAAAGGGATATGAATATGTAAGGACCATGAATATGCAAGGACTAGGTGGAATGCAAGGATTGAAAGATCAAAACTGAAGGATGATGACCCCAAGAAATCTAAGTGATAGGTTCACGTGGGATGTTTATGTTGTTGGACCTTTTGAGGTTTGCAAAGTTTGAGATGTTGCAAGTTTCTCAGTGTGATGTTTGTTTGAGGTCAATTGTTTGTGTTCAGATTTGTGAATGTGGTGAATATTGTTTGAAAATCCAGAAAACACTTGACAAGCACGATGTTTTGGGTGTATGCAAACGCACATGAGACAAGCACAATCCTAATAGGCCAATAGGCCAAGGGTTTATATGCTTGATATAGCCCACTGATATACCCCAGATTGGTGCTAAACACCTTTCCTTCTCGAGAGTAGATAGATTTGAAGTTTGGTGGCACTGGCTCCCCTCCATGGCTCATTAACGTCATTCAGGCACACCAACTTCAGATTCTTGGGTAGTCACTTCCCAAGAATTGCTATCTCTACTCAAGGGGATCAGTAGTGAGTGTCTTTGGGCATGATACTGTACCCTGCACTATACCAAGCAATGACTGAAAAATGGTTGGCTTCTAAAATAATAGGTGTTTAGTAAGGGCATTCCGTTCATAGGGCATGATCCATGCAGTGAGAGTCCCCTTTCGGATCCATCTCGTCAGAACCATATGCGTGATTCTTGGGCTTTCCCCAAGAATCCACTTTTATATACCGGCTGGAAGTCCCTCGGGTTTAGGGTGCTACCGATCTGAGTCGTCTTGGGGTGAGTACTTTTTCCCACCAGAATAGGCCCAAGTTCTAGAGTCAATAACCGTTTCTCTTGCACCTAGGATCGCACAAGTGCACAAGGGGAGAGGACTTCGATTATTAAATCGGGGTGACACATAAAATAAATGGGTCTGGTTTCTGATCACCAAGTTTTGCACAAGGTGAGAGCATACTCCCTACCATCTCAAGCACAACAAACAGTGTTCATTGACCCCCTAGTTAAGCCTATGTGGAAGAAGAAAATTGTTCATTTTTTATGCACCAATTGAAGTGTTTTCTAATCTAAAAGACAATTGGTTTCAAAATCATGTCTTCAACAAACGTCCTGCATCAAAATCTCATTAGTAGTTTCATGCCTCCTTTCTTTGACAAGAGTATGTTTTCATTTCAAACCTTTGCCGAACGAACCTGCAAAAGAAACCAAATTAATAAAATTAGTTCCAAAACAAAACTAAAATAAAAGAGAATTATCATTCACTCTAAAATATAATCTAAATTAGAATAAATTCTAACTAAATTAATCCTAAATTAAATTAAAAAATCAAATCTAAATTTAAATTAAAGCTAAAATCTAAAAAAAAAATTAAAAGTTAAATTTAAAAAAAATCTAATTTTACAAATTAGAATAAAAAATCTAATTTAAAAGTTAGAAATTGAAAATCTAATTTAAAAACTAACACTAAAAATCTAATTTTACAAATTAGAAATAAAAAAATATAATTTAAAAGTTAGAAATTGAAAATCTAATTTAAAAACTAACACTAAAAATCTAATTTTACAAATTAGAAATAAAAAAATCTAATTTAAAAGTTAGAAATTGAAAATCTAATTTAAAAACTAACACTAAAAATATAATTTTACAAATTAGAAATAAAAAAATCTAATTTAAAAGTTAGAAATTGAAAATCTAATTTAAAAACTAATACTAAAAATCTAATTTTACAAATTAGAAATAAAAAAATCTAATTTAAAAGTTAGAAATTGAAAATCTAATTTAAAAACTAACACTAAAAATCTAATTTTACAAAATTAAAATCTGATTTAAAAACTTTAAAAGCTGAAAATCTAATTTTTAAAAATTAGAAACTAATTAGATTTCATTCTATCTATGAAAACTAACTTTCCTAAAACAAAGATTAATTACTAAGGGGGCACGTAAAAAGAAAAGATCCCTTCTTCCTTTTTTTTAATAAAATCTTAGAAACTTAGAAGGATTATTATGAGAAATATCAGATAAAGAAACTATCGAAATTTTGCATGGAGGAAGGCAAAAAGTTTGTAAAAGCTTATAAATCAAAAGCACGATGCAGAAAAACAGCAATAGACTTACTCAAGACCAAGACATAAAGATTAAAGGTCATTTGGCCTTTGGTCAAATCAGAAGATTAAAGCACACTTTATATCAAAGATTATTATGTTCATAAAATGCTGCCAAAAGCATAAAGAAACTACGCAGATAAACTACCATTTACAGCAGACCATTGAAAATGGTATTTAAAGTTGCCCATGTTAAAAAAATTCTTGTCATACTCAAATTTGGTATGGTAGTTCATTGATGTTTTTCCTGTGACAAACACAAATGACAGTGCTAATGATGAATCTTTTTTTTTTTTAAAGTTGTGAAAGAAGATGTATGGTAAGCTGAACAAATTGGAAAACAGAATGTAAACAACAAAGTATGTAGGAAAATACTCCTCAAAATCATGACATGACCAAAGGAAAAAAGACGTTTTTGATTTTAAACTCAATAAATCAGATCATGCTAAAGATTTACAGCCATCCCAAAAACAATATAAGGCATCACAAAAGAATCTGACACCACCATTAAAAGGTGAAGCAGACCATGAGATATTGCCTGAAATAAAGCTTTAAATCATTTTAGAAAACCAAAACTTCTTCTACAAGATTATTAACAAAAACTTCAATCCAGAAAAATGAAACAATAGACAGACTACAGATCTGTCCCACCGGGCGTGCCAAATGTATGATGAGGGAAATGGGTGTTCAAATCGAAGGATTCAAACTGATTCCAACATCATATCAATGGAGTTTTTTATCAAAACACACACATGCAAAATGAAATAACCAAGTGAAACACACATGCATATAAAACTAAACTACTCCATTGTTCTCCTATTCACAAGATCTTGTGTTCATATTCATTTCCTCTCAGAGCACACACAAGAGGCTATGTGAAACGAAATAAGAGATATTCAAATGAAACCCAAAATGCAAGAGATTCAAATGTTATGATCAATACTACTACGCAATGAGCAAAATGCAATGTAAGATAGAGCTAAAGCTAAGCTTGAAATGTGACTATCACTAAAATGTATAAAAGATCATGGAAGAAGATGCAAAGCATGGAGATGCAAAATTCCTCTGTCCTCCTAAAATGAGAAGAGAGTCCTATTTAAATAGGAATTTTTAGGGTGAATGCAAGTTGTGGAAGGAATGTGGGATAAAAGATTGGCTTGGAGGAAAAATACCCCACATGCATGAGATGGGTAAGATAAAATATTGAAATGTATAAATGCATTTAGGTGGTAAATGAATAATTTAATGAATATGTGTGATATTTTAATGGTTAAATGAATATGCAAATGCATTAATGTATGAATATTTTATAATGGATAAATTATTGCGAAAATGAGTTTAGTGAAAAATGATTATGGACTTGTAAATGATTTTATGAGATGAATGGATAAATGGATTTACGCCAATGGATCAATAATGGATAGATTATTTAATAGTTTAATGGAATTTGCAAATGATATTTTAATGATTAATGTATAAATGATAAATAATAAATGATTTTATGAATAATGCTTATAGATGCCTATAAATGATTATAATATGAATAAATGGCTATAATATGGAGATATGATTATAAGTGCGACCAATTGAAATATGCAATGGGTAAAAGTGATTGCGAGGACAATTTTATGTGTCTACAGAAACAACTTGAAGAAAAAGAAAGAGAGGTAGAAGAATTGGAAGCACTAATTGAAAAGCAAGAAGGGAGAGGAAAAGGTAAGTATGAAGATGTATTTCCTATTAATTTTTTTTCATGCAGTAAAATAGGTCATTTTGCATCAAGATTTCCTGAAAGAGTTCCTAGATCTAAGCCTAAAAAGTCTTGATTCCAAAAGAGATATTACTTTGCTGAAGAAGTAGTGACTGATGATGAGTCTGATAAAGATAACGGAAATGAAGATGAATGGGTTTTCATTGCTACCATTGAAGATAATCCTATGGCTACTGAATCTGCTAAAGATGAAAATGCTCTTGTAGCCCAAATTGAAGAAAAAGATGAGTGGGTCATTGATAGTGGATGCTCACATCATATGACTAGTGATAAAAGCAAGTTTTTGAGTCTAGAGAAGTATGATGGTGGGGTTGTAAGATTTGGAGATAACAATGCTGGTGTGATTCGTGGTAGAGGATCTATTTTCCTTGGTGGTGAGGATAACACTGATGATGTTCTTTATGTTGAAGGTTTGAAGCACAACTTGTTGAGTGTTGGTCAGATGGTACACAAGGGATATGCTCTTTAGTTAAAAAATGGAAGATGCAAGATTCGTGGAAGTTCTGGGAATATGATTGCTACAGGTGTACATATAAAAGGTAATATTTTTCACCTAAATACTACTAGTGGGAGTTATTTAATTGCTCAAGTAGATGAAAGCTGGTTGTGGCATAGGAGGATGTGTCATGTAAACTTTGACAACATTATCAAGATAATTTCTACTCAAGTAGTAAGAGATCTCCCCACGTTAGTGAAGCCTTCTAATATAATCTGTAAGGAATGCCAAATGGGTAAACAAACTAGAGTCTCTTTCTGAAGCAAACAGTTTCATTCAAATAATTTGCTAGAGCTACTACATATTGACCTTTGTGGTCCCTCCAGAGTCAGAAGTTTTCATGGAGAAATGTATTTTATGTTGGTTATTGATGATTACTCTAGAATGATTTGGGTTTCCTTTTTAAGAGAAAAATGTGAAGCATTGGAGAAGTTCAAAAGTTTCAAGGCTATGGAAAAAAATGAGAAAGGTCTGAAAATCAAGTGCCTAAGATTTGATAGAGGTTATGAGTTAATTTCCAAGGAGTTCAACTCTTATTGTGAAGAGTATGGAATTAAATTACAATTATCTGCTACCTGAACCCCTCAATAGAATGGAGTTGTAGACAGAAAGAATAGAACAATTTTGGATGCTACCAAAACAATGATGATAGAAGGAAATGTGTCTTAGATGTACTAGAGTGAAGTGGTAAGCACTGCTATGTATACTTTGAACCGGGTAAATGTTAATGGTAATTTTGGTAAGAATCCTTATGAGTTATGGTTTGGTCACAAGCCTACTGTTAAGTATTTTAAGATCTTTGGAAGCAAGTGTTATATCGGGAGAGATGATGATATAGGAAAATTTGATGCAAGAAGTGATGAAGGAATCTTCCTAGGTTACTCCACTAAAATCAAGGTCTACCGATGCTATAAAAAAAATGAGAAAGATGGTTGAGAGTGCAAATGTTAGAGTTGATTAGGAATCTGTAAAATCATCTAGACATTGTAGTTATGATTCAGACAAAGACATTAAAAGCCAAGGGAAGAATACTCAGACACAAAATCTACTTCAGATTATTCCATATGTTCCGGTGAAGCAACCTCAATTTGTTCCGGCAAATCAAGTCAGTCAGGAGGCACAAACAAGTACAAGTGTAGAAGAAATATCAGAAGAGTCAGAAGCTCAAGAATGTCCCAAAACTCCAAGGTATGTAAAGTTGAATCATTCTAAAAATCAAATCATAAGAGATAAGAGTAAACAAGTGCAAACTAGAAGAAAGATTGCATAATAATATTGTCTGATTTCAAAGATTGAACCCAAAAATGTCACTAAAGCCTGTCAAGATGAACACTGGTTGGAAGCTATGAAGGAAGAGCTGACACAAATTGAAAAAAATGACACATGGCTATTGGTTCTGAGGCCTAAAGACAAAAATGCAATTGGTACTAAATGGGTATTTAGAAACAAGCTGAATGAAGAAGGTGAAGTAGTCCAGAATAAAGCAAGACTGGTATGTAAAAGATATTCTCAAATGGAAGGTGTTGATTTTGAAGAAACCTTTTCCCCTGTTGCTAGGATTGAAGCTATTAGACCGTTTCTTGCTTATGCTACACACAAGAACTATAAAGTCTATCAAATGGATGTAAAGTATGCATTTCTAAATGGAGAACTAGAAGAATAAGTGTACATTGAACAACCAAATGGATTTCAGCTAACAAACAAGTGAGATATGGTTTGCAGATTGAAGAAAGCTCTGTATGAACTTAAGCAAACCCCTAGAGCCTGGTATGCTAGATTGGAAAAATACCTACTGAAGCTTGGATTCACTAAAGGTACTGCTAATAGCAACTTATGCTTCAAATTAGATAATGATAAGGAGTTAATTATAGAAGTTTTTGTTGATGACATAATTTTTGGAGGAGATGATAATCTATGTAGGACGTTTGTTGATGAAATGAAGAGTGAATTTGAGATGAGTATGATTGGAGAAATGAAGTTCTTTCTTGGATTGCAAGTTACACAGTTGGACAAGGGGATCTTCATATCTCAGTCCAAATATGTGAGAGAACTACTGGAGAAGTTTGGAATGGATGACTCCAAATCTGTTGATACCCCCATGGTGATCAGATGTAAGTTGACACAAAATGATGACTCTCCTAAGGAAAATCAAACAAGATATAGATCAATGATTGGTGGATTTCTCTACTTAACTTAGACTAGACCAAAAATTATGAATGATGTATGTATGGTTGCTAGATTTTAGGCTGATCCAAAAGAATCACATGTGACTGTCGTGAAGAGATTTTTTATATATCTAAAAGGAACAATTGAATTTGGACTTTGGTATCCAAAGGATGATGATCTCACTTTGTGTGCATATACCGATGTAGATTGGGTTGGTGATGTAGATGATAGGAAAAGTACTAGTGGTGGTGCTTTCTTCCTAGGGAAGAAGCTGGTATCCTTGTTAAAAATCAAAACTCAATTTCTCTATCTACTGTTGAAGCAGAATACATTGCTGCTGCCAATAATTGTACTCAAGTGATATGGATGAAACATATGTTGAGAGATATCAAGGTGATATATGAAGAGCCTATTTCCATATACTATGACAGCTCAAGTGCAATAAATATCTCAAGGAATCCTGTGCTACACTCTAAGACTAAACATATATAATTCAAGTTTCATTTCTTGAGGGAGAAAGTGAATGAGAAAGAAGTCAGACTGGGGTATGTGCTTACCAAAGAACATATTGTAGATATATTTACTAAACCATTGCTAAAGGATACTTTTGAGTATCTCAAAGGAATGCTAGGGGTAATCGCCCCTCCTGATAAGAACTAAAAGATGCATTTTCTTGCATCAATCAGTGAACTTCATTGCTATATTTTGATCTGGATTGATGTTTTTGTGGCTACTACTCAGGGGGAGTAATCAAATGTGTAGATATGTGGCTTAGAGTGTGTATTTGGAAAGGTCATGTTACCTTTTCCATTGATGTCAAAGGGGGAGAAGTGTATTGCGAAAAATATTTCTAAGGAGAAGAGCCTTGTCGGAGAAGAGCAGTTGAGCAAAAGAAGTCAGTGTGTTGGGTTGATGGTATTTTTCACATCATGTGTTGCCATCAATGCCGAATGGGGAGAATGTTGGATGTTGTGGATATGTTGCTGATATGTGGTTGTCATTGATGTCAACACTATTAACATTTGGTACATCAGTTGTTGTATATGTCGAGGATACTGAGAAAATTGTAAGAGAAAGTGTTCTAGGTTCCTAGTGGAACCGTGTAGGTCATGAAGGTGTCCTATTCCATACATTGAAGATTAAGTTGGTGTGGATTAAAGGGTTTATTGTTGATTATTTCTAGATCATCAATCAAAAGATTTAGAGGTTCGCATGAAGTTTTGAGTGTGTTGTGGTTTGACAGTGTTTCTATGGTCTCTACCAGTGTTCCTAAATGATGTTTGTGTGATTATGGAAATCTTAGTTGCTGTGGATGTTTCTCTATTGTTTCTTGGTGCTCTTGGATGTCTCTAGATCATTCTCTATCTTTGTGGTATGTCCACATTACTTGGAGAGCTCATGGTTGAAGATCTTTTGTTGCACATGTTCGGGTTTTCATATTCTTCCAGGCTGACATGTTGGTGGTAGCGTGTTGTGGATCTTTGAAGTGAAATTAATTGAAGTTTTTTTGTGTTGGAGTTGTTAATTTGGGTTTCCACTATGTTGTGGCCAACTTTGGTGGATTCACATTAAAAATTTATTTGTAAATCTGGGTCGACATTGCAAATATGTTCTATTTTCTTGGCTAACTAAGTTGTGATGAAATATCATGTAGCAGATATATAAGTGAGATTGTTCTTTCAGTGAAGAGTGTGCTTCATGTGCTCCTATGTGTGTATGTGTGAATATCATTTGATTGCAGAGTAGAGTGTGAAGAGTATTGTGTGAAGTGTGAAGAAAGTTTTGTGAGCTTAATTGGAACTGTAATAAGGCTTGTGCAGAAGCTATTTTCTCAGTTCATACCCTCTAGATTTTTAATCCTATTCTGTATTGTTGGATAGTGAGTCCCTTTTGTATTTGAGTAGTGAGCTCTAGGCAGTCTTCTTGAATGCATGTGCATTCCCCTTATTATTTTTCATTATACTTTTAACAGAGTATAATCTTGTGGACTAAAATCCACTGTGGTTTTTCCCCTAACAAGGTTTCCACATAAAAAATCTTGGTGTTATTTGTCTCTCTGATGTGTTAATTATTTGTGGTTAATTTATTATTCATCAAATTTGAGATTAAGTTAAAGTTAAGTTAGAAAAGTTGAATTTTCTGTCACAATTGATTCACCCCCCCTCTTAGTTGTGTGTCCTTATTTTTCCAACAAATAGGTCATGAGGCTTTGTATATTATTATTTATTTGTGTGTGATATGTCACATTGTGACAAGATTTATTGGGAAGCATGCGGTTGTTTGGAAGTGACTCACCATTCCAGTTTGTGGTGAGTTTGTGCCTCCTTGTTAAGAAATCTCTTGTGGAGGGTTGTCTCTATGTTTAGAGTTGTGAATTGTGTCTAGACAAGGATTGGAGGATGATGATTCCCTCATCCTATCTTGGTGTGGTATTGTGAGAGGTCACAGTCATGATTTAGAAATCGATCATCATGTAGGTGTTGCTCTCTCTCTCTCTCTCTTGTTTTTTTTTATCATGGTGTATTTATCCTAGGAGTGGTTAGTCTTCCATTATTTCCACCTTGCTTATGTAATGGTGAATTTATCTTGATGTTCTTATCATTGTGTTGTTTGGAAACTTGTATATGTTGTTGTGTAAGTGCAACATTTCATTATTTCATTATTGATGTTGTGGTCTTTGTTTAAAAAAATTGTTGTCAGGTTTTGTTTTATGTGTGTTAGCTTGGGGCATTCAATTCTTGGTTTGGTAATGTAGGTTCCTTAACATTTGGTCTATTATTGTGGAACCCAAGCTTTCCCACTTTTCTTGGTGTATTCTTTTCCAAGGCTTAGGGTATAGGCTTTATCATTTGGGGGTTTAGGACCCTCATTGTCCTTTTTATAGTCATCTGGAATATTTCAAACATTTCTTTTGGTTTTGTTGTAGAGCTCAACAATTTTAGAAATAGATTCATGACTTATTTTGACCTTATAGGTTGGAGACTTTCTCTTGGTAGATGAATCTTTTGGGGATTGGCCTCACATTCCCCACAAAATACCTAGATTCAACATGTTTTTAGGGTCAAAATTCTCTTCAAATTTTGTTTATTGGATCAAGGACATCAATACCAAGAGCATAGATATTTTTCAATTTTTTTTGGTAATATACTATTTTTCCACATGTGTAGAACAAAGAGCTTTATTTTTAATGAAAAACGTATGTTTAATTAAACTATAAAAAATACATAATAAAACTAAAATATATTAAAACTATACTTTATGGAGAGCTCGTTTCGAGGAATGTAATCCTTTAGTTGGGTTTTTCAAGTTGATTCTATTTTGATCCTCAACCTGATCCTTGAAACCCAAAATTCTTTATAAATTATAGATGGAGGGGGGCAAGGGAAAAAAGGGGGGTTCTATCAACCATCCCTTCACTCGAACCCCTTGGAACCCCTTTACGTGAAGGGGGGTTCGCTAGAACCCCCTAAAAACAATATTTAGAAAAAGTGAAATGATTATTTTATTCAAAATAATGGTTGACTAGGGGTTCAAGTGAACCCATTGAAGGAAAGGGGGTTCACTTGAATAGGGGGGTTCAGAAAATCCATAAAGGGATTCACTCGAACACCCCTGTTCGAGTGAACCCATAAAGGGATTTTATTGAACACCACTATTCGAGTGGATCCCCAAACCCTTTTTTGAGTACCCAAGTAATTTTTGTTTGTCAATGCAATTGTAACCCACTTAGGTGGAATCACCTAGGTGTGGTCTTGTATCCAACCATCTTTTTTTGTGAATATGTGTACTTTTATTTCCTAATTTAATAGAATGTTGGCATATATTCATAAGGAAATTATTGACACCATGTTTCCAAGTTATGAAAAGTGAAAACTACCCCCTTTACAACACTATGAGATTAGAAAAGATATGTAGAATAAAAGGTTAGGGTAAGTGCACAAAGATGGGCGACCAAAACGGGGTCTTAAGTTGCCACTTCTTTTCTGAAATCAAGAAAATCTAACCTTGGATGAGAAAATGAAGATAGTTATACTCAAAATTTGATGATGCAATGAAAAAAAGATTCGCAGTGCTTTGAATCTACTTTGTAAACTACTATTTTTTAAAAATGGTATAGATTAAGGGATTTAAAAAGGGGGGCCACACAAAGTGGCCCTGTTTTTTCAAAAAAATATAACATAGCATCTAATGTGGCCCTCCTAAAATGTTAACTTTTTTAGCATTTCAAAAATCATTTAAGTGATAAATTAGCTAATGCCATGTAGTCTATCATGCTTGATTTTTTTGCCAAATTTTAATGAATATATGATGTTTTTACTAATTTTCAAAGTGGAAAAGTCCTTAAAAATAGAAAATTGAGCACGGTCCCACCTAAAATTTTGAAAATTGATCAAAAATATTTTTTTGAATATGTGTAGAATGTAGTATAATTTCTAAAATTGTAATTTATTTGAAAATTTTATGAATGATTAAAAAGTACAGTAAAAAATACCACACATTGGTCTTTGACAAAAAATAGATACAACAACAAAAAATTAAAGATAAAAACCTTAGCATGTTCAAAACGTAAAAAAAATACATGGTTAGATATATATAAGAGAGATCAAGTAACATTATCATGGTATTTTTTGACTCGACATTGAAACAAATGCAAACCTAATTGGGAACATGCTCAAGATTATTCCATTCTTTTATTATTTGCAAAAATGTGTATTGCGATGTTGAAAAGTCACTCCAAACCTTTGGGTTGGAAGCCCAATATAAATCTAAGATAAAGTCTTGGAAATTTCCATTTAAGCGAAATATAACGTGAGTGTGTTATTACATAATCACATTATGAACTTTGCTTTGAATATTCATCTCCTTCATGTTCTCTCTCTCTCGCTCTCTCCCACTCTCTATAAATCCTTCCCTCTCCCAATCCCCCTATTCTCTCTCTACCCCCTCTTTAGGCCTCTCCCTCTTTATCTCTCCCTCCCTCCTTACCCCTCTCTCCTTGTTCTTCTCTCCCCATATCTTCTCTCCCTCTCTCTCCCCCCTCTTTATGTCGTTACCTCTTGCTTTTTCAATTGAGGGTATAGATTTGAGGATCAAGGGTATAAGGTTTAAGTTCTAGGGTATAGAGTTCAATCTTGAGGGTATAAATTTTAGGGTTAACGGTTTAGAATATAGGCTTTAGGCCCTAGGGTTAAAGGATAGTTTTTAGGCTTTAGGGTATAGGGTTGAGTGTATAGGGCATAGGGTTGAGGGTACTAGGTATAAGGTCAAGGGTATAGGGTTTATTGTGGAGGGTATAAGGTATAGGGTTGAGAGTGTAGGATTCAAGGTTGAGGGTATAGGTTTATGATTGAGGGTATAAATTGTAGGGTATAGGGTATAGGGTTTACGGTGTAGAGTTGTCGGTAGATAGGGTTGAGGGTTGAGGGTATAGGGTTTATAGGTTATGGAATGAGGTATAGGGTAAAGGTATAGTGTATAGGGTATAAGGTATAGGGTTTATGGTCAAGCATATGGAGTTTACAGTTGAGGGTTTAGTGCATAGGCTTTAGGGTCTAGGGTTGAAGAATGGTGTTTAGGGTTGAGGGTATAGGGTATAGGGTCGAGGCTCTAAGGTTTATGATAGAGTGTATAATGTTGAGAGTGTATATTGTTGGCCCCATAGTTGCCATTGCACCAAAAGGTCAACCTATTAATTCCTGATACAACCGCTAGAGTTAATGGATCCATAGGATGCGGTTACTCCATGTCAAAAATCTTGAGGGGAGCACTGACCATTTTCCAACAATATCCCCCTCAACACACGTAGAGGGGATTTAAACCTGATACCTTTGGCTCTGATACCACTTTTTGGCCCCACAGTTGTCATTGCACCAAAAGGTTGACCTATTAATGCCTGATATAAACACTAGAGTTAACAAATCCATAGAAGGTGGTTAGTCCATGTCACGAATATCAAGGGGAGCACTAATCATTTGGAAACATATATAGGGACATATATTTGCATTATGTGATAGAGGATTTTATCTTACATATAGTAATAAAGGGACTATCTATCATTTGAGTATTTTGTGGATAGATATCAACAAATATGATTAATGTTGAATACAATTGAGGCTAATCTTTTGTGTAGTGTTCCCAATAGTTCAACATAGTTATCAAGGTTATTCATTGGAAGAAAAACCAATTAATTTGTAAGTTTATTTGTTCTTGCTTCTTACGATGAATTTTGAGATGGAAATATTTGAGGTGACTATACGACCTCTAAAGTTGATCATTCTACAAAATTTCTCATATTTATATAAATTTAGGAGGCTTATGATCTATGTGAATACCAATGTCTTTCCCCAAGATATAGTACTTCTATTTTATTTGCAGGGTTGAACAATGGATATAACTCCTTGTCATATATGGGGTGTCTATACATATAGTATTAGATAAAATCTCGCTACATGTTAGGTAATTAGATGACCACATTGAGTCAAAACTACTCCAAGTGCATATTTGGAGGCATCAACCTCAATTTCAAAGGACTTTTTCAAATAAAATAGAACTAGTGTAGGTATTAAATAAAGTCTCTACTTCAATTGTGTGAATGGTTGTTATAATCTCTCTATCCAAGGGATTTTTTCTTTTACTCTCACTTGAATGCTTGGTTCATAAGTCATGCCAACTGTGTGAATTTCAATTACACAAAACTATAATAAAAGTTGGACGATCCTAAAATTCTATGATGTTCTATGATATGTTTATGAGGTGGAAAATATGTAATTACCTTTATCTTTTTAGGGTCCACATAAAAATAATCCTTGTTCATAATGTATCTAAGGTACTAAATCCCTTCCATAAGGAATAATTTTCTAAATTATTATCATAGAGCCAATGTTGTTGTAGATTTGAAAGTATCTATTGAACATGATGTATATGTTCCTCCTATGTATTGATTAATATGGGTATGTTATCTAAATAAAAAAAATAACATAGAAAATAGTGAGAGGCCTAACTACATCATTCATCACTCACATGAAGGTGGAAAGTGTACTAGTCAAGCCAAAGGGCAAGGCTAGCCATTTGAAAAATCCATCTGGATTTGAAGGTATTATTTCACACATCTAACATTGACTCAATGGTAACTTGGTGGTACCAAAAATTTAGTGAGAAATTATCCCCCTTAATTTGATCCAAGAGGCCACCATTGGAAGGAGTTGGATACCTAATTATTATAGTGATCTTGTTCAATGCTCATATTCCAATGTAGAGGAATCAATTTCCATCATTCTTTTTAGAAAGAGTAATTAAGTTTTCATACAGTGAGGAACTTGGTAAAGTGTGCCCCTTTTGAATCAATTCCTAAATCTATCATTTCATTTCCTCATTCTCTAAGAATCATTATTATATATCTAGTGGCCCATTTGGTAATGGTTTCCTTGGAATGAGATCAATCAAATGTTGTATGTGTTCCCTCATTAGTGAGGTGAATATATCTTTATTTCTTTTAATAATAAATATTCCATCTACTTTTTTTGGGTATTCATAATGGTTTTTTTGGAATGAGTGGTTACTATAACTGATCTTACCTACTTAGGTTAGAATGATAGTAATACAAATGCTCTAATTTGAGAAATAATATGTTAACATTATTTTAAAACAATAAAAATTATAATATTTGCAAATTAATTCTACTATTTGATACTTTTATTCACCCAACTCATGTACCTACCTAGATATTTTACCCTTAGCTCACTCATCCCATGGATTTTTGTTTTGGGTGCAGTGTTGTCTATAGGTTTAATATCTTAAAAAATTATTAGCTATGAAACTTTTTTTACTTTCACTTTTAGCAATGAATTGTAGATCCTTCCCATTCACCCACATATATGAGTGGAATAAGAGTTTCTTATCCTCTTCAAGTATCACTTCTAGGTTGATGGTATAAGGTATAGGGTCGAGGGTTGAGGTTATTAGGTTTATGGTTGAGCATATAAGGTATAGGGTTCAGGGTTGATTGTATAGGGTTGAGGGTTTAGGGTTGAGGGTTTAGGGTTTAGGGTATTTGGTACAAGGGTTGAGGGTGTAAGGTTTAAAATTGAGGGTAAAATATATAGGGTTGAGGGTACATGGTTTACAATGGAGAGTATAAGGTTGAGGGTGTACAGTTAGGGGTATAAGGCATAAGGTTTAAGGTTGAGGGTATAGGTTATAGGGTTTATGGTTAAAGATATTGAATATAGGGTCAAGGGTATAGGGTTTAGGGTTGAGGATATAAGGTATAAGTTCAAGGGTTTAGGGTTGAGTGTTGAGGGTTTAGCACATATGCTTTAGGGCCTAGGGTTGAGGGATAGTGTTCAGGGTTGATATTATAGGGTATAGGGTATAGGGTTTAGGGTTGAGGGCATTAGGTATATAAAGTTGAGGGTATAAGGTTTATAATTGAGGGTATAAGGTATAGGATCAAGGGTATATGGTTTATGGTGGAGGATATAAGGTTGAGGGTATAAGCTATAGGGTTTAGGGTTTAGGGCATAACATATATGGTTTAAGGTATAGGGTTCAAGGTGTTGAATATAGGGTCAAGGATTGAGGGTATAAGGTATAGGGTTGAGGGTCTAGGGTTTAGGGTTGATCGTATGGAGTTTAGGGTTGAGGGTTTAGTGTATAAGCTTTAGGGTCTAGGTTGAGGGATAGTTTATAGGGTTGAGGGTATAGGGTGTTATACACACATGACAACTGGGAGGGGGGTGAATTAGTTGTACATTTAAACATTGAAATGCTCAATAATCCTTAAACCCTTACTTGTATTCAATCTCTTATTAAGCATTAGTAAAAAGTAAACACATGAAAAATCAACACAAAAAAACTATACATAAGAGAAAAAACCCTAATTAGGGAAAAAACAAGGTGAGGATTAACTCACATATATATGAATAGCAACATCAAATACAATAGGCTCACTTCTAAATGGGCTCATTTCCCAAAAGAGAAGAAAGGATCACTAGCAAGGGCTCACTACCTGAAGGAATCATTGTCCAAAAGAAAGAATAATAGAATAATATTATTATAAGGAGGTTCACTGTACCTTAGAGCAATATTAAGATCCACCACAACAATTATGCACCATCCACAACCTTCAGCTCACTACCTTTGGCAACATCAAGTGCACCAAAATGTAGAAACCTTCTGATCATTGCTTCTGGCAGTCATAGGAATTTAATCTCACACTTAGATCTCAACATATAATCACATACACATCATTTAACACTACGCAAAACACCACATAACTTTCCAACAATTAGCCTTGCTTATACATTCCTGCAACCTCAAAAACCTTCTCCATGTTAGCTATAATGAAACATATGCATCTCAAATGTGTTGGTAACAACTAACACCTCTGGAGTAGAAGTTGTTATGAGCGCCTATGCACACTACACAATGAGTGCTCTTCAAATTATGGAGGGGAAGCTCCCTCGTTGTACTTTGACAAATATACTTGCAAAGGAAAAATAAGCTAAAACTATGTCCTGTCTTTTTGTTTCAGCTGCTAGAGGCACAAGGCTTTCTTGAAAGAACTTACACGTTGCAGCTGAGTTTTCTCTGGTTTCGCAAATCAACTAAACTACAACTTATATCTATCCAATCTCCTCAGGAAAACAGAGCAAGAGGAAACGGAGCAAGGTTTGACTAACTGACGATAAACGGATTTAGATTCTCTACTTGAGGGCAAGGTGGCACAACTATCATCTCAATCTAAACCAACTTATTGGGCACAACAGATTTAAGACTTTACCAAGACAATTTTATGGAACCCTATGTGGCATAACACTCGATCGAAACAGCAAAGTCTTCACAAAACAACCTTTATCTTTATAATCTCACGAAACCCTATGTGGCATAACCTTCGATTATATTGATAAAGATTCACAAAACAGATTTATCGCTGCAACTTCTCGAAACCCTATGTGGCATAACGATCAATCACAATGGTAAATTAACATAAACAGCCTTATCACTTCAATCTCTTGGAACCCTATGTGGCATAACAATTGATTTCAATGATAAAGATGCTCAAACAGATATATCTAAGCTATGGAAAGAATTCAGCATTACAATCTTTCGAAACCCTATGTGGCATAACAATCAATTGCAATAGTGAAGACACATGAACAAGTACCAAAAAGAGCAATATTGAGGGCAAGGTAGGCGCAGCATATATTTCTCTCTCAAGCAAAAGTTATTTACAAATGAGCATAAGCTCTTATTTATATACATCAAGGTGTAGGGAACCCTAAAATCACCTTGTGTCATCTATAGTTCCTGCATGCATGCAAGCAATGCGCCAAACCCTAATTAAGTAAACTATATCCAACTGGAAACTACCCTCAGTTTAGCGAAACATCTAATCTAAAATGGACAAGCTGTGCGAGCATGCGTCCTTATTGAAAGCAAGTTAACTGGAAGACTATCATCAGTTAACGAAAACCCTAAAATCAAACTCCAAGTGTGAAAGGCGAGTCTCAGAATAGATATGCATGTGATAACAACTTCGAGTTAACTGGAAAGGGTAACACCCAGTTCAACTCGTGTGTGTAATGTCTATCCTGAGAGGCGGGAACTGAAGTTCACTATGTGTGATCTCGAGCAATCAATCCCTCAATGAGATTGTTAACTGTATCACTATCTGGAGCGATGAGACTCTGATGAAGAATGCTATGTCGATGCAGCATGTCCTCACCAGCTGTGATCTGAGACTGAAGTTCCCTTCTGCTTCTCGTTGCTTCATCGAATAATGCTGACATGACTGTAAGTTGAGTAACCTTACAGCCATCTGTCTCCCTACTGAAAATGATATGAATGAGTGCCTGAAGCTCTGACTGAACATCGGTAAGCTCCATGTAGGCACCACCCTCGATCTGATAACGGCACGGTAAGCGAGACACAAGAGTCCTCACGAACCGGAGTGCACTAGTGACGTGCTCTCTACTCTCAGCCAACTCTGATGCCAAGTTGTCCTCTATCTTTGCTCTGAAAACCAACTGTGTCTTCCAAGAGTAGATAGCCTCTCTGTCTTCTGCATCTGTGACTGTGTCATAAGCCAAACTCAGGTGAGCAATCATAATTTCATCCCTGGGTTTGTTAATAGCCATATCCGGATTTCCTCATCACGAGAAGGCGGATCACGGGCTCTAGTGCATTATCACCTTAAAGCCGATGCCTTCTTTGTAAGCATGAATTATGACCTCTGCTCTTGAAATCTTCCGCCCATTCCTCCAAGCGGCATATGCAGCTAAGTGATTAGTGACTTTTGCTCTCTTTGGTGGCTCAAGCATCGGTGGGAGTGTGTTGATGGCTTCTGGTCTGTGCACAAGGGTAGAAATGTACTGACGAAGCTGTCTGATTTCAGCCTTGAGGGCTGCTTTGTCTTCTCCATCCTTTAGTATTCTGTCCCTGGCACTGTCTGTAGCAACTTGAAGATCAACCTGAGTCTGGCGTGTGCTGCGACCAAGGTTGACTGTGATAACTTCAAAATCCTGAGACTCTAATTCAGCCAAGTTCTTCCCCTGTGGAGGTATGGCAGTCTCAATGACAACCTCCATGTCAGTGTTTCTCTCTACATGAACCATATTCTTAACCCTCTTATCTGGCGCATCTTGGTAGATGTCATCGAAATCAGAATGATTGAGAACATAAGATGGCTGCCTCCTCTTCCTTCCTAGCTGAGCTTCGACCCAAGATTGATCTCGGCTAATGCTACTAGAAGGGTCTGCACTAGCGACAGGAGGTACTGATGAGAGTGAGTGTGTAGAGGACCCACTGCGAGGTGGAGAGTCTAAGTCCAATTCAATGTGAATTGGGACTGGTGACGCCTCTGAAACTGTTATAGGAACTTGAGGCTGAATCTCAGGTACTGGCGGGCTCTGAGCTGATCTCTGAACTGGCTCTGCGATAAGCGGCCGTCTGTCAGGCTCTGTGTGTGAAACAGTGGCAAGCGCCTTGCCCTTTGAATTGTTTGGCGCTTGTACTTTCTTGGGAGGATTACTCCTCTTTTTCTGTTTAGGTTTTGACGAGGAAGGTAGCGAAGGATTCACCACTACTGGCGGCTCTGCTCTGGGCATGCTTACTCTTCTTGTCTTCTTGCTGTCGAGGTAAAGTATACTATTTTGAATAACTCTACTTGACCTCTCTTTGACCGTTGCATATTCCTTGGCGTACCAATCTACTGCTGGCAACGGTTGTGTATCGACCTGCTCTCTGAAAAACTAAGGAAGAACCTCTCCCTCGTCATCTGATAAACCTCCCACATCTTCTGATAAGAAAATAGAAATCTGTGAGAGAGAGAAGCGGCCGTAACTGCGTCTGCGAACCTCGAAGTCATCTGCGCAATTTGCCCGGTAATCCTCCATAGAAGGCTCGTGATATATACCTCCAGCGAGGCGAGCTGTATAATGACCTGAAAGGTCATAAGCACGTGCTTCGACAAGATACTTAAGATGATATCTCTCAAGCTCTTGTCCTGCGATCTTACTATCAATTGCCGACTTGCACCAATACATTCCAAACTGAAAAGGAAAGTTGGGCGATGGTCTGTGCCTGCGGCGTAGAAGACGATGAACATCATGCATCTGTCTTAGGAATTCCTGAAAGATTGTCTTATCCGAAGGATAAGTAGCATAGGCTGGTTCTGGCAGGTATGCTTTCGGATGTAGGTGTATGTTGAGGCCAGATAAACCAATCGCCCATCCATCCATCGCTGCTAACCATTTGCCGAATCTGAGCGATGCAACTCAGGTCCAGTTCATATGGTTAGAAAGCCTCATGAACCGCGCTTAGCGGAAATGGCGTTATTTCACGGTGAACTCAAGGCGATCATAATCTTGATAAACAACCGAACGAGGATGCCCGCGGTGTTAAATTATCAGGCGACCACGATGGCGATCAGTATCGAGATATGAACACATAATGAAACTCATGAGCAACTAAAAGCCAAGACGATTTGCACGTGGAGAATGTCAGCGATGAAGGATGCCGGATCATAATGCTCCTGCTTGAGAATGATCGACCAATGATGTAATACATCAAGGCTGGAAAACGGCATGTTTCTTGACACGAGATACGATTAGGGTGTGGAACAGAATCGCATACTCATCCTTGTATTCACCGCGACCCCCATTGTTTGGCAATCTGTTCTTTGCTTGTTTTAACCATCTTTCTGCCATTTTCTTCTGACATTTGTCCACATCAGCATCAAATGCTTGTGCACACTGCTCCATAGAAATCACCAAACTATTCTGGTGTTGAGGAATGCCAAAACTCCTCTCGATGTCCACAGGTTTGAGATTGCAAATGACCCGTCCGTCAACTGACACTATCTCACGAGTAGTAGAATTGTAATGCTTAATGCAAGACATCACGAATTCAATACAGTGCACGGAGATAGGTATGGAAGCGGCCTCTAGTAAACCAGACTGCTCGATATTCTGAATGATTGAACTTCTGATTTTAACTGGGTCTAGCACTGCCTCTGGCAATACTTTGTAAAGATCTGTCTCAACCAATCTGCGGAAATCATGAGTAAGGGCGGTTTTGGTCTTGTATTCGAGCTGAGTGAACTGCATTCTGAAAAACTTGCCTGTTGACTGTGAACTTGACTATATTCTGACAAGATTTCTGGAATCTAAAAATAGCCTGCGAGAGTTAAAAATAGCCTTTCGAAGAATTATTTTCAGCGAAAAAATCAGAATATGGGACTTTGTCGAGGAAAAGGATTCTAAGACAACCCGAGGAAAGTCCAGTTTGCGAAAATTCAACTTCTACTCGATTAATGCAGAATTTTTCACTTGAGAGAAAGTCTTGGTCCCGAAGCAGTGAAGCTAAAGTCGTTAAAATCAAAGCGCGCGAATTTAACTCGAGGAAATTATATGGAAACGATCCAGATACTGAGACTTGCCAAATTCGCCAATTTCAGGAACATGCAACATGTATTTTGTGAGAAATCTGAGATTTAAAGGATGCAAAAGACGTTTTTTGATGTCTTCTTCTGTGAAAATCGCCCAAGATTTCTTTGAATTGCTGATATTTGTGAACTTGGATCTGCAAAAAGATATGTTAGGAAAAATCGCCCCTGTGAATTGATGAAGATTCTGCCTCTGACTGGAAGAATTCGCCTTGGAATTGAAAACCACGAATTTACTCTTGAAATTTGCGCCTTTTTAATGAAAGAAATTCGAATTTCTCTGAAGAAAATACGAATTTGGTTTTGAATTTGAGGATTCACTTTTGATTGATAAATACGCCTTTGAATCTTAATTCGCCTTTGAAACCTCTGAAGAATTGCGAATTGTTTTAAAATATTGAATATGCCTTTGAAGATTTGCGAATTGCCTTGAAGATGTGCGCCACTTAGCTCTTCTGAAGAAATACGAATTCACTTTGAATTTTCTTTGAATTAATAAAATTCGATTTCTTCTGAAAGAAATGAGTTTGCCTTAGAAAAATACGAATTTCATTCAAGATTGATTTTGCTCTTTAATGAAATCGAATTCTCTTTGAAAGCTTGTGAAGAACAATGAAGATGGCGTCACATATAAATAATAATAAATTCGCACCACTTAGCAACTGCAAGAATTCATAAACCCTAACCAGAATATAAAGCCTCTGATTGGTTGCTCTTTAATTCGACTGCCACTAGCTGAAGTTCAAATTTGAAAATAATAATAAAATAATTATTATCATGCAATGGCGCCAAAAATAGAAAATGCTATTTATAGACAAGCATATTCCGAACTTCAGTTGACAAACTGGTTGAAGCTCTGAGATTCATCTTTTGACTTTACTGATTCCGAAAAGTCATCACATGAGCATATAGGCGTCCTTTTGCTCAAGATACTTCATTTTTTTTACTAACTCCCTATTTAATAGCTGACAGCACTGTCACGACTGGCCAACTTCGACACTGGTTTCCGGATGACTGAGTGATGCTGAGACTGATCTGAGATAATCAACGGAAAGCCTACTGAACAAGGAAGAAATGTCTGCTGGGAGACACAACTGCAAAATCCATCGTTTAATCCCTTGAAAAATTAGAGCGCGGTTAAAATTGCTTTTCTGGGTTCCCGGACTTAAGCCATTTCCTAAGCGCCATCGGTTCGCTAAGCGGTACTTGACTGGCGAGCGGTGAACTCCCTATGCGATATGAAAGCGAAGCTCCGCGGCATATTTGGAGATAATGCGCATCGATGTTGTATGCCGCGACTGACTAAAGCGTGTTGGAGCCTCAAAAAGAAAGCCCTGGCTCAGGTTACTTTTGTCATTTTAGCCGAAAATCAAAGCGTCATCAAAACCTTACCCTACTTTATTGAGTTGATATCACGGGTACGGGATGACCCGATTCGAGGCATTCTCTGTTTTATGAATGACGGGGAGACCTTAAGAAGAGAATCCAGCAGAATTGTGAGGCAAAGAAAACCGCTTCTAAGACCTCAAAAACTCCAGTGCGTATTTTAAATAAAATTACCGCTCCCAGACTTGGTCATTTTTCAGACGTCTTCTCTTTGTAGTATGACACCAAAGACCTCGCACGCACGAGCGACTGCCAAATGCTGAAGGCTGACGGCTGTGCTTGTTGGGAAGATAAATTGATTACGCTCAATAGTCGTGAAGACTTCGAACGCGAACGGGCTCATCTGACCAGCCTAAAGGCTAGGCGCCTTAAGACTATGAAAATGTACTGAAAACCATTTGTTGGTTTCGCCCGTAAAATTACGTGCTTAGTAGAATCTCCGCCACGACCACCAGGAACGTCGGATCGACAAGCTGAATGATGCATCGCGGAGCTAGGCAAGAATACTACTGATGTCGTGAAGACTTTATCTACAAATTCTGGCATCTGGAGGGTCCTTTAAGCCAGCGCCCCTGGCTTGTACTTGCACTGGGCATAAACGGAGAAGCTCAAAAACATGAAAACTCCATTTTAAGTTGATCTTTGGACGACTGCCGCCTGAACTCTGAGAGTCGGATGACTGTGTTTGATATCACGTCGGATAAGCAGACTAATTGGCAACCAATTAGTACGCATTCGGTATTAGCCAGCCGAGTTTACCCGCCTTGAAATGGAAACCCTGAGCTAGAAGCGGCGCTTTTGCCTGAAAAGAGCAAAATTTCCATCTCCTAAAATTTAGGGATTTTACCTTCTGTCGTGAATAACTGGAGCTGTGAGTCTCGGAATGCCTCGCTGGATAGCTCGACGGATAGCCAGGCTGATTCTGAAGAGATTGACTGGATGCTTGAGCACTTCAGACAAGATCTTGACCTCCAAAAAACTGGGCGCCCCTGAGCTATACTTGCACTTTGAGGCTTTTCCTCTGAAAAATCTCCATGATTTGATTACTGAAAACTCTGTCTCGATCATTGAAATGACCGTTTGCAATATAAAATGCCGTCGTGAAATACTCCTCCATCGTGAAAATCTTCATTTTGAGTCTCTGCTTCAGGTTTGACCAATATAACTGACTTTGACTGACAAACTATTGACAAAAACTCCATGCTTGATATTGCCCAAAACGGTATTTTACAACATTTTAGCAAGGTTTAGACTTTAAAATGCAAAATGCCTTAATGAAGCAAAAAATTTGGTTTGGGTACAACAATAACAAACCAGACATGGGACAATAAATGCAGATATCAAATAGATAGAACCTGATGAACCTCCTATATGAAAACTCCAATTATTATAAACCCTCAAAATCAACCCCTCAAAATATTCAAAATTTTGTCTTTGGAGAAGACCCACAAAATTCCGCAATTGATCGACCAATCCTTGAAGCACAGATGCGAATACTGAACGAATCCACCAATCACCAACTAGGGAGGAATCTTTCACCGCTGAAATTGGAACCAATAGGAATTCTCACCCAGGGATTTTGATTCTGAAGAGCTCCACCAAGATACAAACCCCAAATAAAATAATAATCTAGAATATTGAGAGAATGAGCTCTCAAGTCCGTTTATAATGCCTTTTTGCCTTTTAAGGGTTTTCCTGCCAAAAACACTTAATGCTTTATTATAAAGTGACTATTAATTTATCATTAAAATATTCCCCAATGTCATTTTATAACCTTTTTAATATAATTATTTAATATTACCTTTATAATTTGCACATTTTGCAAGGCAACAATAAATAATTAAATTAATTAAATTCTTTAATATTATTTACGCAAGCTAGATAATGGGGACATTACATTTATGATCAGAAAAAGAAAGTTCAGATTTATCATACAACACAACTTACAGTCAGCAAATTGTTAGTGACTTGGACCAGTCATCCATTATATACTCATTCATTAGCATTAATAACGAAAATTCACCACTAAGAAGGAACTATGATGGAAATTTTGAACAATAATGCTTATTGCAAAATCTTGCCAGTATCAACAATTTCTCTTTTTTGAAAAGTACAATTAATGGCCCTTTTATACATGAAGGTGCCAAAAGTTGGTTACACGTAATGACCCCTTTGAGATTGCCCTAAATTTTAGCCCAGAATCACAAGCTTAATGTAGTTAGGGTTATAACTTACCACTTGAATGCTTCAAACAAGATAAATCTTGGTTTTAGGTCCTACAATCATGTTAGATAATACTGGAAATATAATTCATTTGATCATAACATAATAAGTGCCTTATCTATTTAAAATATATAACTATTCCAAGACTATATAAACTACCAATATCCATAATACATAGTGGAAGTTTTGTTGTACCAATATTCAACAACAATCAACAAAAATGAAGTCTGCTGAGTGAAGAATTGATCCTCCAAAGCTGCCGCCTTTGTTCTTGCCTGACAACTTTTTGTATAAATAAATGCAGCAGTATTGGCCTCCAAAATTATTGTAGAAATGATTGTTTTTGCAAGAGAAAGTGATCCGTCCAATACCGACAAAATTTTGTCCCCTTAGTGAAGAGCAATGAATGAAAATGCAATTCCTCCCATGGTTGGTCTGCAGACTAAAACAAAATTACAGACCTCAAATAACTCACCAAACTTCTCCAAAAATGTTCTCCAATAATTTTCTCCAAAATTTGGCCAAAGGCCACAAAATTTTACCAATGAAGCACAAGTAGAAAGTTTGAAGTAACTTCCTCCAATATCCAACTATGGTTGATATTTCACCACCGAAATTGACACTTAACCAGCTAGGTTTGGTCTTTCACAAACGAAGACTGGAAACCAACTTGCCAAACATTCAGGCTTACCAATGTAATAGAAAAGATGTATTCAACTCAAGATGTCCAAATGCATAGCCAAAGCCTCTTTTTATTCTTTTTCAATCTCATCGCCAAGAAGCTTCTAGAATAAAATATTATTTTATTTCATTGAGTGACTTTTTGATATTATTTTATTTAGTCACTTTATTAAACTAATTAAATATAAAGTCATCCTTTAGATATTAATTTATTGGAATAACTTGATAAATAATTAATTTAATATTTAATTTAATTAAATTTATCAATTAATCATCCTCATGAAATAACAATATTTGGATGACTTAATTAATTAAATTAATCTGCCTCCAAATCGGGGACATGACAGTGAGATTGTGGTTACATCGAATGACAGACTCCTGAGCTTGCAACTGAAGAGGAAGACTTGAGCCTTATCTAACCTTAGGTGTAGCTTGTGTTTGCATTCTGGCATTGAGGACGAGTGTGATGTCCCCTCACTAGACAGTTCTCGGGAACAGTGTGTTAGCCCTTTATTGGACCCTTGTGGGCTAGCCAGATTGGTTAGAGGGTCAGTGGTACTTTATGGAGAGTTTGATCGTTCTGGTTTTCAGAGCCCAGTGACTGGTTCATAGCAGGCGTTGGCATTTCAGGAGTCCATAGCTTCTGACGGCACAGGAATATTCTGAGTTTTGAGCGAGTTATGGAATTTTAAGTGATTAAGTTAATTATTTAACTTAATGCCTTTTATTAAAGTCACATCGACTTTAATATATTTTAATCACTTAAAATGTTCTAAAAGGAGATTTAATATTTTAATGACTTAAAATATTAAAGTGCGCTCAAGTATTAAGTCTTGACTATTGAAAAGGACTTAATAAAATATTAAAAAATTTAAATGATTGCAAAATGGCGTATCTTCTTGGAAATGCGTGCCATTTAGGTATAAAGCAATCTTTGACAATGAGAAACTCACCTTTTGATATTTCGACTTTGCCTTGTGCTATTTCCTGTGCATTCTCCTGTGATCAGGGTTTGAACAAACTACCATTGAAGAACGATACCTCTTCAGTGTGAGCACTCTTGAGATTGTGGAAGATCAATCGAATCAGTGCATGTTGAGAGCTTCATTCAGAGGTTCTACAGATTCAGACAGAGATTATATATATTGAGATTTCTTGTTGTGTGCAATAAATAAGGGTTTCTTCCTGGTGGCGTATCCTTCTACAGAGTCAGAGGCTTCCAGCAGAGATTCTTTCTATTCTTTCTTTGGCCGTACGGCCTACCTTGGAATTTGTGCCTTTAGAGAGGCGTGTGAAGGGTTAGGCTGAAACGCCTCCCTTTTGTTTGCTTTTGGTCTTCCATCATTGGCGTCCAGCATTTCAGAGTATTGTATCTAGTTTCGAGGCAGGAGAACTCTCATCTGGAGGCTTGGCGTCCTTATTTGTCAGTTTCTCAGCATTCTTGGCTGGCGAGCTGGCTACTGTTTTAAATAAAATAACTGGAGACTTTTGGGTATGTCTGTTATTCATGATCTCATTGTTTCAGTATAATAACAACTTCTGCATTTCCATTCTGTGAGAAATTGCTTTATATTTCAGTTTACAAGCTTAAATATGCTGTGCCCCTTCTCTTCTGTCTATCAAACTTTCTTAAAAAACTAAATAACACTTAAAGATTTAAGAAAAAATTGGGGTTTTGAGTTGAGAGCCAGCAGGGCTCATCACAGTGGTATTAGAGCACTGATCTTGCCAACTTGTGGGGTTAGTGAAATTTATGAAGTCTCACAAAGAGGGTTTTGACAAGTTCTATTCCAGAGGGGGTCCTAGAAATCAGAGAGGTGATCAAAATCCTTTCCCACCATTTCCATTTGAAGAACAGGAAGAGGAAATAGACTTGGATAATATGGCGAACAGGGCAGGAGAAAGTTCTCACAGGAATCCTTGGGATGATGAGGACAGAGAAGCTAAAGAAGTGCTCAGAGGCATGGTTGCAGGCCAAGAACAGGTGGCGACTATTCTTCAGCAGCTCAGCACAAATGTTCAAAATTTGACAATTAATAGGGCTCATAGTTTGGATCTAGATCGTGATGGCAGTATTCACAGAGAGCCTCAGAGAGTCATAGCTCCAGCACGCACCTTTGAGAGAGCTACATGTCCTACTTTTACCAGAGATGATGCTGAGGAAGTGGACGAAGTTGAACAGGGTGGCGAGATTAATTTTGCAGATAACATTATGGTTATGCATGATGAGTGGGATAATTTGCCACCGAGAGTTAAGGAGCACCTTAACTTCGACAGATTCATGAGCCAGAAGAGAGAACACACCAGAAGCAGGAATGACAGGCGGCCTAGATACAAGCATAATGATCTTAGACAGGCTACCAATAAGCTTACCTTGGCGAACTTTGATGGCAGTGGTAGAGTTACAGCACGTGCCTGGGTTAGTAAGCTTGACACATTCTTGACACTATGCCCCATGCCTGAGGAGGATGCCATTCGTTTTGCAGCACTTCACCTTGATGGCGTGGCACATGACTGGTGGATTCATGGTATGGCTACTCTTCACCATGATAGGATTACCTCGTACCAGGAGTTTACTGATAAATTGGTTGAGAGATTTGATAGACGTGATCCTGAGCTATTCTTCAGAGATTTGGCACAACTGAAACAGTTAGGTAGCTTGGAATCGTACATTGGTGAATTCCAAAGACTATCTGTGATGGTGACAGGAATCTCAGAAAGGAGGCTGATCATATTGTTCATTGAGGGTCTTTTTGAGCCCATGAAAGGTTGGATAAAAGCATTTGATCCACCTACTTTACAAGAGGCCATGAGGAAAGCTCGCAGCATGGAGCTATCTACACCTCGTAAGCCATTTGGCTCGAAACCTACTACCTCATACACGGAGAATAAATCAGATCCAAAGAAGGCTGATAATGCAGATGAAAAGAAGAAATTTACAGCCCCTTTAGATCGAGAAACAATGAATGATTTACGAAGAAGGAAACTTTGTTTTTACTGCAAAGGTCCGTATGACTTTAATCATGATTGCCCCCTCAAACCTAAAGGGCAAAACAAGCACATAGAGTGGTTTTATGAGGGAGAAGCGTTGACTGATTTTTCTGATCAGCAAGCTCCAATTTATGATACAGATGGAGAAGAGTCAGAAAATGAGGCAGAAATTGTAGTGGAAACAGAACTAAAGGAGGCTCATATGTCCAGCATGCAGAAAGAGGGTTCTTTCAGACTCCGTGGGATCCTAGCTGGTCAAAGGGTCATATCTCTTCTAGATACAGGTGCAACCCACAACTTCATCGATTCACGATTAGTGGGGAAACGTGGAATTCAAACTCAACAGTTTGAAGGCATATGTGTGAAGGTTGCAGATGGATACACTCTCAACTGCGAGAGGATGATACCTGACTTGCCTTTGAAACTTAACAATTTTGAGTTCAAGGTAGATTTTTATGTTGTAAACATGGGAGGAACGGATATAGTTCTGGGCATGAAGTGGCTTCATGCAATAGGAGAGTTCACGCTTAATTTGCGTGACATGGAGATGAAATTCAACATTGATGGTACAAATCATATTCTAAAAGCCATCAAGGACAGCAACCTTAGAGAAATTTCACTCCGAAGAATGGAACGTTTGATTCGTAATGATATGGTAGAGTGGGCTACTGAGTGCAAGCTAATGCCTTCACAGTTGGAGCAGCAAGCTTCTTCTTACCATCCAGATGTGTAGGAACTTCGAATCAAACATGCTAAGGTGTTCAGTGCAATTCCACCAGGCAGACCTCCTGATAGGGGTATTGAGCATATTATAGAGCTGGATGAGGGCACGAAACCGATTATGATTACTCCTTACCGACACCCCAAGCGATTAAAAGATGAGATTGAGAAAACTATTAAGGAGCTTTTAGCTATGGGGCATATTAGGCCGAGTAAGTCACCCTTTGCTTCATCAGTTGTTTTGGTGAAGAAAAAGGATGGTACACTCAGGATGTGTATTGACTACAGAATGCTCAACAGGAAGACAATAAAGAACAGGTATCCTATTCCACGGATAGATGAGTTGATAGACGAGCTTCATGGAGCTTGCTACTTCTCAAAGATTGATTTGAGGATAGGATATCATCAGATCAGAGTCCGAGAGGACATAGAGAAAACTGCGTTCAGATGTCACTATGGACACTTTGATTTCTTGGTTATGCCATTCGGTTTAACCAATGCTCCAGCCACGTTTCAGTCTACAATGAACAGGGTTTTCCATCCTCACTTGAGGAAATTTGTATTGGTGTTCTTCGACGATATCCTGGTTTATAGCAAATCATGGGAGGAACACATGGTTCACTTGGATGAGGTACTGAGTATACTTGACAGGGAGTCCTTGTACGCCAAGGAGTCCAAGTGTGCTTTAGGCATGGCAAAGCTTTTATATCTGGGACACATCATCAGTGGTGCAGGAGTCAGCATGGATCCAGAGAAAGTTCGAGCCATCATCGATTGGCCTACACCTGAGACTTTGACATAGCTCAGGGGTTTTGTAGGATTGTGTGCCTTCTATCGTCGGTTTGTTAGTGGATTCTCGCGGCATGCTGCGCCACTAACTGATTTGACTAAGAAAGGTGCTTTTGTGTGGACACCACTAGCGCAGGCGTGCTTTGAGAAGTTCAAACTTCTCATGACTACGTGTCCAGTTTTGGCTTTACCGAACTTCACTAAACCCTTTGAGTTACATTGTGATGCCAGTGGTGAGGGTATTGGTGCAGTTATCATGCAGGATCGACACTCGATAGCTTTCGAGAGCAGGAAGCTAAGAGGTCCTGAACGGAGCTTCAGTATCTATGATAAGGAAATGTTGGCCATCATGCATGCCATGGCCAAATTCAGGCAGTACTTGATTGGTAGTAAATTCACTGTTAAAACCGATCATAATAGTCTGAAGCATTTTCTTGGGCAGCGAGATCTTAATGAAAGGCAACAAAAATGGGTCAGCAAGCTTCAGTCCTACGATTTTGACATCTCCTATGTCAAGGGCACTCAGAATGTAGTTGCTGATGCTTTATCTCGCCGTCCTCACTTGAGTTCTATTACATTGGTTTCAGAGGACTGGAGACATCTGATAGTAGCAGAGTATGCTAAGGACCCATGGGCTTCTAGCATAGTAGATGGATTAGTACAGGATGACAGGTATTCACTTGTAGATGACCTTATCATCTACAAAGGGAGGATTTTATTGGTCCCAGGTTCTGAGATGAGGGACAGAGTATTGAGGTCATTCCATGATTCACCCATGGCAGGACATCCCGGGTACTTTAAGACCTATAGGCAGGTACGGGAGAGATTCTCTTGGAAGGGTCTCAAGTCTTATGTTCTCCAGTATGTCAGGGAATGTCTTGTTTGTCAGCAGAACAAGCAAGAGCACACATACCCTGCAGGTTTACTCCAGCCGCTTCCTATTCCAGAGAGGAAGTGGGATTGTTTGTCCATGGACTTCGTCACGGGCTTGCCAAAAGCTCAAGGGAAGGACAGTATTTTCGTGGTGGTAGATCGATTGACGAAATATGCACACTTCTTCGCAATCACTACTACACACACGGCTACCCAGGTGGCAGATTTGTTCTTCCGAGAGGTATTCAGGCTGCACGGTTTGCCTCGCAGTATAGTCAGTGACAGGGACAGCAGGTTTATGAGTAACTTCTGGCAGGAGTTATTCAAACTTTGCGGGACAGAGCTCACCCCGAGTACTAGCTACCACCCCCAGACAGATGGGCAGACTGAGATCGTCAACAAATGGGTGGAAGGGTACTTGCGAAATTATAGTTCAGGGCAGCAGAAGGCATGGGTGAGGTGGTTATACCTTTGTGAGTATTGCTACAATACCACCCATCACATGAGCATCCAGATGACACCTTACCGAGCATTATATGGATATGATGCTCCGAGCTTTCTAGACTTATTGCTGAGTGACAGTAGAGTTCCCAGTGCTGGTGATTTATTACAGGAGAACCAGGATATTATGAGGGCACTCAGAGAGAATATACAGAAAGCCCAAAATCAGCAAAGCAATATGCTGATCAGAAACGAGTAGAGCGGTCTTTCGAGATCGATGATTTGGTGTACCTGATGCTTCAGCCTTATAGGCAGTCCACCCTTCGTAAGAAGGGCTCCGAGAAACTTAAGCCACGATACTATGGACCTTTCAGAGTTGTCAGACGTATTGGTGAAGTGGCTTATGAGTTAGATCTTCCGGTGGACAGTAGGGTTCACAACGTGTTCCATGTGTCGCGCCTCAAAAAGGCGTTGGGACAACACGTAATTCCTTCTATTGATTTGCCACCCCTGGATGATGAGGGGAAACTGGTTTTGATACCTGAGGCCATTCTGGACTCCAGAGAGTGTCATCTTCGGAGGCGGGTTATCAGGGAATACTTAGTTTAAGTGGAGGGATCTACCGGCAGAGGATGCTACTTGGGAGAGTGACAGTATTCTTCAGCATCCGGCTTTGAGTTTGCTTGTGGACAAGCAAATTCGGGGAGGGCGGACTGTGATGTCCCCTCGCTAGACAGTTCTCGGGAATAGTGTGTTAGCCCTTTATTGGACCCTTGTGGGCTAGCCAGATTGGTTAGAGGGTCAGTGGTACTTTTTGGAGAGTTTGATCGTTCTGGTTTTCAGAGCCCAGTGACTGGTTCACAGCAGTTGTTGGCATTTCAGGTCCACAGCTTCTGACGACACAGGAATATTCTGAGTTTTGAGCGAGTAATGGAATTTTAAGTGATTAAGTTAATTATTTAACTTAATGCCTTTTATTAAAGTCACATCGACTTTAATATATTTTAATATCACTTAAAATGTTCTAAAAGGAGATTTAATATTTTAATGACTTAAAATATTAAAGTGCGCTCAAGTATTAAGTCTTGACTATTGAAAAGGACTTAATAAAATATTAAAAGATTTAAATGATTGCAAAATGGCATATCTTCTTGGAAATGCGTGCCATTTAGGTATAAAGTAATCTTTGGCAATGAGAAACTCACCTTTTGATATTTCGACTTTGCCTTGTGCTATTTCCTGTGCATTCTCCTGTGATCAGGGTTTGAACAAACTACCATTGAAGAACGATACCTCTTCAGTGTGAGCACTCTTGAGATTGTGGAAGATCAATCGAATCAGTGCATGTTGAGAGCTTCATTCAGAGGTTCTACAGATTCAGACAAAGATTATATATATTGAGATTTCTTGTTGTGTGCAATAAATAAGGGTTTCTTCCTGGTGGCGTATCCTTCTACAGAGTCAGAGGCTTCCAGCAGAGATTCTTTCTATTCTTTCTTTGGCCGTACGGCCTACCTTGGAATTTGTGCCTTTAGAGAGGCATGTGAAGGGTTAGGCTGAAACGCCTCCCTTTTGTTTGCTTTTGGTCTTCCATCATTGGCGTCCAGCATTTTCAGAGTATTGTATCCAGTTTCGAGGCAGGAGAACTCTCATCTGGAGGCTTGGCGTCCTTATTTGTCAGTTTCTCAACATTCTTGGCTGGCGAGCTGGCTACTGTTTTAAATAAAATAACTGGAGACTTTCGGGTATGTCTGTTATTCATGATCTCATTGTTTCAGTATAATAACAACTTCTGCATTTCCATTCTGTGAGAAATTGCTTTATATTTCAGTTTACAAGCTTAAATATGCTGCGCCCCTTCTCTTCTGTCTATCAAACTTTCTTAAAAAACTAAATAACACTTAAAGATTTAAGAAAAAATTGGGGTTTTGAGTTGAGAGCCAACAGGGCTCATCACAACGAGTTTGATATTGAAGAATATAGTCTGCACTGGTGATGGCGTGACCTTATTGGCAAGAATGACTGACTGAGATAGCTTATTGGCATATATTCTTCACATCATCACAAACATTGGGAAGTTTTGAAGACATTCAAGTCTGGTCGTTGCTCTTTAGTCACTGTTCTATTCATATTTGTGTTGGGTGAAAATTATGTAATCAGCTTTTCGATAGATTACACAACTAGGACTTCAGCCACAGCTATGTGAGATGTGAATCTCTGCTCTCAGAAAGGGGAGGCGCCCTTCTTACTGTTGACAGAAGTGTTAGTAAAACAAAGATAGTAATTACAAAATGTACACAGTACTTATGAAGTGGGGGGGGGTGTGTTACATTCATCCTTCTCTCTTTTTACAGAGAAGATGTTTACAATGCTTCACTGTTGGAAGTTCTTAATTCACAATAACTTTAAACTAACAACAAGCAGTAATGCCAATACCTCTATCTTGTCAAAGCAAAGCGTAGAGGTACCAGAAGTGATTAACAATAAACTAGTAAAATAAAAGGGAAAGCTCACGAAGGCACAAAGTCGTTCCGTAGCTTTTTCAATGGTGGATTTGTGAAAAGTGTGTCGTTTGTCACGTTAGAAGCACAAAGTCTTCTTAGACGCAGCAATTCCTCAAACAACATGTACAATTACAAGCGCAAAGTCTTGTAGATTATCCAACCAAAGTTTTCAAAGAGCATGAATAATTACAAGCACAAAGTTTTGTAGATCATTCAACCAAAGATAAACAAAACACAAATGAAAAATCTAAATAAAAGATGTAACACAAAGTTTACATGAATTAATTAGAGTCCTTCAGATTTTGTAAGCTAATCACCACCAAATGAGATCAATTCGTAAAAGTATCGAATCCAACGCAAAGTCTGGTTTGCAATCCTCTTCTTTATTGATCAAATTTCATTCACAAAGTATGAACGCAAAGTTTCACAATTCTGCTTCAAAAAGGGCAGCAGTTCGTTGCAAAATACTAAAGGATAAATTTACAATAGAAATCCCTCACATTATATAGAAAGAGGGATGAGAAAAATTAGGAAACTAATTGAGAAAATCAAGGAAAGTTAGGTGAGCGATTCAAGGAGATCTCACCTAACTTTGACCAAAGTTAAAGTGTAATTTGTTTTCAAAAGATTACATCTTCGACTTGGTGCAATTACAATTTACAAAAAGACATTTAAGATGTCAGGAAATATTTACAAGATGCATAAAGAGATGCACCGGAAATGTCTAACATTGGAGATTAGGAACCTTCTTCATGTTTCCTTGCTTTGGGCGCGGAAGTCTTCGTATTTCTTCTTGGTCTCCTGCACGAACTTCTCATCCGAACCAACGGTGTAATCTACAATGGTGTGAATTCTCATGATCGATCTCATGGCAGATGAGTGAACCTTTTTGCACTTGTCAAGATGCGTTTTCAGGTTATCCAATGTGAGCCTTGTATCACAAATGACGTTCAGAGAGGCTTCTGAAAAGTCAGCACTGTCAATCAACTTCATGATGGCTTCCTTGAAGATCTGAGATATTTCTGTGGCCGGCAGGAAGATACGATTCTCCTCAAGAAGTTGACCTGGCAACTCTTTGATACCTTTTTCAAGAATAACACGATGCCCTTCGACATCTTCCTACACTTGGTGGAGATCTTCTGTAAGAGATTGAATTACTTGAATTCGATGTTTCAAGGATTCTCTTACCTCAATGAACTTTTCTTTTTCAGGAATTACCCCGACTTCCACCAATTTACTGAGCTTTACCTGCTTCATCTGTGACCACAACAGCAGGCATTTTTCCATATCTCTGCGCTCTTGGGAAAGTACACTTTTTTCTTTATCAAGCTCTGTGGTGAGCTTGGCCAACAAGGTAGTTTTCTCGTCCGCAGCAATTATGATCTGAGATCCGTGTTCTATGATCTTCTCAACGAAATCATACAACACTCTGCCTTTGGAGGCGAACTTCTCAGCTTTCTTGACAGCTGGGTCCTCAATACTTACCACGGTCAGTGGCTGTGCATTAGTTGGAGATCCTGCAAGTCTCTTTACAATAGTGGCATAATGCTCTACCCTCTGTTTGTACATATTGCGAGCTTGCTCCATTTTATCCAGTCTTCTAGCCAAGATATCCAATGTCACTTGCGCATCAGCCTTTGTACTTTCATTGGTAACCTTGCCAAGTTGGACTTTTGTTACCATGTAGTCCTCCATATTGACATCCCCGTCTGCTTGTGGTGGTATGCCAATCTCCGCATACTTGTGGCCAGTCTTGTTAATGTTCAACCTTGAGTCTACTTTTGCCTTTTTCTTCCCTTTAGCCTTTGGAGGGACTATCTCTTCGAGGTCGAGCTCCTCTGAAGAGATCATTTGCTTCTTCCGCTTTGACACTTGAGATATCAGCCAAGGGGGAAGGAAGGAGGTGTGAACTTTTGGATTCACTGTCAACTCAGTTGTCATCGTCACTTCCGAAGTTATTGTCACATTTGAAGTTACCATGGGTATTGTGACAATGGGAGAAGTGTCTATCATCATCGCTCCTATAGACTGCACATTGAGCTGATCACGCATTGACTCATTCATGAAATGATTGAATTCATTTTCAGAAGTGATATCATACGTTGGTGAAGACAGGCTAGGAATGGATGATGGAGGACTTGACAGTATATCAACCGTATGAATGCTTGTTACTGAGGGAGTATCAAGCGGGGTTGATGCTGCAGGAATAGTGGATATCTCAACTGTAGGAATGCATGTGGTAGGAATGGGTGATGAGGGAACAGGAGGTGGAGGAGTTCTTGAACTTTGAGGGGTATGAGGAACACTGGAAATCACAGGCGATGACGTTCTAGGAATTTCCTCAACTACATTCTCAGGTGGAGACGTAGTTCTTTCTTGATCATGCCTAGGTTCCTGTTGATCACCCTCTTGTCTCTCCGATTCTGGCTCACCTTTAGAATCACCTTCAGATTCTTCTTTAGAATCTTCTTCAGACTCTTGCCCGCTTTCAGAAACCTCTTTTGCATCGGAGTCTGTTTCTGCTGAGTCTTCATCTTCAGCGGATTGGTCACTGGAAGTACCTTCTTCATCGGAATCTATCTCCTCTGGATTGGACTTTTTACCTTTAGAGCGAGATGGATCGGATTCCGTGGTTTCTCCTTTTGGGACAGACTGGGTATCTTTCTTGCCAACAGTAAACTTGATCCTGGGACCTCTTCGTGAAGAAGTGGGAACAGCAGTTGATTTGTTTTTCATGCGGAGTTCTTGTTGTCGGCGAGCTTCTGCTTCGGATTCTTCTCCTTCCGAATCTGTTCTGAAACTTTTCATTTCATAACCATGCTTATGTAACCATTCTGCAGTGTTGGCTAGGATTGGCTTCAATCTCTCTCTCATGCTGGTACTTTCTTTCCTAGACCATTGAATTGCAGGCAACGGTCTTTTAGAAACCTCTTGTTCATCATAGACAACATTCATGATATCGCCAGGATCTGTAAAATCCTCAATATCAAGGTCTCTAATTTGTTGCACAGTGTAGTAGTCCATTTTGCGAATGTCTTCTTCATCTCTGCAATCAGCCCAGATGTCTTCAAAACGGTATTTGTGATGATGACCCTTTTGTAATTGCCTTCTGACATCCCGGTAATCGAAATGAAACCTATACCTGTAGGTCTTGACTGTCATGATTTGCATCTCCGCATAAACAGATTTGGCTTTCTGTACAGTTGGGATAGTATATCTGCCGATTGTCAGTGGGAACTTGAATCCACGCTTGTGGTTACTTCTTCGTTCTTTATGCACTGAAATCAGCTGTCTGCATGTCTCCATGAGAACCCACTTATCCAAAGGATAACGTGGCAACATGTAAGGGCAGCCAGTGTAGCACTCTACTCTCAAATAAGTAAACGTTAGGAATTGCAGAAATAAGCATCCAACTTTACTTACCACCTTATAAGCCTCATCAGATACCCTCCTCCTTTCGAGAGCTGGATCAAAATTGAAAAGCAAAAGTGCGAAGAAAGCATCTGTAACCCGCCTGAAGTGATGGAAGCTTTCGTTCAGTTCCAATTGATAGAAAAATTTGTACACAGGTACCATCATCCGATTTCCTTTTGTGGATAGACCTGGAAATTGTCTCATTACAGCTACTGCATACACCAGGTAAGAATTCATATAGAATTTCAATGTGGAAGGCGCATTGATCAGCTGTTCATGTATTTCATTACTGATCTGTGTGCCCCAGTCAATGTGCACTTTTTGTCTTCTTATAATCCGGATGTATTCATACATCCAATCATGAAAAGTGGATGATTCAAGCAAACCTTTTACTCTGCTTAAAAATGTGATCATATCTTTGACGTCATCCTTGAAATCACTTCGCAGGAGTCCCTTTGGCCATCTGGAAACAGATTGTCTAGGCTTCTTCAACCATTGAGTATTTATTAGGTTTTTAGCCTTGTTGGGATCAGCGTCAAAGACTTCTTGTGCTTTTTGTATAGAGATGTCAATGTATTTCTCCATTTGAGGAACCTTAAACACAATGTTAAAGAAGTCAGGGTCGAGTCTTAAAATCTCGTGCCCAGAAGAATCGATCACACTTTTGCTTTCCCTGATGTAATGAGATGCCACTTGAAAGACAAATTCCGTATTGTGTGCAGCAGTAGGAAACATAGCTACCAAATGCAGGTTACTGTGTACAATTGCTCTCATCGGGTCAGGAAGAGGCTTCATCTCAGTTTGCTTTGCAAAATCAACCAAGTCTTGATGGCCAACCTCTGTGTCTTTTATTTCTTCCACCTTGGAAACCGCTACAGTCGGTGGATAGACACCTTGATATTTATATTTCATTTTTCCTTTTGCTTTTGAAGAAGACGGAGGTTTTCTGCTAGTCATCAAGAGCAACTTAAAATTTGATCAAACAACTTTGAAGATCCTGAAAAGAGACTGCAAGGGGTCGAGCCAGAACAAACGTTAGTTGTTAAATAGCATGGGAATGCACAAAACGAGCAACAATGATGAGCAAGCGTGGAGCGGATGACAAGGCACGTAAAACGATGCACAAAATGGAAGGAGCGAGGTTCAGGTCTGAAATGGGCAAGTTTGAAGTGTTTCAGGGAAAAATTGTAAAAAGTGTAAGGGCGTACTTTTTCAGTGCCCTTACATTTTGGAGAATTTTGACTTTGATGCAGGGGCGCTGAAAAATAGCGCTCCTGCATCTAGGGTGTTAGAACAAATTTCAAAATGTTAGGGCGCACTTTTTCAGCGCCTCTGCACTTGAGATATAATTCTGGAAACAGATGCAATGATGTCTGAAAACGACACCTTGACAATTTTGAAGCATGGGAAAGTTCAAGACAAAACTTGTTTTTGTGTATTGAGTTGCACTTGAAGTCTATTTCACCGCCATTGTAAATGTGGATTAGAACCAAGCAATTCTACTCACAAAATGTGAGTTTCTTCAATGTTCGCACCAAATCATTGTTGAAAGGGCGACGTGGGAAAACACTAAAACAAAAACGTTGGAGTTTGAAAGAATAGAAAGAAGAATGCGTGGGAGAAGAAAGTCACGCCAAAACAAGTCATAAAAGTTCCATTGTGTGAGGGCGTACAAAAAACGCGTGAGTAAGAGGAGGATGCCACACAAAACGCCATGAAGAGAAAGTATGGAAAAAACACGCAAGACCAAGAAACGCGAATGGAGAAAAAGAATACGCGTTTTGCATAGCAGTAGATTCAAAACAATTACAAAGAGGAAACGTATTGATAGATTTTTAACAAGAAAGAATGCGTAAATGAGAAGACAAAGAATAAAAACGTACCTGAAATGGTGAACTTGAAAAACCCTAGCTTGATGCAAAAAGATCTTTGGAAAAACGTGTTTTGCAGCTTGAGAAGGAGTGCAGTCGAAAATTCAAACAATGAAGATAAAACAATAGAATCACTTTTAAGTAAATGAGAAACCCAAAAACCTAACTCAAGTCGAGCAATTAATTTAGGCACAAAAAGTGGCATGATGAGCGAAAAATGTAAAACGCATGAAGAAACGTGCCAAGGCAAGAAAAAGACTAAGTTTGGATAAAAAGTGTAAGAGCGCACTTTTTCAGCGCTATTACATTTTGAAGAATTCACTTTCATGCAGGGGCGTTGAAAAACAACGCCCCTACACTTTTTATACTTAGCCAATTTTTGGCTTGTGAGCAGGAGCGCACTTTTTCAGTGCAACTGCATTTTTCACAATTAACTAATTACGAACAGTGAGACTTCGTGAAGGGGCTCATTTCGAAGGTCTTCGCGAGGCGAACACAGGGGGACGTTTAGACCGAATGTTTGGGACTGGGAACGCATTTCGAGGTGGCTTGGAAATCACCTTGTTTTGCGTGCATGAACCTCACGAATCCTAGGAAACGGACAAGTTTTGTAGGGGGGTTATCCGTGGAACGAGCGCTGCTAGATTCCGTGATAACAATTTGAAGGCGTCCTATGTTCTGGTAGTTGCGTGGGTGTTTGAGGAAGTGAATTGCTGCTGTTGGAGGGTTGTGAATATCATAGAGAGGGTCGCAGAGGCTGCCTTCAGCTGGGCATGGGCTTGAGCATTAGTCCTGAGCAATTCGCACTCCCCTTTTATGCTTATTGGTGTCCACTAAGGGCGTATACCAGGTGTGGTGTTTTTGTTTAGTGCTTGCATTGAAAGAATATTGTTTCCAGGCAACATTGTAAGCTACAGGTTTGAGTAAGACCTGCGGTCATAATCTGAGTTCTTTGATATTGTAATCAGTTCTGGAAATTATGCTTTAGCAGTCTTAAGGGTTGAGTCTTAGTCTGAGGAGTTACTTCAATTGTGCATCGATTTAGTATGGTCTTGCATTGAAATGCCATGTTAAGATTGTGTACTCAGACCTGCATGTATGACTTTGTAATCAGCCTTATCATGCTCAGAAATTAGTATTATATCTGCTGTTATAGTCCCTTTAAATGATGCTATGCAATGTAATGTCATGCTATGAAGTGTGTGGGGTTTGATGAATGATGTTGCAAGTCTGTTTCAGTCACTGTATTCTCAGTTATCAATTATTCTGGAGCTTCTATTCATGATATTGCAAAAACCAGTGATGTGATCTGCCTTGGAAATGAATGAATATTAAAATCCATCATATTTACTATGTCACTTGCTCAGAAATCATTATCATGCAAAATCAGTTTGTGTTACTTCATTGACAAATGGAATATGTCATATTAAGTGTTTGGAAAAATTATTGTACAAATTGGCAAGGGACATTACAACTTTCGAGGCATGGAAGCATGTGATCTGCAATGGTGTTAATATCAATTGTAACAAGTGCCGATTTTTTTTTACTATAAGTGTAACAAGGGTAATGGACCACTTGCTTGGTATTATAGGGGTGCAGGTGGAGGTGTTACTGTATGTCCAGTTGTGACTCTAAAACTTAGAGCTATTTTAGAGAAAGAGCATTTCTCTTCAATTGTAGGAAAGATGAAGGCACAAAAGAAACAAAGAATTGAAGAGGATGTATCTAGATTCACATTTGTTATGTCTTCCTTTTCTAGTCTACCCGAGGCTATAGGGGTATCAAAAGAAAGTGGAACATTGAAATTTTTTTGACAACCATCAGAGTAACAACAGGTGGCTGATGCATTGGCCGATTTGCTTTATTAAAGTTCCATTCCATTCATTGTAGCTAGGAATCCGCATTTTTCATAATACAATTGAAAAAGTTGAAGAGTTTGGCAAAGTGTACACACCTCCCTCTTTAGAGGCATTTAGAACAACTTTTTTTTAGAGGTCAAAAGATAGAGTGATTGAGAAATCAGCTGAGATCAAAGCCTCTTGAAAGGGAACAGGTTGCAATATATTGAGTGATGGATGGTTAGATATATGTCAAATGATTTTGATTAATGTTTTGGTCGTTTGTCCTAAAGGCGTTGTGTTGTTGAAGGTGATTGACACCATGAACGAAAATAAAACTTAAGATTATATTTTTCAAATATCAGAGGAATCCATTCTTGAAGTAGGGATGGAAAATGTGGTTCAAGTGGTAATTGATAGTGCAACAAATTGTGTAGGAGCTGGGAAGTTGATTGTAGAGAAGTATGACAAATATATTGGAGCCCATATGGAGCCCATTTTTTCGATTTGTTGCTTCATGACTTGACTTTTTTCCCATGGGTAAATTCATAGAGGGAGAGCAATTGTAAATTTCATACAAAATCATCATCTCACATTGAGTCTTTATAGGCAACATGTATCTAGTGAGTTGTTGAAGCCTTGTGACACAAGATTTGTTTCATTTCATATCACTTTGAAAAGAGTGGTTGAAGAGAAACCAGATTTGAGGTTTGTTATTTGTTCCAATGAGTGGGGGAATTCAATGCTTTCTAAAGGTCTTAAGGGGAAGAACATAGAGCAAATAATTTTAAACAACAATTTTTGGGAAAGTGGAGCAAAGGTTTTGAATATATGTGAACCAATTGTTGATTGTAATGTCCCCTTCTCATCAGCGATCAACTCAATTGCTCACTAGCCTATTTGGGAGCCCCGTAGGCTCGTTGAGGTAAAATTAGGGTTTCCTTGCTTGGAGGTTTGAGGCATTTCTGGGTGTTTACTATTTATAGTAAATACTATTTTTGGCAGTGGTCCTGTTGGCAGTGCTTCAGTATGTTTTTATTCTTGTTGGAGCAGTTGGTAATTTTGGTGTAGCTTTCAAAATGCAGTATTTGTTGGCATTTTTTTAATACAAGGCAATTAATGTTTTATTTCATTTGTTGACCGCCTTGGCCTAGAGAGATAACTTGATGTTGTTTTAAAAGAGGGTCTTGAAGGAGTACGCCTTCATGAAGAAGATTATTATTTTTTAATAAAGTTTTATGTTGCCATGAAAGGGGACGCCACCCTTGGAGAATTATGAAATTTGGAAATTTGAAGAGTTTCTTTTGTGACTGTTGGCGTGCCTTGAAGGGAAATTGAAGAGTTTTCTTCTTCTCTATAAAAATGAAGCTTTGCTCCAACTTTTGGTATCCATTGTTAATTGCTAAAGTTATGCTGTCGAAATGACATTGTGATTATTTCTTCGAGGGATGCTTACCTCCTAGATTCCAATCAATTTTGTGTTTGAAAGACAACACCTAATTGGTTTTTATTGCTGCTTCTCATGCAGACTAGTAGATTGAGCCTATTGTTGAAGAATTTTGGAGTTTATTATCATTTTCAAGTTGCTGGTTTCAACACAGCTGAAGGACGTTTTTATTTCCAGCTTCATGGGTGAATTTTATTTTGTTTTGGGCATTTGCTAATATGATTCCTATGGCCAAGGCGACCCTTCTCAACAATTGATAGATTTTATTTTGAAGTTGGTGAATTTATCTTGCAAAATAGCCCTAGCTTGGGGCCGTACCATTCAAGGAGCATTGGATTTCGAGCCAATAAATTAATGCTGGCCTTTTGTGGCTGTTTCTTCATCTTGGTTTGGGCTCCCATCCTCCAGTTGACTATTGCATTTGATTTCATTCAAATCGGAGGTAATTTGATGAAGTTATGAGCATTTCATGGTGTTTTCTGTTTGCTGATCAGAATTTCCAAAACTCAGATTTTTATATCAGATTGCATTAGTTTTCTGTTTTGCCTTTACTTCATCATTTGAGGGATAAACATTGTAAAGCATTCATTCTTTACATCTTAGCATTATTCTCTATCATTGTAATACTTGTAATTTTGCAGATTCCTTGATTGTAAGGTTGAGATTTAGTAGTACTAATCCAACCATTATTATTGCTGCAATTACTTGTTAAAATTTCACATTAAGTACCCCTGGATGGTTTACCGCCAGTGTGGAGAATGAATGTTAATCTCTCTTGTACCCACTATCAAGTGGTGAATTCCCACTCATGAGTGGATGCCCGCCGCAACGGATGAATTAGTTAGTTTGAAAATTCTATGGCTGGTTATCCGCCTAAGTTTCTTTCATTTTGTAATAAGTACTCCGCCATATGTTAGCACCTCGTCTTCAAAAGGATCTTGAGTGCACATTCTTGGCGTGGAGTTTATCTTCCATTTCTAGTTGTATCAGCTTCAGTATTGAGTTATTGATCCTAGGGATCCCTGACCATATGCCCGCCCCTCTTCCTTAAGTGGTTTTAGGGCGCATTCTTGGTTAGAGTTGCTTTGATAGAGGTTTGGTTTTGGCGCTAACGCTAATCAAGTTGGCCAAGTGTTGGTTGCTGTGTAAAATTTGTGGCAAAAAATTGGTTAGCATATTTCATTGATGTGCTTTGTATGGTTGATGGGGACACTCCTTGTCTTGGCATGCTTTATGAAAACATGGACCGTTGTAAGGAAGCTATTCAAAAAACACTAAATAATGTAGAAGCAGAGTATATGGAAATATGGGAGATAGTTGATTGCAGATTGAAAGTGATGCATACACCTTTACATGCAACAACTTGCTATTTGGAGTCTAAGTTATTTCATATCAATAGACGAGGTGATTGTGAAATTATGGCAGGGCTTTTAGAAGCCATTGACAAGTTTGAATCAAATCCACCAATTGCAACACTAATCAGAGATCAATGTTGGAAATACAGGAGAGTAGAAGAGATGTTTGGAATGTCGGCAGCCAAATATGATATGGCACGAATTGATGTACCTGGGTATAGATGGTGGATGACCTATGGAGCACAAACTCCTGAGTTACAACACTTTGCTATTCAAATATTGAGTCAGGGAGCAAGTTTATCAGCTTGTGAAAGGAATTGGAGTTGCTTTGACCACATCCATTCCAAAAAGAGGAAAAAGTTGTTTGGAAAGTTGGGAAATTTTTTAATGTTCACAGCAATTTAAAATTGTTGATGAACAAATCAACAAATGACTCTTCTTCACAACAACAAATTCTTAAAGACATAGCAGTGCCAGTTGCAGATGAGCCTGAATTTTTAGATGAAAAATTGAGTAGTGATACGAATGATGATGCTACATCATCTTATCCAAGTGCTCTTAATGGCTTGGAGCTTTTTTGAAGTTCTAAAGTCTTGACTTTTATTGAACCTTTTTGACTAAAGAACATGTCTGCAATTGTGATTTCACATGTTTTTTATGGTTTATATTTTATAAATGTGTCATCTTTTTATAATGATTTCAAATCTATTTAGCAATGTTAAACTATTTTGACAATTTTGTGGATATATTACTTATATTTAGAAATAAATTAATTTATATAAGGCAAATTTAATGTCAGACTTTTTTTTCGGAACTTTTTCCTTGCCGAACTTCATCCAAATTTTAATGTTGCTGAACTCAAACTCGAATTCAAACCTTGTGACTTAGTTCATAGGGGGATTAATTTCCCAGCCACAGAAATTGTCACATTTCCAGTTTCAAAATGGGAAGAACTGAATGGTTGCCTGAGGGTCTGCACCATCCTAATAAACTTTTCTGTCTTCCTTTGCTATTTGCTCACATGCAACAATCTGTTTCATTTTTTTCCTGAGTTCTTCAGCATTTGGAGTGAGTGTCTTGGTGTTGTTGGGTGTTAATTATGGTCATCAGAACTGATAACAGTGACTCAAACTGATTTACATTGAACATAGATGATTGAATCCAGATCAAATAGTGATGATAACCAGTCCAAAGGGGGGCTCTGCTTTGTCAATGTTTGGTAATCTATATATATTGGAGTGAATTTGAACTTTGAAATGAGCTTCGTTTCTAAATCATTGTCTGAAGAAAAACCCTTATAATATCGTCATTCCTATCATGTTAGTAGGGTTCTTAAATGTTCTTCTTTACTCTCACTGTTAAGAAGATGGTCATCCATCTTTGAAAAATAATATTCTCTATACATGATAACAATAGCACTACCTCTGTTCCAGCTTTGTATTGGAAAACTCTTTTAAATGAGCAACATATAACTTGTAAAAATTACATCCAAATGATTCTTCCCTTTGTTGTGCCCAATTCATCATCCCATAGCATCACACCAATGTTCTAGTATTAGTTTAATTATCATCTTCACCTTTGTCATTTTGGAGTGAATTTCTTCTTTGGAATGAGCTTCTTTTCTAAATCATTCTCTGAAGAAAAATCTTCAATAATATTATCATTCTTATAATTTTAATAGGGTTCTTATCTGCTTTTCTGTACCTCTCACTGTTTAGAAGATGGCCATCAGTCTTTGAAAAATAATCTTCTCTATACATGATAATAATATTATTACCTCTGTTCCAGCTTCATGTTGGAGATCTCTTTTAAGCAACATATAACTTGCAAAAGTAACATCTGAACGATTCTTCCCTTCGTTGTGCCTGATTCATGATCCTATAGTATCACCCCAATGTTCTAGTATTAGTTTAATCATCATCTTCACCTTTTTCATGTTTATTTTTTTGCCTCCAATTAAACTTTTTGAGTATACCTCACTATTTGCAACCTGTACAGAATCTTAACGATTTTGCATTTTACATGTCACATCCAATCTGTATTCATACTGTCTAGTTTCATTTATGGTACTGCTCTGTGCATAAGGAAGAAAAATTTCTTCTCTACTCTGCCACAATTCTACAGAGGGATCTATTATTGTTTTTACTTGATCTGGATATAAGCATGCTATAATCATTCAAAGTAAGATAAGAACTATCAATTTAAAGTTATAATTTCTTTAGCACCAATTTTTATATTTAAAGAATTGTTTGTCCTTGAATTATCTTCCCAATATTTCAATCAGATAATCTTAATTCTGCATGCAGATTGTGATGCCAAGATTGGGTTGGAGGTGGCTACTTGGATTATCTTCAGGGCCTTTGTTTGTTTTGCTATTTTTCTATGGTATAGTACCAGAATCTCCAAGATATCTTGCAATGAAGGGAAGAACTAAAGATGCACTTCACATCTTGGAAAATATTGCTCATATGAACAAAAAGCATCTTCCAGCTGGGAGACTTGTTAATAAGCTCAACACTGAGCTCAATGAAATAGATAATATTGATCCGTTGGAAGTAGAAGAAGTTCATCTATTGAATGTAACAAAGCAGTCAAATGAAAATCTCATGAACAGAGAAAATGAAATTGGAGTTCTTTCATCATTATATGGTCTCTTTTCACCAACTTTTATCAAATCAACTCTTCTTCTATGGTTGGTATTCTTTGCAAATGCCTTCACCTACTACGGACTTGTCTTGCTCACTTCTGAGTTGAGTGGTGAAGGAGGAAATTGTGGATCAAAGGCGTCATTGTTGGTCACTCCCACTGACAATAGTCTTTACAGAGATGTTTTTGTTTCAAGTTTTGGAGGTAATAATTCCTATGTTGTCCTAACTGAAATATGAAGACCTATTCTGTTTCCCATATCTGTTTATTAGTTTTGTTCACAAGTCAAATAAAAAGAATTGTACAGACCAATTGCATTTAGTTTCTAAGAGTAAGAAAAGTGAAGAAAAGCTCTTATTTGAGGTCCATATTCAAGACACTAATTCAATAGGCTACAGTGTTACTATATGGTTAGAACTGATTTTGCATGATGGCAGAGTTTCCCGGGCTTGTATTGTCGGCAATTGTTGTAGACTATATTGGTCGCAAATGGTCAATGGCTGCAATGTTCTTCTCCTGTTCTATCTTTCTTCTTCCGCTAATATTTCCTCAACATGAGGCTATCACAACTATTCTTCTCTTTGGAGCTCGTCTATGTATCACAGGAACATTTACAATTGTCTACATTTATGCTCCCGAGGTTAGTTGTAAATAATCTGTAATTTATTCTCTTTGGCTTCATGTTTTATGTGTAGTAATGATTCATTACAGAGATTATATTTTCTTGTTTGGAAGTGTTGGGAAAAAGATGGAGTGAGTATTTTTTCCCTTTCAATAGCATTGAGTTTTAAAGAGTTATAAATACTTTATAAATCACAATTGTGAGATGTACAGAAAAACGTCCCTTGCATGAGGGCTCATGTTACTAGATTTTTCTGATTTAACTAAAGCAAATTTTTGAATACAAGATTTTCTTGTGGTAGTGGAGGAATCATGAAAAAAAAAATGTTGTCTCAAATTAATGCCATTAAACTATTTCTTGTACTAACAGATGGCTAAGGAAGAATGTAAAGACCAGCACAGACCCATTGCCCTGCACAATATGGAATATAGAATCATCTCAAAAGTTAGAGCCAATAAACTAAAAGCAGTGCTGCCTGAACTAATTTCTGACATTGGTCTGTTTTTTGTCCTGAAGTGTCGATTAATAGACAGACATCATTGCAGTTCATCAACATCTCCATTCCACAAATCATCAACAAAAGCTTGGGACAATCATGAAACTAGACATGTCTAAGGCCTTCGTTAACGAGGACCTAATACAATAACAATGGAAGCTTTGGATTAAGCAAGCAAGTGATCAAGTGGATTGAAATCTTCTTCTGAACGCCCTCTTGCTCTGTTGTAATTAATGGTAGTAAGGGAGCCTGGTTCAAGCCAACGAGAGGTCTAAGACAAGGAGATCTCTTTAACCCTTAGTTATTAATTGTTATGGGCAAAATCTTCCCTAGGCAGAGACAGCAAATGATGTTGACAAGACAAATCCATGGGCTGCCAGCTATAGATAGAGGAAAATTCGACTCATGTTAACAATTTGGTTATGGAATGATATTGTTCTGCATCTAAGGCTAAAGGAAATAAAAATCTCCATTCTCTCATTCTCCAATACCAAAGAGCTTGAGGTCAGCAAGGTAACAAGAGCAAATACACAGTGACATATACCAACATAACCAGTAAGATGGAAAAGGAAATTCTTTGTATCCTTGGTTATAAGGAAGGGACCGTGCCTATGAACCACCTTGGGTTCCCTATTTACTGTAAACCCACCAATGACCTATGTGGAAAAATTAGAAAGCAAATGGAGATCTAGTTGTCCTGCTGGATACACAAATGGCTATCATTCAAAAGAAGAGCATTATTGACAAGAGCTGTGTTAAAATCTGTTCCAGTCTACCTCATGATGCTCCTACAAGTCCCTAGTTCCATGCAAGTAGTTTTTATTGTTATTCAAGGAAATTTATATGGCAATGAACTGAAGAGACACTCAAACTCTTTGACTGCTTCAAAAGCTATAAACAACCCAAAGAATCAAGGGGGTCTGAATATCAAAAATATCAGTCTCTTCCATCAAGCCTTTACTATAAAGCTAGCTTCAAGATTAATACAGAGGGAAAATCGGACGTGGTTAAATATAATATGTCAAAATATGAGACTCAGCCAAAGTTAGGAAGGGCAAAAGATCTTTGGGAAGCTTCCTCTCAGCAGTTGCAAAATACATTAGCAAGGGAATGCACAAGCTTTCTAGTTTTCCTAACATGCAAGATGGTAGTGGAATTTTTTTTTTTTTTCAAGCAGCTATAATGACCACCAATCCCTTTCAATCCAACACATGCACAATTGAAACAAAACATACAAAATCCATGATTAATAATGTTAGACTATGTCACAAGGTTTGTGTTCGTGTTTGAGTTCGGCAAGGAAAATGTAATGTCCCCATTTTTAGCACTACACCTTTCAGTGATTGATGACCTATCCCCGGTGAGTTGTCGGCTAGCAGAAGCTCGAATCAGGGTTTCCAAACTTCTTAGAGGATGTTTTTGTCTTTTTGCTGAGTCTGCATTTGGAATTGTTGATTTTGGATTGCGGATTCTTTCTGGGTTTTCAGAGAGCTTCGCGTTGGTGGTTTCGGTTCGGCATTCTGAGCAATTACATGGATTTACTATTTTTAGTAAATTCTATTTTTAGCAGTTGACTTGTTGACTCCTAATCAGTAGGCTTCACTATGGCAGTCTGTTCAGACGGTATGGTTGAATTTGGCTTCTGATGCATTTCCATGGTGATATAAGATATTTTATATTATAATGTTATAATTTAACATTATAATTCCTTGTTCTAGCATCATGAATTAATATTGTCTTTAAAAGGGGGACATTGAAGGGTATTTTCACATGGAGGAAATATTTTAATATTTCTAAAGGCCAAATTTTAGCTAGAGGATTTGGACGCCAACTTTGAGGGAGATATTATTTTATTAAAAGATTTATTTTTGCTCTTAAAAAGGGACGCCACTCTTGGAGGGAAAATGAAGTCAAATTCAAATTGGAAAAAGGGCGCACTTTCTAGAAGCATCTAGAGATTCTCTACTAAGTCTATAAAAGAAGGCCTTCTCTCTTCATTTTATCATCTTATGACTTGAGTAATGTTATGCTGCCGAAATGGTATTGGGATTGCTTCGAGGAATGAATGCCTCCTAGCCTTGGCTCGACTTCTTGCTTGAAAGATAGCAACTAGTGGAGAGTTAGTTTGTAGTTGAGTGGATTTTGTAGTGAGATTTTTGCATTGTAGTAGTTATTTTGCATTTGTAGTTCAATTTCTAGCATGTTAATGAAGTTCTGGAGTTGCTGATTTAGTATAGCTGCATGTTGTATTTGCTCATAAGTCAAAAAATAAAAATATATTCGTTCTGGGTATTGGCTAGAACCATTTCTATGCCCTAGGCGCCCATTTGTGCAAATTTTGGTGATTTATAATGAAGAATCTGATTTTATCTTGTTGGTAGAACATTTCTAGAGGCTGTACCATTCTGTTCCGCCTGGCAAGTGTTTAGAAAAAAAAATACTTCAATTTGTCAGCTGTTTCTTTGTCTAGTCTTCATTGTCATCATCCTAGCATTCGTTTGCATCAAGTCTCATGTCATTCTGACAAGTATTGAGTGAGTTGTGAGCATTTTAGTGGATTTTAGGGTTGCTGGTTTTGCATTTAAAGGTGCAGATCTGATTTGATCAGAATCTTAAATCTGGTTTTTGAGAGAAGAAATCAGTTTGGTATTTCCATTAAGCAAGGAGAATTCTATATCTAAATGCTCGTTGAATTGTTCTAACTCTATGCTCTTGGCAGGCGAATTCTCTATCATATTGTAAGCTGACAGTAGTATTGGCAGCAGTTCTTAATCTTGCTTAATTATCTGATTTGTAATGCTCATCTTTACATTCTGTAATTGCCTTGTAATATCTTACATCTCCGCCCTATGGTAGCTCCTTTCCCATTCCGGGTTAGAAAGCACATTCTGGGTGTCGAGTTACTTTCCGCATTCTAGCTTATTTCCCTTAACTGCATTGTAATTCTTAGCATCTCTGTCATATGGTAGCTCCCATTCCATTTCGGTTTGGAAAGCACATTCTTGACGTCGAGTTATTTCAGCTTATTAGTGGTAGGGATCCTCTGACCATATGATCATCCTTCGCGGGCACATTCTTGGTTAGAGTTTTTGCATAAGCATTTTAATTCAGATCCTCTGACCAATACTCACACCTTGCCCACATCGGGATCCTGGTGTACATTCTGGTTAGAGTTGTTTCAGCATCGTTTTGGTTTAGAGCTAACCTTAACGGGTGTGTATTGTTTGTAACTTGCAATTGAAAAAGTTGAAAACATTTGGCTTGGAATATTCAGAAATTTTTTGGAACAAGTTCATCTAATAATATTTGAAAAATAAAATGTAATTATTAAATAATATAATTTTTAATTTTTCTTTAAATATAAATATTAAATTTAAAATAAAATATCAAAATGAAATAAATTTAAGAATATTAATATTTAATCTTTTGCTCGCCATTGAAAATTCTGCTCAAGTTGACAATAGCAAAGGTGATGAAGTTGACTTTTTTTGCACTACCCACTATGGTTCAAATTCCCACCTATCCATTTTTGATATTAGGGGAAGAAAGAAAGAATATAGCTCAAACACATCTGTAGATGTACTTAGTCATTATGAATTTCAAAACCCTAATTTGGGATTGGTGTCCAAAGATCTTTGTGGGGCAACCTTGGCTTTTTAACCCTCAACCAACCCTCTATAGGTGAAGCATAGATGAAAGGTCAACCTGCAGGGCAACTTGTTAATCCTTTTGCCTTGAGGAAGATTGTTAATGATGAAGATGGGGTTTCATCCAATTCCTTCCTCGAGTTGGAATCAGGATTGATCCAATTTGGGGATCTTTTTGCCTAAAACCACCAAAAAAAGGAAACAAGTAATCGTGATCAGGGTTCTATGTCGATCTTTATTGCTTTTTGATCATGTCAACAAAAGGAGGGCCCATTATAGCTTGCCAACCTATATATCCCACCAACCACCATTGTGAAGATGTGCTAACCATTAGACGAAGAACAAGGTTGGATGGTTGGCGCGTTGTGGGAGCCTCCATATGTTAACAATTTTATGAGGATGTAGGAGATGGACATCTGTTATTTCTGACATCATTGCTTGATGAGCTCAACACTTGAACAATCAAAAGAGGAGGGGCTTGTGATAGCATGACATGTAAGGTCTATAATGAATGCCACAATGACATCGATGTAGGAGCATTCTACACATGGAAGATTACTTTTGCTTGCAAAGTCAAGGTTGATTAATTATTGCACCATGATTGAATGAATTATAGAACTAGTTGAGTTTATCTTGTGTGAACTCATCAATTGCATGATTCTCACCATTGTTTATGTTTAGTTCCTCAATCCATGCACTCAATTCATTTCAGTTCAATTCTATCTCCTTAATCCATGTAACTAGTTGAGTTGAGTTTAGTTTTGCAGGCTCAATTGACTTATTCTTTGGGGAAATAGACTTTTGAACATGGATATTTATTTACTTCATGCATTTGGACATCGATTTGGTGTTGGAAATAAATCTCGAGTTTAACTTTGCATCCTTGAGTAGAGATCATGATTGGCAATTGCAATTGGAGTTCTCTAATGTTGAAAGGGCATGCCATATCTTGGGGTTTTCTGAAAAGAGAAGTGTGAGGAAATAAAAAAATTAGTTTTTCAATGATTTGTTGCAGGTTGAAAGTGCTATAGAAAAAACTCTTGAAAGTTTTAAGAGGCAGGCTTATGGAAATAACTATTTTTTGCAGTCCTCTAGCACTTGGTGTGATTTTCCCAATGTAATGATCATGTAGGATCAAGGATGTAAAACCCTGCGAGTTCTCGAAGGAATTGTGAGTACTCGCGCGTCTAAATTGGTGATGACTTACTCACAATAAAACTCGTCGATTCTTCCTCCAACTCGCTGCAATTTGTCAAATAAAACTCGCCAAAAATCGTGCTATTTTCACTAAATATCGGGAAAAACTTGCTAATTTTTTTTTGTAAAACCTAAGTCACCAGAAGTGACGATTTGAAGTGTTATTTCTGCATTTCTAAAACACGATTTTCGACCTAGGGCACGGGCACGGCTCCACGGCACATGTATTGCAGATCCCTTAGTGATGACGCTTGCAACGACTTCAGCTAATCCAGCAATGACAATGATGGAAGAGGAGTTGAGTCGCATGCAATATGTGGCATCTCCTTTGCATTGGGTATAGTTAAAGGCCACATGATCATCAACCACAATAATTTTGAGAATAATGCAACCACTAATAATTTCTTGGTTTTGAATTAAATCAACCTTCCTACACTAAGCGTCTCTTGGTGCATTTGAAATGAACTTCCTTCACCTCTATAATGTCCCCGTTTTCATCCTACCTCACAAACATTAATTAATTTAATTATTTAATGTTGCTTGGCAAAAGGTGCAATTATAAAGGTAATATTAAATGATTAAATTAAATGGAGTTATAAAGTGACGTTGGCGAATATTTAAAAGATAATTTAATCAAGTCACTTTATAATAAAGTGCTAATTGATTTTGGCGGGAAAACTAAAAAGGTATTATGAAAAGGACACGAGAGCTCATTTTTGATTATGCTTTATTATTTTCTCTGGTATTTCGATGAAGCTCTCTAGAGTCCAAAACCCTAGGTGGGAATTCTATGGGTATCTAGTTTCGGTGTTGAAAGATTCCTCCCTAGTTGGTGATTGGCGGATTCATTTAGGATTCGCATTTGTGCTTCAGTGTTTGATCGATCAATTTGAGGAAATTTGTGAGTCTCCTTCGGAGACAAATTTTTGGGATAATCTGGATGTAATGTCCCTTACCTAGCCTTGCTCTTCTATTTGCTTGTTTGCCCTAGAATTCAATTGTTGATTAGGTTCAGGGTTTCTTCTTTCCAAAAGGAATGTGTTTCTCTAATGAAATAATCCTAGATTGAAATCTGCATTCACCAATTTAAAAACATTTCCACATACACATATCTGTTAGCAATAATATCTAGATATCCACAATATAGTCATAAACATAAATCAATTAATGAAGACATAAGAGGAGTGCCATAGGTGGATCCGCCCTAAAGCCCTCATGTAAACTCAAGAGGTTGTCCATCACAATCCTTCTTGCCTAGGGGCTTAGTACCTGCATACTCCACTCATGGCAACACCTCAGAAGACACTCGTCCTATTAGGGGAGAGGAACCATAGAGTCCAAGTGGCCTAAGGCCTACCACCTTCTCTTGCCCAATCCCGTATCTTGGGCCTAAGGGGCAGAGACCTAGGTGGGACCCCCATCTTTCTATAACCCAATCCCTAGTCAAGGGCCTAAGGGGCTGCAAATCCCAATCCCTTGTTAAGAGCCTAAGGGGCTGCAAAGCCCAATCCCTTGTCTAGGGCCTAAGGGGCTGAAAGTGGGGTTTTTAGGCAATCCAACTTTACCCATGTTTCGTCGATCCTAATAGGTTTACAAGCACATAGTAGACAATCTTTAAACAATCAGATATATTTGCATTCATCCAAGATTTATTTCATGCCTATAATCAAATATATTTTCATTTACCAATGGTTCTTTAAGTTCATCATGTCCTATGATAATTCTCATTATGATAAGATTAAAGGATGTCATTATATCAATAATCAAATTAACAATATCTAGTTCTTATATTCAAAATATGCTAAATATTATTGCTAAGTGAATACATCACCTGAACTATTGTGTCTCCTTATTCCTTAATCGTCTTCCTTCAACCTTACCTTTATAGGATAAAAACATATATAAATAAATATCAATCTATTCACTTTTATATTAAAATCGTAAATATATATATATAATTATTCCTTACTTATATCAATTAGTATTCCTATATTATTCATTATTCATTATTCATATATTATTACTTATTCAATTATTATTCTTTCCTTATATTAGTATTCGCATATATTCTTTTATTCATATTATTCCTTATAAAATTTATCCATATTCATGCACATACACCTGTATGCCTATTAAATAATATAGACATATTAAATGACTCTATATTCCAATGCACAACAATCATATTACTATGCTGCTGCTCTTAAATGCTTTACCATATTATTTCCTTCTATGCTTCCCTATCGATTAGAATATGTTTCCCTTGATGATGCTGCTTCAAATTGTATTGATTTATGTATTTATCCCTAGAGAAGCTGATCGGCTCTGTATAAGTTTCACCAGTCCAGACATACTCAGATTTAATTATATGATTTGTTTTTTCCCCCCTGATTGTTTGAAATTGTCTTCTCTTTAATACCCGATCTGCCAAGAGACATCGCTTTTCACCTGTAGCTCTTCTTTCAAGGGTTACGTCCCTTTGATATGAATCGCATCACTCAAAAGGGTAGGTCTTTGTATCGTTTCCTTACCCTTTTGTTCATTGTTTGTTTCCTTAATAAGTGGGACCATTCTACTTTATGTTTATTAATAACCATGATCTCTTCTTGCTAGGGATCGCTGGCTTTAGGGGAGATGATTAGGAATCGCTGCATTTAGGGATGATTAGTATAGGAATACAAGCCTTTAAGATTGCTGTTAGTATATCCCATTAAATGTTTATTATTTTATTTATTATTTTATTTGTTATTTATTTATTATATTTTATATTTGTTTTGATATTGATTTTATATACTCTATTTAATATTTATTATATTATACTGATTATAATAATATTTATATTTGTCATTTGTTTATTTAGTCACATATTTCAGTACTATTTCTTTTATGATTTCTTTATTATTATTATAGTAATTACTAAAACAATATATGTTCGTTTAATGACATGTATATTATAATATCTATTATATTTATAATCATAATTGTAATATTATTTTGTTAATCATAATTATAATGAGATTGATAATATTTATATTTTGGTATTACAACATTAAATTGAATACTTATAATTATGATAATAAAATAGTTAATGTCTTTGATATGTATTTTGTTTATCTCGTTTTCTATGCTTCGTATTGCAATGCTACTATTTCGGGGGACATGACACTGGAGCTATGTGCGGAAGAGGTTTATATCATATTTATTTTCATTGCTACAACCATTTATTCTACATACTGGCATACTTCACTAGTCATGCCATTTATTTACATCTGTAGCATATCAATTCAAATATTCCATTTGGTTTTAATTTCTTGGAAAGATATTTTGAAGGAGTTTGTATTATTTCAGGAATAGTTTGGAGTTTTATACAGGAGGGTTTCAGGTGATAATTTACACATATTTATTCCGACAAGCAGGTTTACTTTATCACCCTCCCTTACCCATGATAGCATTGAAATATAAAAATGGTTATATTATTTTGAAGGGCTGTGGAAGCTACTAAACCCAGCGTAGGCATTTAATTTGCCAGCACCACATTCATTATCTCCCATGCTGAGGCTTATCTCATACCGCAGCTCTCTAGAAAGCATATTTAATAGGGAACCGAGTTTTAAAGGGAATCACATAATTCCCCATCGCAGCCATCCCAAATTATATGTGGTTTATTATTTAAGACTACCACAACCATAGTGTATATGTGCTGCTCATACTAAGGTCAGCGTATGAATTTGACTAAATGAAATTTTATTTCATTATAGCTGCTTGAGGATTCTATTTGGCATTGATTACACTTTACAAGGAATTTGGTTAAGATTTGAGGCTGCCATACGATCACAAGGGGTTACATATTTAATTTATTTGCTGACATACTCTTGGCTCCTCTATCGTGCCATATATTGAAGGCAACGAAGAATTCCAAAATCAATAAAAGTGGGAGGTCATCTATCAACTATTGGGCACTATAAAATTTATTGGTTGTGTTTTCTTTGCTGCATTATAATATCCCACCCTTGGTAGGATATTTAATTTCGAAATTCTGTTTGTTTGTTTGCTTGTGGTTTTATGTTTTTTGATATATTTGCAATGTTTGATATATTGATATAATGCAGCAAAATAAAAGATAGTGCAATAATAATTTCAACTCAAAAACTGAACATTACATAGGGAATACACAGCTGAAAATTCCAGATTTTTATATCAACTTAGATACTTAGTATTTTCACAAAATATTGACAACCTAGTTCATTAAGTATCCCCTATTATCTAAAACAACAATACCCAAAAAATTTGGGGGTTACAAATCATGAACTCATAGGTAAGATATGCCTTGAAACCCTATGAAATGGATGCCAGAATGAAGTATAAAGTTTGCAGTAGTATAACAACAACAACAATGATAATAAACTTCAGCAACGATCACTATCACCAATTCCCACGCCTAGTGCAACGTTGCATACAATTAAATTGCCAAAACCCTTGCCTGACAACCACTTGTTTATTGAAGTTCTCCTGTAGTTCACTAGTATAAAAACAACAATAAACTTGAGATGTCCCCTTCCTAAAGGATCTCTGATAATGAATTTATGCTAGCTTATTTTTGTTACCAGTCAAGTCCAGTTCACAGATATTTCCTTGTAGATTCTAATGATGAGATTGCATTCATGTAATTCCATAACTTAAGTGACATTTTGACATAATAAATTGAGTAGCACATCAACAGGTTACAAGTTTCTAGATATAACAGGATAGACTTATTTTTATCTAATCTGGCCCATTACAGGACGCCACAGATTACAAAAACTAATATACAGATGCAGGGAGTTGATACTTAAGTTATTGTTCGTTAATTTCTCAATATGTATTATGCATCCAACCATTGATAACAGTAATATTGAGTTCCATGAACATACCCGTAGATAGAAGCCAGGAGAGAAGTCGAGAGCAACAAAATAAGGGCCCGATACCAATGACGCGATACTCAGAATGAATGCCTCTGTTCCGCGTATGATTGTTGCCGATGAAATACCCGATATCGAGTCTTAGAATAAAATCGCAATATGGTTTCTCTGCTGCCGGAAGTGACAGATGCGCACCTTGTTGCAACTATTAACATTTATCTCCATTCGAAATTACCGTTGCAGCCTAGAATTGGATTTCGCGGTTATGAGAAGAATTATTTGATGGTAAATCTAAAATACACGTTCCGGCACTGAGTGAGATGCATAAACTTGTTATCGGGATTCTGAGATTAACACGTCTGAAGAGGCTCGCCCAAGATTACTCAATCGATGGCAATGAAACCATCATAAAGAATACACCGACCAATATAGAAGTAGAAACGCTGCAACATTTATTGATTTTTCTTGCCACCATTTGCAAAGACTCACAAAATGATTCCCAAATCTCCTCACGCAACCATGCTTGGTTTTTCGTCCACTCATGGCACAAACAACTTGAGAGGCTACGTTCTCAAATTGCCCAATACAACAGTTCCAGTTCCATTCTTTTACGTGATGCCTTCTCTGATCCGCCATCCTCTTTTAATCCATCCCAGGCCATTCCGTTATCCAACTAATTAATTTTTAACTTCCATAAAGACTTTACAAAGCTCCGCCAGAAATTTGGTGACTTTATAAAGTCCGCTTAATTAATTAATTAAATAATTCAAAAGTCTTAATAAATAAAAATGTAAATAATGACTAATTGAATATTTAATTAATTAATCTTAATTTGTGATTTAGTTCTGGATAAGGAACGGGGACATTACAGTCCCCCCTGCTCGGCATTGCTTGTCCTCAAGCAATTGCAGGCCCGGATGTTGCAATATCTGCTCGCCTTCCCATGTGGCGTCCTCAACAGGTAGATCCCTCCATCTGATTAAAAATTCTTTGATTGTTCTACTTCGCAATTTGCGTTCGCGCACATCCAGAATGGATTCGGGCACTAAAATCAATTTTCCTTCTTCATCCAGTGGAGGAAGCTCAAGAGATGGGGTAGTATGTTGACCCACAGCCTTTTTAAGGCATGAGACGTGAAATACATTGTGGATTTTACTTCCTTCAGGCAGCTCCAACTCATACGCGACTTCACCTACCCTCCTTTTGATCTGATATGGTCCATAAAACCGTGGTTTGAGCTTTTCCGCACCATTTCGTTTCAATGTAGATTGCTTGTATGGCTGAAGTCGCAAAAATACCATATCACCAACTTCAAACACCCTCTCCATCCTGTGCTTATCAGCGTAAAGCTTTTGCTGATTCTGTGCTCGAAGTAAATTTTCTCTGAGTGCTTTGAGAATGTCTTGGCTATCCTGCATCCATTCCTTTGCCTTGGGTGCTCTGCTATCATTGAATGCTAGATCTAGGAAAGACATAGCATCATAACCATATAGAGCTCTAAAAGGTGTCATACCTATTGACATGTGGTAGGTTGTGTTGTAACAATGTTCGCCCAGGTGTAGCCAACGGACCCATGCCTTTTGTTGGCTTGACACATAATTACGCAAATATCCTTCAATCCACTTGTTGACGATCTCAGTCTGCCCATCGGATTGGGGATGATAACTCGTACTGGGAGATAGCTCAGTTCCTGCCAAAATATGCTGAGAAATCTGCTGTCCCAATCACTCACAATATTCCTTGGGAGCCCATGTAATCGGAATATCTCTCTAAAGAATAATTCTACTATTTGAGGTGCCTTAGACTTAGCGGAGATAGCAAAGAAATGTGCATATTTTGTTAACCTGTCAACGACAACATAGATGCAATCTCTGTTTTGAACCCGTGGCAAACCTGTGATAAAATCCATAGAAATGCCTTCCCATTTCTGATCCGGAATGGGTAAAGGCTGCAATAAACCTGCTGGCAATGTATGCTCAGACTTGTTTTGCTGACAAGTCAAACACTCCCTAACATACTGCAAAACATCACCTTTGAGACCCTTCCAAGAGAATCTCTCTCGAACCTGTCTATATGTTTTGAAGAATCCTGGATGACCTGCCAAAGGAGTGTCATGTATAGCCTGCAAGATCTTACTCTTCATTTTAGATTCTAGCACCAAGAATATCCTGTTCTTGTAGAAAATCAAATCATCAATCACCTTATATCTGTCGTCCTGTACATTCCCATCCATGATATCACACGCAAAAGTATTCTTGGAATATTCAACCAACAATTGAGATTTCCAATCAGCTGAAATCTCTGACAAAGAGCAGAGTGTTGGTTTCCTGGATAAAGCATCAGCTACCACATTCTTTTTGCCTTTAACATATTCAATATCGAAATCGTAAGCTTGAATTTTGCTTACCCACTTCTGCTGACGCTCATTCAAATCTTTTTGTTCAAGGAAGTACTTCAAACTATTGTGGTCCGTTTTAACCACGAATTTCCCACCAATGAGATATTGCCTGAACTTTAACAAAGCGTGCATAATAGCGAGCATTTCCTTGTCATAAGTAGAGTAGAGCCGCTCCACATCTCTCAACTTTCGACTCTCAAATGCTATAGGATGCCTGTTTTGCATGAGTACTGCACCAATTCCCTGACTTGATGCATCGCACTCCAATACAAACGGTTGAGAGAAATCCGGTAGAGCCAAAATTGGACAAGAGCTCATCACCTGCTTAAGCTGATCAAATGTAGCCTGTGCCTTATCTGACCATTTGAAAGCCCCCTTCTTCGTGAGGTCTGTAAGAGATGCAGCTAACTGAGAAAACCCCTTAACAAACCTCCTGTAATAACTACACAAACCAAGGAAACCACGCAGATCGGATATATTCTTCGGGGGTGGCCAATCCAAAATTGCCTGTATCTTCTCCTGGTGAACCTTCACACCGCTAGCGCCAATGACATGCCCCAAATATAATATTTCTGTCATTCCAAACTCACATTTAGATGCCTTTGCAAACAATGATTGGGCCTCCATAATACCTAGGACCTCATCTAAATGCTGAAGGTGCTCCTCCCAAGTCTTGCTGTAGATTAAAATATCATCAAAAAATACCAATACTGATTTCTGCAACTGTTTCCTGAAAACATGATTCATACAAGACTGGAAAGTTGCAGGAGCATTTGTCAGACCGAAAGGCATTACTAAGAATTCATAATGGCCGTAATGGCATCTGAATGCAGTCTTATGTATATCCTCATCACGGACCCGTATCTGGTGATAACCAGAACGTAAATCAATCTTAGAAAAATAGACTGCTCCATGCATTTCATCCAACAACTCATCTATCCTTGGTATGGGATATCTGTTTTTAATTGTTTTTTTGTTCAACGCACGATAATCAATGCACATACGCATCGTGCCATCCTTTTTTTTCACAAGCACCACCGATGAAGCAAATGGACTAGAGTTGGGCCTGATGTGCCCCATATCAAGCAACTCCTTGATCGTTTTTTCAATTTCGTCTTTGAAGCGCTTTGGGTGCCGATATGGTGTGGTAATCACAGGCTTGGCACCCTCTTCTAATTCTATCACATGCTCGAAACCACGATCCGGTGGTCTACCAGGAGGGAGATCTCCAAACACCAAACTATGCTTGTCTAATACGGTCTACACATCTACAGGATAAACTCTATCTTTCTCGGTGGCTGAGTTAGAAGATATAAAGCATTGGGCTGCCCATGCAACCTCACCATGTCTGAATAAAGCTTCCATACGCTTGGCTAAAACTATCTTAGGAGCTCCATCCGATAATGCTCTCAACACCACATTCTTACCTCCTGATGTAAATTCTAACTCCATCTTCTGAAAATCTTGACTGTATCGACCCAGAGAGCTCAACCATTGAACTCCCAACACTATATCAATGTCCCCAATTCCAACAACATAGAAATCGTCTGTGACGGTATAATTTCCCATCTGAATGCTCAATTGAGGAACTTTGGTAGTGCAATTCATTTTAAATCCATCTACTACCCTGACATTGAAACCAGCAAAATCCTCCACCTGTAATCTCCTTTTCGCTACATAACCCTCGTCAATGAAATTATGTGTAGCTCCGCTGTCAACCAGGCAAGTTACCCGCTGTCCATTAATAACTCCTCTCACTCGGAATGGATGATACTTAGGCACACCAAATAAGGTAGCAAAACCACCTTGAGTCTCCTCTTCCTTGGGATTGTCATGTTCTTCCTGCTAGTCGTGTTCACTTTCCGAACTGTCTGTAATTGCTTCCACATCAGAAGTTACTTCTATATAATGTACCTTGCCTTTTCCTAGGCATCGGTGATTACGGTCCCATGGCTCCTTGCAGGTGAAGCATAGTTGCTTCCTGTGTAATTCATTCCTGCTTTCAAAATCAAGCTTAGGAGGATTTGGTTTGGGCTGATTGAAAGTTTTAGTGAATGGCTTGTTATTCTTGTAAGTTTTCTTCGATGGTTGTGAACTGGAATGAGAAGTCTCAAGATCCAAAGCCATCTGAATAGCATCCTGCAAGGTCCTTGGCTTGAAAGCCTTCACCAACCCTCTCAAACTGTAATGCAGTCCCTCTGTAAATAATACTACCACCCGTCTTTCTGATATATCTGGAACCATAACTGCCACCTGCTGAAAATCATTGACGTAGCTATCAACATCACCACGCTGTTTGATCAAAGCCAACTCCCTGAAATAAGCCTCTTCATTTTTCCTGTCAAATTGAGCAATTAATTTGCTGCTAAACTCCATGTACGATTGGATTAAGGCATGATTTCGCGTCACCAATCCATGATGCCACCAGTCATACGCTGCTCCTTCCAAATGTAATGTTGCAAATTTAATTGCTTTTGGTTCCCGCATTGGTTTTAAATTTAGGAAAGTGTCCAACTTGTGGATCCAAGAACGGGCTGTAGTTTTCCCGCTTCCATCAAAATTAGGCAACGTAAGTTTACCTAAAGCATGCTGGTAATCTCTATGGGGTCCTTGAGGTCTTTGTTCCTGTTGCGTTCTCCTTCTATCCCTACGTTGATTCATATATTGATTCAACGTAATCTCCTGTCTGATAGCATGCGGAAGAGTGTGATATTCATCGTAAACTTCTGTCACCTTATTGATCAAAGGCTGCTCCACTTCCGGTTGTACCTCTTCCTCCTCATTCCTCGGGATAAATGTAGGCTGAAAAGGCCTGCTAGAACCTCCTGAATTAGTTCCCCTAGGTTCGTGATTTCCAACATTGCTGCCATCTCCTGTATTCTGACCCACTATCAGTGCATTCATATCTTGAGACATCCGACCGATAGCATTTATCAACTGTTGTTGGGACTGCATAAACTGCTGCATCATTTGTTGTTGGCCCCGAGCTAAATCGTTCAGAATATTCTAACACTCTCATTACCACTCCTGTTTCCTCTGTTATGTGAACCCTCTCGATCTGAATCACCCATTGCTTCAATTTCTGGTGAATCACCAGGAAATTGTCGGGCTGCAAGAACTGTAGAAAAAGTATCTTCTTCTGGATAGGGGTCGGCTATCTGAAAATGCCTTCGTCTCTGTTCTCTTTCAAAATACCTTAGAGCCCTGTCACTAGTGTTCATGAACCCTCAGGCTGGCAGGACTTGTGGCTCTGATACCACTGAGATGTCCCCTTCCTAAAGGATCTCTGATAATGAATTTATGCTAGCTTATTTTTGTTACCAGTCAAGTCCAGTTCACAGATATTTCCTTGTAGATTCTAATGATGAGATTGCATTCATGTAATTCCATAACTTAAGTGACATTTTGACATAATAAATTGAGTAGCACATCAACAGGTTACAAGTTTCTAGATATAACAGGATAGACTTATTTTTATCTAATCTGGCCCATTACAGGACGCCACAGATTACAAAAACTAATATACAGATGCAGGGAGTTGATACTTAAGTTATTGTTTGTTAATTTCTCAATATGTATTATGCGTCCAACCATTGATAACTGTAATATTAAGTTCCATGAACATACCCGTAGATAGAAGCCAGGAGAGAAGTCGAGAGCAACAAAATAAGGGCCCGATACCAATGACGCGATACTCAGAATGAATGCCTCTGTTCTGCGTATGATTGTTGCTGATGAAATACCCGATATCGAGTCTTAGAATAAAATCGCAATATGGTTTCTCTGCTGCCGGAAGTGACAGATGCGCACCTTGTTGCAACTATTAACATTTATCTCCATTCGAAATTACCGTTGCAGCCTAGAATTGGATTTCGCGGTTATGAGAAGAATTATTTGATGGTAAATCTAAAATACACGTTCCGGCACTGAGTGAGACGCATAAACTTGTTATCGGGATTCTGAGATTAACACGTCTGAAGAGGCTCGCCCAAGATTACTCAATCGATGGCAATGAAACCATCATAAAGAATACACCGACCAATATAGAAGTAGAAACGCTGCAACATTTATTGATTTTTCTTGCCACCATTTGCAAAGACTCACAAAATGATTCCCAAATCTCCTCACGCGACCATGCTTGGTTTTTCGTCCACTCATGGCACAAACAACTTGAGAGGCTACGTTCTCAAATTGCCCAATACAACAGTTCCAGTTCCATTCTTTTACGTGATGCCTTCTCTGATCTGCCATCCTCTTTTAATCCGTCCCAGGCCATTCCGTTATCCAACTAATTAATTTTTAACTTCCATAAAGACTTTACAAAGCTCCGCCAGAAATTAAATATTTATTGGTGACTTTATAAAGTCCGCTTAATTAATTAATTAAATAATTCAAAAGTCTTAATAAATAAAAATGTAAATAATGACTAATTGAATATTTAATTAATTAATCTTAATTTGTGATTTAGTTCTGGATAAGGAACGGGGACATTACAAAACTACTAAAAAAATACTAAAAATTGCTTATAAATGACTGAACTTGGTCACGTGACCATTAGTAGTTTATTGCAAGTCATTTATAATGCAACCAGATTGATGACTAAACCATTTTTAGTCATTTATTGGTTGTTTTGATTGATCGATTTGGTAGTATACTTAGCTAAGTTGCCGAATCGGGTACGGGTACGTTACGCTGGTACGACGATTTTTTTTTTTGGGTGGGTACGTTTGGGTATGTCCGTACATAAAACATATAAAAATCATAAATATAGACATATTTACAATTATTATATAACAATATTATAAATTTATAATACTAATTTAAAATTTGAAACTATTATAAATTTATAAATTATAATACTAATTATATTATAATAATATATATAAATTATAATTAATATTATATAATATTATGGTATTAAATAATTAAAAATTACCTATTACCTATATTATAAATTAAAAATTAAAATTAAAATTTATAAATTATAAATGTATAATAAAAATAATAAATCCTTAAACAGTAATATAATAATAATAAATAAATTTAAAATTTATAAACTGTAACAATAAATATAAACTATTAAGCACTATGAAAAGATTTAAAAGAAAAAATTAAAAAAACATTCGAAGAAAAATATCTCCTGGACCAATGCATGCAGTCGGAAAATGTTGGGAAAAATAATGAAATTTTGTTGTTGATACTCGCAACCACCTGCAACCACGCCTAAGTCTCTCAGCCACCTGCAACCTGGAAGCCCGACGAAGTCACAGCTTGCAAGTCGGGTTAAAATCGCTTAGGGTTTTCGTGGAAAAGAGAAATAAACGCTGCCGTGAAAAGAGAATGCGTTTAGGGTTTTTTAGCTTCAAAAACGTTGCAAAAATGTTTCGAAACCCGTGACAAACGCTTGGAAAACTCTACAAAATGCCACCTCATGCAAAAAATAGCAAGAAAAACTCGATTCGTTTCAAACTACGAAAATCTTGTACCATGTCCGAATCTGCAGCGATTCCATGAGGTATCCATTTGCAGACGTTTCAATACCTGGAATCAGCAGGGTAAAGGGCCGATTCCGGGAACTTAGATATTTAGTCGTTGATTTAGTCATTGATTGCTGTAATTTGGTCACTTATTTACTCATCTTTTATTCACTGATTGTTGTAATCTGGTCACTTATTTAGTCATTTTTATTCATTGATTTCTGTGAATTGGTAGTGTATTTAGTCATTAATTTTAATCATCATTTTGATCAATTTGGTAGTATATTTAGTCATTTTTATTTCACAGGTCATATATTTAGTCATATTTATTCATTGTTTACTGATTTTTGTTAATTGGTAGTATATTTAGTCAATTTAATTATTAATTGACATCAATTAGTACTATATTTAGTCATTTTAATTGATTGATATTTGAGGATTTAAACATAAAACACATAAATACACATCAATTATCAATTGAACACAATAAGACCGCCATTGAGAAAGCAAAATCAGTGAACTTTATTAATAAAAGAAAAGCGTTCTAGTTACAACTTAGAAATAGAGTATTACAATTTTTATTTTTAGTCACAAGATTGAAAATTTGAGTTACAATATTGCACATAAATGATTGCAAGAAATAAACTTCTCCAAAAAACTTTTGCAATGATGGCAACGCATGCTTGGAGCCTTTCAATGCAAGCACATGCCCCTTTCATCTCTTAAAACTTCTACAACGTGGGCAATCTTCTTGGAGCAAGCTGTAATGTGTAGAATCCAAGAAGGAGAGTGTTGATTGTGTCCCATATATGAAGCTCTCTCCTTCAATGCAGTCAACAATAACCCAACTAGAATCTTTCTTCCTTTATATGCAACATGCCATCTGATATGAGCAATAGGGTCTGCCTTTTCCGCTATGAATGAAGCTGTGCCTCAATACAACCAACAAAATTACTATTTGTCTCAATTCAGAAAGAATAAAAGTGCATTGTATATTGCAAGTTTACAAAAGTAAGTCCAAACACAGCAGAAAGATAAATCAATTAAAAAATTGTAGGAGACAGATCACATCCACAAACATGGGAGAGCTATGCAAATTTGGAGAAATTGGCTTGGCAAATGAAGGCAGCAGGGTATTTCCAGATTCAAGACTTTTACTTAATGCTGTGGAATAGAAGAAAAAAGAATCATTTATCTGGCACCATAGGGAAAAGTTAGCAGTTGCATTTGGTTTGTTATACATGGCCCCTGGTACAACTATTATAGTTGTTAAGAACCTTTGAGTATGTTTTGATTTTCACACTGCATCTAAATTCATCTCCAAGATTGTTGCAAGAGAAATTGTTCTGAGAGATGTGAACCATTTCCATCAATTTAAATAGGGACAATGTTCTTGTGGAGAATATTGGTGATGCTAAATGAAACAATCTGAAAAATAGGCTTGCACTATAATAATGTCCACTACATCAGATATCCAATAATAATGAAGGGACATCCATCAAAGCATAACAACAGGGATTTTTTTGTCATATGTTGTAGTTAGAAGTGCCCTGCTAGACATACATGAAAATGTGGAAGCATAGATAAGGCAAGTGAACTGTTTGAAAAAATGCCTCAAAGAAATGTGATATCATGGAATACTATGATTGGAGGATATGTTCAAAATGGGTTTTTCTGAAAAGTCCTTAGAAAATTTTAAGAAAATGCAACTAGTGGGTGTAAAGCCCAACTCCTCAACCTTTGAAAGTGTCCTTCCTACTTGTGTGTGAATTGGGGCTTTGGATGAGGATATGAACATCCATCAAAAGCATATTTGGAAGTTTTTTATCAGATATTGTAGTTGCAAGTTGCACTTCGTATCACCAAAACCTTCACAAAACCTTTTGCACAACCACTGCAATACTGCACGGTTGTTGTTGGGCCTTCGCATAGTGGAAAACTGCTTTTAGAAAGCCCACGTCTGCTTGTTCTTGATGAAGGTCATCAAGCTCGAAATAGCCGATCAAAGATATGGAATTCATGCAAAAAGGTTAATTCAAAACTGCGCATTATACTCTTAGGAACTCTTTTCTAGAATAACTTCAAAGAGCTTTTCAACACATTGTATTTGGTAGGGCAGAATTTTGCCAATTGTTGCTTGGGTAAGAACTTGAAGCTATCCTCGACACCTGGTAAAGTTATGGCTAACAGCAGAATCTACAGGTTGAGGAAGTTCTACATGGATGAAATTGGGAATAAAATTTAGAATGGAAAAGAGAGTGGAAAAGTAGAATTTGATGAAACTCTTGCAAAGTTCAAGTTAATGACTGATGCTTTTGTTCATTGTTATGATGGGAAGATTTTGAACAATCCTCCCGGAATAAAGGATTTTACTGTGATTTTGAGAGCATCTTCTATACAGCAGGTTGTCTTAGATCAAATAAATGAAGCAAACAATTGTGAATGAACCAACAATTTTTAATTTGAAAAAATGGTGTCTTATGTATAGATTCCCCCTGTGATTTGCTCCTAGAATAAGGTATAACAATTTTGAATTAGAAACAATGGTATATGAACAACTATTTAGCCCATAGTTGGCATACTCGCAGAGAACTCGGCGAGTTTTTTTTCAAAATGAGTTTTTGCGGAGTTAACTCGCCAAACCTGAAAATCGAGTTTTTTTGAGTTTTTGCAAAAACTCGCGAGTCCGACGAAAAAACTCGCCTGCGCAGGAATAAAGGTTGAAGACATCTTTTATTATGTTCATTTCATTTCAAAATCACTTGATACTTTGTGTGAGGAGCTAAACCCCCCCCCCAAGCAAGGAGATATCATTTCCAATGATTTGCCATCGAGGAGAGCGGATTCAAACACCATTTTGTGTGGATTTTGAAGGGAAATTCGATTCACAGGTAGGGTTTTTGTTTTTGTTTTTTGTTTTTGATTAATTATTTTCTTTCATTCTTCTTGCAAAATACTCATTCCAAATTGAAAAAAAGACATGATAGAGCACAAAGAAACAATTTTTTTGCATTTAGAATCCAAAAAACAAGATTCATCACAATCTTTTGTTGATTTTTGCTGATTTTTTTCATTTTTTTCACTGTTTTTTGAAATTTTCAGACCTAGGTTCATTTTTTGTGTAGAATGATAAGATTAGTTAATAATGTTAATTGATAATTCATTTAAACACATTTGTATCAATTTAAATCAAATTTAGCTCTAGATTTTTGAAGTTTTAATGATTTTAGGTTGTTTTTTAAATTTTTTTTGTATTAAAAACTAATATGTTGTACATATTTTTGAATGTGTAGATTGATCATTGATCAGTGAATACACATTACAGTGATTACACACTATAATGGCTTCTGGCTCTGGTTCATGCTCAGCATCAGGTTCCACCCCCGCCCCATCAAGTTCCACCCCTCGCACACCATCAGCATGGGTTCCAGGCACTCGTCCAGCAGGGGCTAGAGACCCTACATGGAAATATGGTGTCAGAGGGCCAGTGCCTGGAACAGTTGTTTGCGGTGAATGCAAAAAAACATATCATGGAGGCATAAATCGCCTCAAATACCATCTAGCAAGCATTCCTCAACGTGATTCCAAGGTTTGTGAGAAGCCCAAAGAAGAGATTAGAAGAGAGATGCTTGCCCTACTTTCACTTGCTGAGGAAAAAAAAATGCAAAGGGAGAGGGCTAAAAAAGCCATAGCAGCATCCATAGCCAGTGTGTCAGAACCCTGGTGGTTCTCGATTTCAAACCCTAACTGATGTTTTGAGATTTTTTGCAAGTTTTGTGATTTTTGTATTTTTTTTGTGTTTTCAGGCAAATAATGTAAAATGCGATTTTGCTAATAAATGCAAATAAATTCCAAATAAATTCTAGAACGCATAGAAAGACTCAGATCTTGCTCAGGAAACAAGGCGCATCAATATATTATCTTATTTGAGCTTTTACAATGTCAAAATCTGAACAAGGAAAGCAATACTGGAAATTTTATTAAAGAACCTGGTATTTTAGAAATGGCGGCTGCAGCAGAAAAGAGAAGGTACGGCCAGAATTAAAGAAGGGTTCTCCAAGCTCACAGAACCAAGCAAACTCCTCTGCAAATCCAAATCGCCCAAGATACAAACTCCAGACCGTGAAAGAGAAAGACGTTTTCTCCAGAACAATGAAAAAGTACGGCCCTTTGCTGACTGGTACGGCCTGGTACAGCAAGTACTGAAATGGTACGACACCTTGGGATTTGTGCCAAAAACACTGAATAAAGATCTTTGCTTAAGTCGCCTTGACTGTCTGATGATTTTCTCTGCCGATCTCTGAATAAATAACTCAATAATCCCAAACTGTGATCTCTGGATGAAATCACCAAGTGCAAGCTTCAACTGGTATTTCACAGCCTCAGTCTGCCTGATCTCTGAAGAGTTTTCGTTCTCCAGAAACGATCGTCTGCCAGAAACCCTAGGGTTTGCAAACTCCAATGCTCAGAGCAATTAAAGACAAAATTGAATAATAATCAAGATAGTTCGATTTTGCCTTGACTGGTAAGTATATACTCCTTGAAGAATTTCGACCCAATCTCCTTTTAATTGATCATTTAAATAAATGATTTAATTTCGCACTTTTAACTTAGGAGAAATATTAATTATTGGCGTCCACTTTTTTAATGAATATAAAATACCATGTTCATTTAATAATTCTATTAGTAAAAGTATAATAAATAATTTTTATAACAGTCAACACTAACACATTAAATATTTCCAATAAAGGATTCTTTATTTTGCAAACATTAAATATTTAATAATTCATTAAATACTCTATTTCCATCTCGAACATCAAACCGCCTAAACGTAACATTCTGAAATAAAGGTTGGAAACTGTGTGCCCGGCTCAAATAGCAGCCTTCCGCCGGACCTAACTTTCTGCGCAGTTCCGGCACCCTCCCAAGATTCTCGCTGGGTACCAACCCGGTTAATAACCGCAGTCCGAGCTACCAAACACTGAGCAACTGCCTCCGATGATCCTCTGCACCCATCTGTCAGCCTACGAGGATCGAAATAATAGGCTCACTCCTCGACAAACAGTGTCAGCTAAAATGGGGACATGACACAGTGCCAGTGGACATGTGCATGCCCATGGGACTCAGGAGCACGAGGCTGAGCACATGGAGATAGAGTCAGATGAGGATACAGAGCCAGATATTGTTGGCATTGTGGGCTCTCTTCGTGGTCCACGGATTCGCACTCATGGCACAACCACCACAGCCACAGCCACCGCATCCTCTAGGCCCCCCTTGTCCTCTAGTTCGACTAGAGTGCCAATGCCACCACCACCTTCATCTTCACGCAACCCACAAAGTTTTTTTGTGCCAAGAAACACGCCAGGAGCACAGGGATCATTGGAGGCTACAGGGTGGAACAAGGAGGTGCATGAACATGCCAAAATGGCATGTGCTGATTTTTGGTATTTCAATAACATACCATTCAATGTGGCGAGTAGTCCCTATTGGCACAATATGGTCACTTCATTGACAGTTGCGGGAAAAGGCTTCAAGCCACCTTTTCGCAAAGATTTGAGTGGGAGGTAAGTGACAAGTCAACTTAAATTTTATGTTCTTTAATTTAAAATTTAAATTACTTTATTATTTATGTTGAATTCAAGCTATTTTTTGTTTAAAACTTACAATTTTGTACTTATTTAATTATTTTACTTTGTACTTGCAGTTTGCTCACAAATGCAACCGAAAGGGCAATGCATGTGGTGGAAGAGCAAAAAACTAAATGGAAGAAATTTGGCTGCTCAATTCTTTCTAATGGGTGGACGGATGGGAGAAACCGCACCATCCTTAATTTTTTGGTTGCTTCCAAAGGTGAAGTTGTGTTTTGGAAGTCGGTGGATGCTTCCAACAGGATAAAAACTGCAGATACATTGTGTACGTTGTTGGATGAAGTTGTGATGGAGGTGGGGATTGCTAATGTGGTGCAAGTCATCACAGATAATGCAGCAGCGTATGTGGCAGCTGGAAGGATGCTTGAGAGTAGACATCCATCACTCTTTTGGTCACCTTGTGCGGCTCATTGCCTTGACCTTCTTTTGGAGGACATAGGCAAACTTGTTTGGGTGGCACCGATTGTAGATGATGCAAGGAGCATCACAAAATATATCTACAATCACCCTTGGGTTCTTAATTTGATGAGAGAGCATACGCAAGGGAAGGAGTTGGTGAGATCGGGTGCCACAAGGTTTGCAACAATTTTCCTAACGTTGCAAAGCATTTTGGATTCTTTGGGCTCTCTAAAACAAATGTTCGTGAGTCAAGCATGGAATGACTCCTCATATTCAAAGAAGGCCGAAGGAGATAGAATTTCTGCAATAGTCTTCGACCCCTTGTTTGCACAAAAAGCTACAGAGATCGTGAGGGTAACTTCAAAACTTTGATTTTAATTTTAATCTCAAGTTGAATATAAATATATATTTTTTAATTTAACTTTAAGCCTTTCATTATAAATTTCTAACTTTGATCTTTTTGTATTTTTAATCTAGGTGTCGGAGCCCTTGGTTAGAGTCCTCCGCTTGGTAGATGGGGATGAAAACCCAATGGGATACATTTATGAGGCCATGGATAGGGCCAAGGAGGCCATCAAAAGTTATTACATGGGGGACAGCCTCAAATTTGATCCCATATGGGAGATTGTTGATAGGAGGTGGAACAATCAACTCCACCAACCCATCCATGCAGCAGGGTACTTCCTCAACCCTTCTTTTCTCTTCTCAGAGAGCTTCTCTGATCCTAATGGAGAGGTTATGGAGGGGCTCACAACATGCATTCAGAGGATGGAACCTGAGGTTGCAGTGAGAGACCTCATCGTCAAGGAGATGGATATATATAGGGAGGCAACTGGTAATCTCTTTTCTTCAGAGTTGGCTGTTAGAGGAAGAACCACTTTGCCACCAGGTATAAAATTCAGAGTCTTTAAATTTTAAGTTTATTTCACATGCATCTTAGAATTTGATAAAATGTGTTTTGACTTTTGACTTTTGAGTCTTTGACTTTGTTTTCTAACTCTTCAATTTTCTTTTTGTTTTTTGCAGATGTTTGGTGGAAAAATTGGGGTGGAAAAACCCCAAATCTACAAAAAATTGCCCTCGCATTCTATGTCAGCCTTGTAGTGCATCCAATTGTGAGCGCAATTGGAGCTTGTTCGAGTCCATTCACACGAAAAAGAGGAACAAGTTAACACAAAAGCGCCTCAATGACTTGGTCTTTGTGCAATACAACCTTCGGTTGCGCATAAAGAGAGTTGAAGAAAAATCACAGGATCCTATTGACTTAGATGAGATAGATCCTTATAGTGATTGGACAGGGCGAGAGGAGCAGCCTCCATTGTTTAGTGCAGATGAAATCCTTGACTTTGAGAGAGAGGCAATGGAGGATGTGGGTGCATCAGGAGTTGGAGATGTAGGGTTGGATGAGATCCAGCCAGAGCCAGAGCCAGAGCCAGCAGCAGTAGCACCGCAGCCACCACCACTAGCACCACGCACACGTGGCAGGGCTAGAGGACCCACCCCTTCTTCCCTAGCTGTTGCTAGACTAGGGAAGAGGAAAGCCTAGCATGTTGTATTTAGTTGTTGTTTAGTATTTGCTTCTAGTTCTAGTTTTACTGTTTTCATGTATCAGACTTTCAGGCTTTTAGCCATCGGGATTCCGCATGAGAATGCGATTTTGTAATTAATTTACATTAAAGTCAATCAAAATTAATAGAAAACACTTTTGTACTCATTTATGGATTCATTGGATTCATCTTGTCATTGAATTTTGCAAAAAAAATGTGTTTTTAATGAAAATTAAGCAATTTTTTCATTTCCCGAGTTTTTTGCTGAGTTTTTTCTGAGTTTTTGGCAAGTTTTAAAAAACTCTCCAATTTTTCCCTTGGCAAGTTTTTTGTTGGGGCGAGTTTTCCAACTATGATTTAGCCTATCTGTTATGCTACAACAATTAACTATAGACTCCTACTTTTGCTCTGAGTATGACTGTACGCGAGCTTCTGGTGTTTCTAGACGAAAGCTATAGCGGAAAAAGTGTAGTCTCCATTTGAAGGAACCATCTTCAGAGCTCTTCCCTAAAATGAGGGTTGAAAACATTAGAAGAAAAGCAATACCATAATTCTAAAGTAACAATTTGTATCAAGCCAAATGTCAGAAAGTATAATTAAAAAGACAAATCCTTACAATTGGACCTCAAATTGGACCAAGCAGATTTATGATTTTATCTTTAGAATGTAGGAACTTTCTCTGTCGGAGCTTCACGACCTCAAATTGGATCTCCAATTGGACCAATAGATTTATGATTTTATTTTTAGAATGTAGGAACCTCCTCTGTCAGAGCTTCACGACCTCAAATTGGATGTGAAATTGGACCAATAGATTTATGATTTTATCTTTAGAATGTACAAACTTTCTCTATCCGATATTCATGACCTCAAATTGGATTTGAGATTGGATTAGCAGATTTATGATTTTCTCTGTCCACCGATGTTTGTATTCCTACACCCAGGTTCTGCTACCAAGTGAAAACACTTGGAAATGTTTCAGATCGGCTGAAGGTACTCTCCAACCTGGTTATGTCACTGATAGCAATCCTAGTTTTCCTGAACCGTCCATACCCGAATGTTGCATCACAATCTATTCTTCTTGCACATAAAAATGCCACATATTAACCCCTTCTAAATAAAACATTTAATCATCATAAAACCATAATTAATAAATCATTTCAATTTCAAAAAGAATCCGACATCATTTACTATCAAAACAAAAGCTGTATAAATCACAAAAAATCCATGAAGCCTCCTAAATGTAGCTTAAAGCAAGTTTACAGGATGGGTTTTAGCATAAGAAGCTTTCTACCACAACTTTCAATGAATGTATTTTAAGCAAAAAACAAAATTCTTCACACTCAAAGTAATGCAGTCAAACATTTATTCCAAAAGTATGTTAGCAGGAGTTAACTAAAAACAAAATGATTTTTTGCTTGGTTTCTTTTAACAATATGCCAAGTGGAAATGGAATAATCACTAAGAAACCCTAACAATAAAAAATGAAGTAAAGGTTCAAGAAAGGAAATTCCAATGTACTATTGTGTAATTGTGACGAAGGCACTTATATGAGCATGACCTGCACACAAATCCTTGCCATTGAATTGCCATCTATCCAAAGAGAAAATAAGCAATGTAAGGATTTGAGCAGTATAAGTCCAAAGGGTTATGTTGTAACGGTAATGGAATCACCATAAGAGCACAACCGAGTAACAAATTCTTGTGACTGTAATTATGTGATCCATAACTCTATTGGTCATGTGGCACAGTTGTGCTATAACAAATACAAGATGCATTTGTGTGTGACTCAAGTTTAATGTGGCTATGTTATGATTGAAATGGAGGCACTCATATGAACACAATTCATGTACAAATTAATCACTATCATCACAATTAGGTGTCAATCATCATTGGGTGCATTCAGGTTGACTCAAGTTTAATAGGTTACAATGTAATGATAGCATGATCCAAGAGCGATTACCTCTTTCTGCAATAAAGAGCCTCTAACTCTGGTTGATATGCAAAGTGGTTGTTTTATATCAATTATGTAGTGCATTGAAGCACAACCCATGTTTAAAGGGCTATTCTAGAGAGTGATCAATATTTTCTAAATCTTATGAATGTTACTTAAAAGGACTCTGCAAGGACAATGATCATATAGAAATGATAAGGTTTTTTTTATACCAAAAGACAATGAATACTTAGAATCATAGTTTGCAAACTCGGACTCGCCGTGGACTCGGCAGCCCAAAAATATGACTCGGACTCAGGACTCGGCACGGACTCGGGAAAAGACTCGGCTAGGACTCGGCAAAAAAAGAAACCGTAGTTTTACAAAAAAACAAGAACGAATTAATGCATTTAGAGAACATAAGAGCCTAATTTGATTATCAAACACTCATAATTCAAAGATTACACGTCATATGATCATCAAACACTCAATAATTGAAATTTCATCATTCATAGTCATCAAATACTCATAGTTTCAATGTATAACAACATCATAAGTTTATAAATGTTTACATATAATCATGTCAAAAAGGGAAAACGTTAACAACCACATGTAATCTACATCTTCCTCTTTCCCCTCCCAATGGTACTCAATTTTGGAGGCCTAGAACTAGAAGGTGCCTGTGCTATAGTATCCGAACGAGGACTAGGAGATCGAACAGGGGAAATATGATATTCAAATGTGTCTTCGTCGTCCTCCATGGCATCCAATCTTGCTGCTTCTTCTTCTTCTTCTGCTGCTCTCTCAAATTCAGCAAGATCCTCATCAGTAAGGAAGACATCAGCCTCATCATTTTGTTCATCAATAGTCCATTGACTATATGGATCAATGTCATCCAAGTCAATGGACTCGTGTGAAACACCCTCCACCTTTCTAGTTCAAAGGCGAAGGTTGTACCAAACAAAAACTAAATCATTTAGGCGTTGTTGAGTCAACTTGTTCCTCTTCTTTGTGTGAATGTTCTCAAATAAACTCCAATTGCGTTCACACTCGGAAGCACTGCATGGCTGTGACAAGACACGTATGGCTAGCTTTTGAAGATTTGGTGTGCTAGCACCATAGGTCTCCCACCATAGATCTACAAAAACATGTTTAAAAAATATAAGTATTAAGAAATAAGAATAAAGTAAACAATCTATATGTAAGAATCAAGTTTCTAATTTCATTTTTTACCTGGTTGTTGTTTTCCTCTCCTTTCAATTGCTTGTTGGGAGGAAAAGAGTCTCCCCTCTGCACCCTTGTAGACCTTGAATAGATAAAAGAAAAAGTAAATCAAATATAGAAAATTCATAGATAGTCAAGGCTCAACATTGCAAATTCATAAATAAGATGCAACAAATCTCACCTCCAACTCATCAAGCACTTTATCTCTCAGCTCACGATCAGGCACCATCCTATCAATGCACATGACAAGACCTTCCATGACCTCCTCATCCGCCTTAAATGTGTCCGAGAAGTAGAACTTCGGATTCAAGAAGTAGGCAAAGGCATGAATTGGCTGGTGGAGTTGGTGTGTCCATCTCCGATCAATGATGCGCCATATGATTTCATATTTCCTTTTGTTGCCGCCATAGTAACGTGATATGGCCTCTTTGGCCCTATCCATGGCCTCATAGATGAAACCCATTGGCATGCCATCTCCATCCACCATACGAAGAACCCTCACCAAAGGTTCTGTCACCTAAAAAAATGAAAACAAATGTTAAATTATAACAAAATTAACCCCTCAAAAAATAAAAACAGCAAATAGATTATCATGTATAATGTTTTTTTGTGTGATTGCTACTTACCCCCATCAACTCCTCTCCATTTTTGATGAATGTCTCATCAAAAACTATGGCAACAATCCTCTCCCCTTCAGGTCTATTGGAAAATGAGGACTCCTTCCAAGCATCGGACACAAACATTTGCTTGAGATGACCAATGGCACCAAGAATGCTTTGCAATGTGAGGAAGTGGCTAGCAAATCGTGTCACTCCAGGTCGCACAAGGTCCTTGCCATTTGTGAATTTCCTCATCAAAGAAAGCACCCAAGTATGGTTGTAGATAAATTTTGTAACACTTTTTGCATCTTCAACCACTCTTTTGACCCATGAAATCTTCCCAATGTCCTCTAGCAATAGGTCTAAGCAATGTGCAGCACACGGAGACCATGCAATTGTGGGATACCTCTCCATAAGTAGTCTACCTGCAGCTACATATGCAGCTGCGTTGTCCGTGATGATTTGGACAACATTATCAACTCCAACCTCCTGGACCACCCCATCTAATAGATTGCATAAAGTCTCAGCATTTTTAACTTCATGGGAGGCATCTATTGATTTTAGAAACACCAATCCACCATTAGAGGCCACTAAAAAGTTAAGGAGAGTTCTATTTCGTCCATCTGTCCACCCATCAGATAAAATGCTGCAACCTTTTCTTCGCCAAAATTTCTTTTGCTCATCAACCACAAGCCGTGTATTCTTTACGGCTTCCTCTAGCAATGGCCCACTCAAATCTCTAGATGATGGGGTCTTAAACCCCTTTCCTGCAACTGTAAGGGCGTTCACCAAACCTTCCCAATATGGGCTGTTTGCAACATTGAAAGGTAGATTATTGTAGTACCAAAAGTTTGCAGCAGCCATCCTAGCTTCTTGATGCTTTTCCTTATTCCAACCGGTACCTTCAAGTGAAGGTTGTGCTCCTGGAACATTACGTGGAATAAAATAATTTGGTCCTGATGAAGGACCCTGACTAGCACTAGCGGTAGAAAAGGAACCATCAGGACTCTCACCAAAAGATGAATGTGGAGCACGGAAGCTTGGACTTGTAGCACCAGAGGGCATAGATGGTGTAGAATGGGATTGGGATCCACTCATCGCTGCTGCTAGGGCATCCTTTGGTTTTTGTTTTTCATCTTTTTTAAGCTCATATTCAGCAAGAAGGGCTTTCATCTCTCTAATAATCTCAGGAGTAGTATTCTTGCATCCCTCCACATTTTGCCCAGGTATTCTAGCAAGGTGGTATTTTAATTTGTTTATTCCTCCTATCATCCATTTCTAGCATTCATTACATGTCACTTCACCTTTTTTATTTCCTGGAATTCCATACTTCCATGCAGGGTCTTTTTTCAATCCCTTTGGATTTGAAGACGACATTGCTGTTTCAAGTTCAACATGGAAAAAATAAATTAACTAGGGTTTGCTAAAAAATTAGCAAATAAATGTGATTCAAAGTTTCAAACATTTGTAAAAGAAAAAGAATGCAAATCCAAGCTAGAAGTAGAAACAATAAGAATTAGGCTATTAAGGAAAATAGAAAAAAAATTGGCAGCATTTCCCCCTATTTTTCTTGATTTTTTTGATTTTGAATGCAAGAAATTGAAGAAAACAAACAAAAAGAATTGTTAGATCACTTACCTGGCTCTATTTTGATCTTTTTAGTTTGTTCTCCTTGCTTCAATCAACCCCATATCAATTTGCTGCAGACCTGTTTTTCACAATTGAGAGTCTAAGAATGAAAAAAAAAACAATAAAAACTAAAAGGAAACATGGGTTTTAACCCATTTTATGACTTAGCCGCGCAGGAGAGTCCTGGGTCGGGACTCTCGAGTCCTGAGGTCGGACTCGGGAGTCCCGACCCAGGACTCTCCTGGACTCGACTCCCGAGTCCGTGGCGAGTCGACTCGGCCAGGGTCGGGACTCCCGAGTCCGCGGCGAGTCCCGAGAGTCTGCAAACTATGCTTAGAATGAGTCCAGTGATGAATGAGGACAAGAAGTTTGCATACGATTCATCACCATGACAGTGTCAAGTGCAGGCTACATGGACAACTCTTAGCTATACCTTGGATTATGAGAGGTTCATGAAGACATGAAAGCAGAATTTTGAAGAGGATAGTACTCTATTAAATACAGTCATGTTACAAATGGTAAAGGCTTTCACCATGAAGGTCTCCTTGAGCATTCAATAGTGGTAGACCTATTAACAAAGGGAAATGATTTGTGCATAAACATTTATAAAAAGGTAGATTGCAGATAATAAAAGATGGTTATAAGACATAAAAGATGATAGTCGTTGTCAATGGATATAAGGGCAATCCATATGCAAAAGATACTCTCTATGACTGTAATAAATAGGACAAGTACCATGAAGCTAAGGGAAAATCAAGAATTAGGGACAGTTACTATAACCAATGGATAGTGACAAAATTTTATGAGGATAGTTAGCTCATACATGATAGTAAATATGACCTTAGTCATAGTTGAAATTAGGATAAGTGGATATCAAGTTATTGCATTGAGATTGACCTCATTGAAATAAGATAGTCATGGTTATCAATATTTATAAGACATGAAAGGACAAAGCGCAATTATCTTGAAGACTTTTAAACTGTCATCTTTAGATATGAATGATAGTCATGAAAGATCAATCATGAAGGATTAATGGGATAGTTATAGCCACATGACAATGGGTGATAAGGGAGATTGAAAACACTTGTTTATTTAGGTAGAAAAGGATGGATAGAAAGAAAGAGAAGCTATAGTCATGATAATTTAGATAAAGAAAACATGCAATGGTAGGTTACTTTTGAACACCCACATCAAACCCTAATGAGATTTGTCTTGAGCATTTGTTTTCAAATAAATAGATTTGAGGACAAAACCTCGCAGATTGTTAGTAACTAGAGGACAAAACCCCTACTAGTTTGTAAATGGCCAAGGACGAAAACCTATTGGCCAAAGAAGCGGTTCTCACCCATAGGTCGTGGCTGAATTTTAATGGTGGTTGACATTGGTGATATCAAGATAGTAAAACATACATATTGCCATTTATTCGTCATTATTTTCCTTACAAAGACATACATATTGCCATTCATAACTAGAAAAACTCCTCAACCAATAAAACCCATTGACACTTCAACAATGAGACTACTATCATGTCTTAAACATATCATGGCCTGTGATCTTCTCAAAAAGATCTGCATTGTGATATGAAAGTATCACCTATGAAGGTGGTTGTTTTCCTAATAATAGCTTTGACTTCCTAGTTTGGGCTTATGACAGGGATAAAACCTTCATGAGGAGACAAGCAAGCTCTTCCTCAAAACTTCAAACAAAACTAATAACCCTAACGACATAGAGTATACCTGGCAAGATGTGAGGATGAAGGCTTCCAAGAAAACCTTGAATATTACTCAACGTGGGCATGATTTGTCCTCAAAACCTTGGACAATCTCCTCGTGCTTGCAATGTGTCTTCAAACCCTTGTGAATCTCTGCAGTGTGGATGAATGCTAGTGCGACCAACTACTGGTTCTACGCCATGCCCTCGAAAAATCTTTGGACTTCTTCCAACCAGCAAACTAAAAAACCCCTAACCTTCCTCTTGTTACGTGGCTCAATAGACACAAGGAATGGAATTTCTCTTTTTCATTGTTTGGCGCCCAAAAAAAACTAAGTCAAAATTCTCTTTTTCATTGTTTGGCACCCCTTTCCACTTTATTTTCCACCCAATGATCAAATTAGTTAGTTACAATGATCAAATTAGTCATTTATAGCTGTCATGACTAAAAGTTTTAGTCATGTAGTCATTTATTTGCCAAATTCTACTAGTGGTTCTCTTTGCTTTTAAAATAATGATCAATATATTTGCATTTTTCTAATATTTCATTCAAACCCTTGAAATTCCTGATGATAATCACTTCTATTATGCGCAATGTGACTTCTAGAATAAGGCGACCTGAAGCAACAACCCTTGGATGGTATCTCACACCTGTAGGTTGCTCAAATCAAAGCGAATGAACGTTCTCCATTATCAGATTGAAGAAGAAACCCTTGTTTTCTCCTCACAGCCAAAGCTCCAAAATTTGCTAAGTGTTCAATCAACAATGAATCATGAATTTTCTTTTTGAAAGCCTTTTATACTTATCCAATTGGCACAATTTCCAAAGCATTATAAATGCATTTAATATAATAAATATATTTGCTTTTGTTGTATTAAAATATATCTCAAGTACTTTATCTCATGTGGGCGCCCATCTGAAAGACTTAAATTAATTTACTTTATATTATTAATTTTGTATTATAAAGTCAACAAGTCATTAAATATTCACCTTTATAATTAATTATTATTAAATTATTACTTTAATAATAATTAAAACATTATAACTCCATTAATAATCAACATTTATTAATTCTGACTTCACAACCGGCTAACCCATTGCTCACTCTGCCCAACTGGATGCCTTACTATAAATAGTAAGGTTGGTCCCCAACATTCCACTGACTTACTAAAAATAGTAAGTATATATAAACGAAGCCAAAAAACCATGGAGATGATCACCTCAGAATATGCCAATGAATTGGAGAAGAAAACGCTATCAATTGCCATCAGGTAAACTTTTTAACTCCCACATAAGGCCCTCTAAACACCATTATTAGCCTACGAGGATCTGGTGATAGGCTAAACCTCCAAACTCTGATGCTAGCTAAAAAGGGGACATTACATGCATCCACTATTTTTTCCAGTTGCCAACCCTTGGAAAAGTCAAATAATGGGATATAGGCAAGGTGTGGGACCCTCCATTTAGAGCAGTTTAAAGACTTTGGCTTTTCACAAAGAAATTGCAGATTATTTATTGTGATTTTAACAATCACCACCATCAAAAGTCACCTTGACACTTGGCAGTCTGCAGCAGGAGAGACAACAGCTTTCCTTCAGCTATAAAAAGTTCTAATTGTGTTTTTAAGTCAGCCCGCTAACTCAGCCAGCAATACCAGGTGCATATAATATTATTTGAACTTAGTTGAGTGGATTATTCATGCAATATGAATTATTTGTTCAAATAAAAATAAATCCGGGTAAAATTTTCTTTTTAAAAATTGTGTAAAATCTGAAAACAAAAAAAGGAGATTGTCAAAATTCAAATAGAAAATATCTTTCGAGAATTGTGGAAAAAAAATTAGAAGGTATCTTATAACCTCATGTGACCTCCCTTGGAAGTGCTCATGGCCTACAAAAAAACTCCACACCACACCAGGGAGTAATGGAAACTCTTAATGCATAGGTGTATGGAAGCTCCATGGCACGCGCATTGCAAGGGCAATTATTGTCGAGGCACCTCCAAATTTCCAATCATACTAAATCCAATCTGCCGCAATCTTCTAAAATTTAAACTTTATAATATATGTTTATATTAAATTATTAATATTTATATGTTTATAGATAGACAGAGAGATAGAGAGATAGAGAGATAGATAGATAAATAGATAGAGAGAGATAGATAGATAGACAGACAAACAGATAGATAGATAGAGACAGATAGATAGATAGATAGAGAGAGATAGATAGACAGATAGATAGATAGATAGACAGATAGATAGATAGACAGATAGATAGATAGAGAGAGAGAGATAGATAGACAAACAGACAGATAGATAGATAGAGACAGGCAGATAGATAGATAGATAGATAGAGAGATAGATAGATAGATAGAGAGATAGATAGACAGATAGACAGATAGCCAGATTGATAGACAGATAAACAGACAGATAGATAGACAGATAGACAGATAGACATACATATAGACAGACAAATAGATAGAGATAGACAGATAGAGAGAGATAGATAGATAGATAGATAGATAGACATATAGATAGACAGATAGACAGACAGATAGACAGAGAGATAGATAGATAGATAGATAGATAGATAGACAGATAGATAGATACACAGATAGATAGACAGATAGATAGATAGACAGATAGATAGATAGACAAATAGACAGATAGATAGACAGATAGATAGATAGACAAATAGATAGATAGATAGATAGACAGATAGATAGACAACCGACAGATGGACAGAGAGATAGATAGATAGATAGATAGATAGAGAGATAGATAGATAGATAGATAGATAGACAAATAGATAGATAGATAGACAGATAGATAAATAGATAGACAGATAGATAGATAGACAGATAGACAAAGAGATAGATAGATAGATAGACAGAGGGATAGATAGACATATAGAGAGATAGAGAGATAGAGAGATAGATAGATTATATTTGTGTTGGGCGTTAACCTGGTCATGTAAAATAATATGATGGAAATCAGTAACATGTTCTACACATTTAGTATATATATTTGTTTTTGAAGAATATTTTAAAAAAATATGTATTTTCATATGTTTGATAAATTTTCCGAGTTATTGCCGAGTTTTTCCCTGAGTTTTTGCCGAGTCTCAAGTTTTTGAAATTTTTGGGCTTGCCGAGTTATTGCCAAGTCCGAGTTTTACAACTATGTGTGGGATGATTAGGAATCTTTAATAAGTCAGTATTTTGTCTTTATTTCATGTGGTGCTGCCCAAATGTTTATATGGGTGTCTGCAAAGTTTTTTCAATTGAAAATTCAATAAAATGGGCAGTTTCATAATCTTGTGAATCTAAAATGTCAATGTAAAAGAGGTAATTGTTGTTTTTCAGTAAATCTTTGTTAAAAATTAGTGAGAGTTATTTTAGATTTAGATGAATTCATTAATAAAAGTCCCAATTGGTTTCATTAAGTTTCACTGAGCAAATTTGTGGAATTTCACCATAGATAAGGTTGCCCAGAAAGGCTAGTTTTGACATTTTTGATTACTAGCTTTCAACCAAGTGTAGGGGTTGTCAAAACTAATTTAAATTAACTTTAGGACTATAGTAAACCTTATTTTCCAGAGTTGTGAGGCCTTGCTGCAGGTGCTGGTTGCCATTCAATTGGATCCCTATCCTTGTCTACATTAGACATTTTAATGATGGCACTATGTCTCAAGAGTGTGTAGGTTGTAGGACGAAAAGATGATCAAATGCTCCTAGATTCCTTTGCCAAAACAAAGCTTTGCTAAGACAAGGCAAAAGAAGCTTGAATACAACATAATAAAACATGAAAATAAGTGGCCTTAAAGGAGAAGCATGCACCAATATGGATTCTTGCAAATGTCAAAAGAATACTAGCTCTTGAGAGCACTTTGTTGCAACCAGGAGAAGAACCTACACAAAATGGAGAGCAAAGAATCGACAAGCATCAGTGCGATTAGTTTGTTCATTGGAAGGACAAGTAGTGTTAATGCCACCTCCATTGGTTGCATCATTCAAATGATATTGCGTAATTCTCTTGTGATCATCCTTGATCGCTATTGAGGTAAGTTGTTATAAGAGTTAGGTTTTTTTCTTTTTTTTTTTTTGCATTTTTCATCTATAAACGATTTTATGGGTCCTAGGTAGATTGTCCTTAGGTTTACCTTGGGTTTTTCTGTGGTCTTTGGATTCAACCCAAGTACGTTCAAATGTTTTAGGGTTGAATCTAGAGGCCCAAGGTAGGATCTTGGGCGAACTAAGGCTAGAATAGACCCTTGTCCAAGTTGGTTTGGGTTCAGCAAAGGTTCCTATAGAACTTGATAACATGGATGATAACCCTAATCCATAGTTGTTAGACTAGGAGTCAACATAGACTCGACAAGTTGATTTTTGTCTTGGACTTAAAATCTACACAAAATCTTGGGTAAAAAATTGGCAAAAACTTAGTAACCTTAAACCACACAATATAAAAAGTTTTTAAATAATGATTTTAAATTTTTTTTTGCTAAGACTCAATTATAATCCACTAGGCTTAGTGTGACTCCTAGTTTGGCAAGATGAGTTAGTGGGCTTGATTAAGGCCCTAGTCAATTTGGGACTTGAGAGACTCACAAGGTAATTGACAATTTTGTAAAATTTCCCTAACCAATGCTTGTTAGAGATTACTTGAGAACTAATATTGTGGCTTCTGTAATGTCCCCTTTTCCTAGGCAATGGTCAGATGCAGTGGTTAGTCTACCAACTGGTCCCCGTAGGCTAACAGGTTGTTTAGGGGACCCCTTTGAGGGTGATCTATGGCTCTTCAGCAGACCCTTTGATGCTTATTTCAGTACTCTTTAGCTCAGTTGTAATGTCCGCATTTTAGCCATACGCTCTTCTGTGTCTGATAGCCTATTTCTGGAAGCCCGTAGGCTAGTCAGAAGCTGAAATTAGGGTTTCCACTTTTGGAGGAGGTTTTGAGGGCTTGTATGCGAAATTTTCTGATGCATGTTTGGTGGAGCTTTCTGGGTTTTTGGAGAGCTTCGAGATAAGGTAACATGCATGACGAGATAATGACTTGCATTTTTGGTTGTTTCCTTGACAATTTTGGAGGCTTGCATGCTGATGTTTTGCAGATTGGATTATGGATTCCTTCTGGGTTTTTAGAGAGCTTCGTGATGGTGTGACATGCAATTGAATCAGAGAACTTTTCTCGGACTTACTATTTTTAGCAGTATGTTATTTTTAGTAAGTACTATTCTTGGCAGTGCTATTTTTAGCAGCAGTTCAACAGTTCAATGCAGTGGCTATTTCTGGCAGGGCAGTCTTGGCAGTTTGGTCTCCAACAATCTTGGAGCCTAATTTGGCAGGTTTGGTGACTTAAGTGATTTTATATTCTCATGAAAATATTTCCTATGCTAAAAAAGACAACTTTATAAGGGAAATAATTAAGTGGGAAATAATAAGTGAAATATGTGCTAAGGCAAAAGGGGACGCCTAGCTAGGAGACATTTGAGTTTAATTAAATATTTCACTTAAATCATTTAGTGAAATATTTGCAAGTTATAAAATATTTCACTTAAGTCTACCTTGGACACCTTTTGGAGATATATTTGCATTTTACTAAATTATATTTCCACATATGGGTTGGACGCCAAGTCAAGGAGACTAGTGAAATTAAATAAAATGCAAATACAAATTTGGATGAGAATCTTATTTGGGCACCCTGATTGGAGGCAAAAGAAGATTTGAATTGGGGTTGAGAAAAGGCTATAAATAAGAGTGCTGGGCTCTTTGTTTATCATCTATTGTTGCTTATTATACTGTTATGCTGCTGAAATGCTTTTAGGGCTTGCTTCGAGGAATGCATACCTCCTAGTTTCTTCTTCAGTCTTCATGCTTGAAAGATAGTACCTAGCTGAGTTTCCAGAGACTGCTTCTCATTTAGAGATAGCAGATTGAGCATTATTGTTGAAGTTTTGATTTTTTTCTCAGTTTTATAGGTTGCTGGTTTTGAAGTGCTGAAAGTGATTTTTGATCATAGCTCCGTGCACGAGTTTTTTATGCTTCTGGGTATTGGCTCATCCTTCTTCTAGGCTTTGGGTGCCCCTATTCTCTAAGTTGCAGTTTTTTGGTTGTCTTTGATTTTATCTTGTGGGTTGCCCCTCTTGAAGGCTTATCTTGCATGTCAATGTCTAGGAATGTGTGCAATAAAATATTGGGAGGTGTTTGTAGTGGTTTCTTGGTCATATCTTGGTCGCCATAGCTCTAGCAGTCCTTTGCATTTAGTTTCATGTCATTTGGAGTAGTTTTGAGTGAGTTATGTGCATTTTAGTGGGTTTCATAGTTGTTGGTCTTGTTGTACCCAAAATTAATTTTTAGCATTCTATATAAATTGAGCTAAATCTTGTTAAAGTGCCATTAAAAGTCTGTTTTAGGTCAAACCAAACGTAGGGTCTTTGTGGGTTTCTGTCAAGGAACATGTGCAAAATTCTGAAAATTTGAAAATTAGGGTTTTACTCCCCTATTTTCAGGGAAACCCCCGAAAATAGGACCTTCCCAGAAATAATTGAAAATGATTTTGATAGGATTAAAGGGCTTCACGATCACATTGGTCAAGTCAGAATCATCAAAAGACATGTATTACTCTGGTGGGTCTATTTCTATTTTTCAGGAACAAAGTTAGGAGCTCCGCAGCCATTAATGGCAGATTGGCCAGTACCAGGTGCTGAAAGCTAAGCTTCAAAAGCTTCAACGACGCAACCATGGCGAAAAATATCTAAAAAGATGCTATTTGATGAAGGAGATTCCTGAAACCCAAAAATGTCAAAATTTGACTAACTCTGGAAACGTTACGAAGGAGAGACAAGTTCGTAATGCTGAAAAGAGCCTTTTTCAAGCAGGGACACCCATGATCTTTAAAGGTCAAATACAGTTTGTTGAATCATCCAAGGCAGTCATCCTCGGTGTCTGCTTGTTGGCGCGACAACGAAACAAATAGCTAGATCATCTGATGAGTTGATCATAAGCAGTTGCCAACGAAGCAAAAAGAGGCAGTTGATGAAGTATCAAGAAACAACTGTCGAAAGTAAAGATCAAAGAAAAAAGAGCCTTTTCCAAAGAAAGGCGCCCTTCTTTCTGGACCTCTTGATGCTGACAAATGACCAAAGGCCTCCCAGGACAATCTTCTCAACCTAGGTAGATCTCAACACCACAACTGCAAGCACAGTCATTTGACGAAGCAGTCAACAAATAATCAGGATCAAACCAGGGAACATTTTGGATAAAGATAACTAAGCTAAAGGGAAAAAGCACCCTTTTCAATGAAGGGCGCCCTTGAATAAAGGGACCCTAAAATGACTTCTGAGTTTTCCAACCCCAGTCATCTTTGGCGAAACGGAGCTGGCTACTTGACGAGATATCAAGCGAGATCATTTGATTCTCCGATCAACGAGAAATCCAGATCAAAGCACGAGAGGTCATTTCAAAAGGCTGAAGAATGAAGATTGAAAATTCACCAAGGCAAAAGCAAAAGCGCCCTTTCTTGGAAAAGGCGCCCTTTCTTTTGAAGCCTTGAACTCAACTTTTTACCATTGTATCTCCCAAGCAGTTCCCTTCAGGTTGGATCCAGCTCAACAGTGAATGTGCCAGCAACAGCTTAGGATCAACAAATCAAGCTAGATTCAGGATCAAACTGAGGTCATTCAAGAGAGAAAATAATAAAAAAACTTGCAAAACTCAAAAGGGACGCCTAGAAGAAGTCAAAGGCCATGATGTTGACTAAAGTCAAGATACTTTGAGATAAACTTGGCTAAATCACTCTACGATCAGTGGAAATTGTAAATTTTAATGATCAGATCTAATGCACAAAAAATTATTTCAAAATCAGACACAGCAACACAGCTGATACCCTGGGAAAACCTTCCTCGTGAGGGAGAAAAACCCAACAACAAAGATCTCTCATATATATAAATAGTGGCAACAATTCTCTTCACAATGAGGCCAATCACAAGGCTAGTATTCAGCACCAACTTTAGATGCAAAACAGATAATAATTTGCCCTTCCTTGAAACCTAAATCTGCACTTAGAGAAATTCGCAATCTGCTCTTGGAGAAAATTCGCACTTGAATGAAGGAGAGTAACGAACTTGCTTGATGATAGAAAGGATGGAAATGACCTTGTATAAATACACAATGAGAGATAGGTCGCACCTCTTCATGTACAAGGTCGGCCAAAAATAGAGAAATATAATTACAATTAAAATATGTGAATTACAAGGAAGGTCGGCCCTTTTAGAAATTACATTGTTGCCAAGTGAAGCGCCCCTTCACATTAAATATCACATATAAATAAATAGCCGATAGGCTATATTAATTTATGTCTTCACTCGTGGCTGGAAAGATGAACCCGAAGTTGCCATAACATTAACACTCCCTCTCAACTAGGGAGAGAACTTCCAGCTACACAAGACACATCACCTCAACGTGATGTCTACCACATTGGCTACAACCGAATGTGAAAAGAAGAATATCACCTCATCGTGATATTAGATATCGCCTCAACACGATATCAACCATAATGGCTACAACCATACTATGGGAAGTACAAGTGTTCATCACTTGCGTGATGTTGTCACCTCAACGTGACTTTCACCATGACTCTCTTAGAGGGTGAAACACAAGTACAAGATATGTCATGGAGTCACACACATGACATCCACCATGACTCAGCTCAGAGGGTGGAAACAAGGGCTTTCACCTCAAATTCCTCCGTCTTAGAGGAAAATGCATTAACAAGGGCTTGCACCTCAAATTCCTCCGCCTCGAGGAAAATGCATTAACAAGGGCTTGCACCTCAAATTCCTCAGAGGGAAAATGCATTAACAAGGGCTTCACCGAATTTCTCTCACAGAAGAACTCATTTAAACAAGGCTCACCGATATTGAGACTCTTTTCTCGAAGGTCGGATTCTCCACCATACCAAGCTTATCTTGAAAGTACACAAACTTTTATCCCGGAAAGAGGCTTGGTGAGAATATCTCATCCGCCATCGCCGATGTACTTCAACCTGCATGTTCTCCGCACTACATGTCTCGATGTAGTGGTTCTTGATTCAACGCGTTGGTTCTCATGGAACACGATTGACGAAAAGCTTCACACAACTCCTCGATTATCACAATGAATGATAGTAGGCTCCATTGATTGTCCAAACAATCCCGCAAGGAGCTTACGGCCACACCTTCCCCGAAGCTGCCATACAAGCTGCAATATACTCGTTGTACTCAATGCCACTAAAGACGCTTCTGCTATACCGTGAAGTCATCGATACCCAACCTAAACAACATCCGAGGTGCTCTTCCTGGTCAGCAACACAACCATCTTCTTTAGGTTCAGTAGGGCTCCCTCTCAATCTTTAAGTACTTGCATCAACCTTTTGACCTCATCGTCCAAGATTGCCTCGCAATGCTTGCCTTAGCTAAATGTTTTCTAGTGCACACCTCTGATATCAGAGAGTCTCTGGTAGACCTCCTCGACCTCATATAGCAGATCACTTATTCGGAATAGGTTTGCGGAGCTACCAATATCAAATCCAGATGACAGTCTTTGAGCAATTCTGATCTCAGCAGCTGAAGGGATCCTCTAAGGATTTAGCACCTAGCCTTGCAATACATTAATCTTCACTTCTTCTCAATGAGTTACAAAACTCCCTCTTGATCCCTGCTTCAGAGATTGCAAAGAAGACTTCTGGAAGTGAACTCCCTCTAACCACCAGCTCAGTTCCATGGCTGCAAGTTGTGACTTGACGCTTGATCATTTCTTTGGTTGGCATGACTTCCTCATAAGATGCCTCAAGCTTTTCATTGCTAAGCAATCTCTCATCACCTTCCTGCTTCTAGCTGTTCACAAAGCATTTTAGAGAGAGATTACTAACAGTTTATAACTATCCAAAGAAATATCAAGACTAGAATCATACAAGGTTTACTATCTCAGGTTATGGCATGAACACATAAGAATTTATGAATAATATTAAAACATGAATAAATAAATCAGCCTAAAGAGAAATATATCAAAAAAAAATCAGAATGAAGGGCTAAAGAAACTTATCTTTATATAATTTTGATATAACTCTTTCTTCCATCTTTTACTCCTCTCGAGAGTGCCAAACTCAGCACAACAAAAAACAATCTGCACAACTACAGATTTCTTGAATGCATTATGCGGTTAGCATGTAGAACCAACTTTCTCCAAGAGTTCAAGGCTCTATCATAGATCATGCATTAAAGAATGATATCAATGTGACCAATCACCATCGAACTCTCAATTCTCTTTTTATTTCAGAGTCACACTCAAAAATCTTCACAACCAACATGAAAAGACTAGCAACAAATGAAGTCTTCAAAGGATCTTATGCTAGTGAACACAATTCAAGAGAAACCATTATCTCTCTTTACTAATTACAAGATCCAAATAAAAGATATAACTTAACAAACAAAGAATACTTATCTCTTTAAATATTCTGATGGATGCAAGATACACTGCTCTTGAGCACAGAACAACACACAACTTTCACGGCTTGAACACAGGCCCATGACTTAGAATAGAAATTCCCTAGAATCCTTCTGAGGAGAGAACTTATTCATATCCGCAAATGAAGCATGTTGATTAGGCCTGGTTGGGCAATCCTTTGCATAGTGACCAAACTTGTCACAACGGACTTGGGAGAGGTCCCACTTCTTGAATGCGGGAGCACCATCTGACCCTTTATCTCTATTCCTCTTGAAGTATCCTTTCTTTCCTCTTTTTCTTTTCTTCTCCAATGATTGAGCGGAAAGAACATGAATGTCTTCATTTGTAGAGCTTCGACCAATACCTCTCGCAGCCAACCTAGACTCTTCTTGAATACAGTCCGCCCTCAAACGATCAAACTTGGGAAGTTTCGATCTCGCGCTGATTCCTTGAATGTAAGACGCCCAAGATGAAGGAAGACCATTAAGAGCCAACATGGTCAAATCCTTGTCATCAACAATATGACCAATGGTAGAGAGCTGATCTCTCAATTCGGAAATCTTCATGAAGTAGGTGATGACAAATTCTCCTTTTGCCATCTTAAAATGATGAAGTTGTTGCTTCAAGGCAAGTGCCCGGCTGGTGTTGTTGATTTCGTACATTTCTTCCAATGTCTTGAACATCTCCCTTGCAGTCTTCAACTTGGAGACAATTGGAACAATGTGATCCTTGACGAAATCAACCAACAACTTCTTCGCCTTGATGTCTTTCTTCTTCCATTGCAACTTCTCTTCTTCCTCTTTAGGTTCGGGAACTTTGGTCTCCACAAACTTTGCCAAATCATTCTCCTCCAATGTGAGCATGATTCTAAACCTCCATGAAGTGTAGTTTGATGCTCCCTCAAGTCTATCTTTGATCTTCAATCCGTTCACCATCTTGATTGATGTAGAGATAGACAAAGAATTAAGACGAAAAGAGAAGAGTATCGCTGTAAATCTGATCACGATTTTCTCAAACCCGCTTTGATACCATGTAAATTTTAATGATCAGATTTAATGCACAGAAAATTAATTCAAAATCAGACACAACAACACAGCAGATACCCTGGGAAAACCCTCCTCTTGAGGGAGAAAAACCCAGCAACAAAGATCTCTCTTATATATATAAATAGTGGCAACAATTCCCTTTACAATGAGGCCAATCACAAGGCTAGTATTCAGCACCAACTTTAGATGCAAAACAGATAATAATCTGCCCTTCCTTGAAACCTAAATCTGCACTTAGAGAAATTTGCAATCTGCTCTTGGAGAAAATTCGCACTTGAATGAAGGAGAGAAACGAACTTGCTTGATGATAGAAAGGATGGAAATGACCTTGTATAAATACACAATGAGAGAGAGGTCGCACCTTTTCATGTACAAGGTCGGCCAAAAATAAAGAAATATAATTACAATTAAAATATGTGAATTACAAGGAAGGTCGGACCTTTTAGAAATTACATTGTTGCCAAGTGAAGCGCCCCTTCACATTAAATATCACATATAAATAAATAGCCTATAGACTATATTAATTTATGTCTTCACTCGTGGTTGGAAGGATGAACCCGAAGCTCCCATAACATTAACATAAATCACCTTTTTGAACTTCAGATTGAGCCAAAGCAACTTTTGATCATGAGTTAAGTCCCCAAACTTGTAGATCTCAGACTTGAGTCTATATAATCAAGGTATAGGCGTCCTACTTCATTATTTCATTGCAGGTTAAGGATCAAGAACAGCCATAAGCTCTCAAGGACGCCATTTACAGATCTGGACAAGGTTTTCATCCGTTCTTCAATATTTCTTGCAAATCTGAAGCAAAAGAAGATTTCTAATCTGAGGTTGGATTCAGAGACAAATTTTCTCAGGGAGTCAGATAAAAACTTCCAATCCATCTTATGTCTACTTCCTCTCTTCTTGTCTTAGGTTTTCTTGCATATTACAAAAAAGCAACAGGCTACATCAGATCTAATCAACTGGATAGATTCAGCATAATTTTTCCAGTGAAACCCATCTCGTCAGATTTTCCAGAATCAACAAACTTGCTGCCCCTATTTTTGGGGGTTTTTTCGAAAAAGTTTCAGAATCAAAATTCTGAGGAACTGGGCTCGTTCAGCATTGAAGCACGAACAAAACCCATGTGCTAGACTTTTTCCGGAAAAATACTTCTCCGTAGGGCGTTATTTTCAAGGGTTTCCAAAAATTATCATAACAAGGTCAAGTTTACAGTCAATCTTTAAGTTTTTCAAGATGCGGTACCCTTAGGTACAATACGGGACCAAGACGGCCCTATTCCACGATTACTTGAAAACAGTTGACACAAACTTACATCAGGTAAATCCAGTGGTTGATCTGGAGCAGCTGGAGGGCATGAATCAGATCACATTGCAGAATATTGAAGAATCCGGGTTGCTACAGGCTGCGTCCATCCCCATCACATTACAGAGCGTGGAGCTTGTAATCGCTTGTGTTAAGCATTACAATCCTACCACTAGAGAAATCAGAGCAGTGGATGGGAGAATTGTTTGCAGTCTAAAGCCTCAGGATATCGAAAAGTGCTTTGATATTCCATCATGTCCTAACAACAAAGTCATATCAGTGACGGAATGCGAGAAGGCATTCGAGACGGCCAAAGACAAATGTCAAAGGGTAATAGCTGAAAAATGGCTAAAAGTGACAAAGGCTAGCTTGCCTAAGTTGGTGGGACGAGGAGAATGTAAAGATGAGTATGCAGTGTTAATCACTCTACTCAATAGAATCACTGGAGAAGAAGATGGCAATCGTTTCCAGTCATGGATGTATTGTCATTGTGAAAATCATTGGTAGAAGGAAACATTATGACTGGGCCACTCTGATTAGTGACACACTCCATCAACAGATCACCGGGTATCTGGAAGCTCATAGGTTCCACATGTGCTCTTACCTGGTATACCTGATTGCCTTCCAAGGTGATTTCAGGATATTGAACAATGTGGGAACCTTAGGTGTGCAGAAGGTTCATGAGCATTTTACATGTCTTGAGTTTACTCAATCGGAGTGACACTTCAAAAGAACGAGTGATCACTTCATTATGCACACCGTACGTGAGCTAGATCATGAGATGCATGTGCATATTTAATAGACAGCCAGAGAGGCAATGGCGGATTGGGCGGATTGGTTCATCCAATTCCCTACGTTCTCCTACATACGCGTTTATGGCTACATTGGTCACCCTGCCATGCTACCAAGATACCCTTTAGATAGGGTAGTCTTCATGGAATTCCTGAGACAGTTGTCCGAAGTCCACGTCTACTTGCGCTTGAAGAAGAAGACAGCTGTAAACTTTCCCGTTGGGATGGGACTCTATAGATGCAGATTCGTAGCAGATGCTAAGATGATGAGTCAGGAAACAGTGAGGCTTAATCTCAAGTACCTCATTGAGAGAAGGTCCTATGATCCCAGAGGGCTCTATGCAACGCATCTTGAGCAACACTCGTCACATAAGTCTTCTATGGAAGATTATTGGGTAAATTGTCAAGACGAGTATGAAGTGCGGAGAAGGAACTACAGCAGGTTCAAGCTCCCGCAAATTGTTGATTTTATGTCAGTAGACATCGAGGGCCTATCCGACGATGAAGGGGAAGTCATTCTCCCCTCATTCTTCGCAGATTCAGTTGACTCCCAACCGCTCCCAAGAGTGGATTGGTATGCCAAGGAAAACACGTCTATAGAGGAAAGAACGAGTAGAGTGGTTAGAAATAGCCAACTCTATCTCGACAGCAAGAAATCAAGGAAGATGATACCTCACAGAATAGAGCCGCCACAGGTTCAGTCTACACCACCTTCCACTTCAAGAAGGAAGCCTAGGCAGAAGCAATGGTGCAATCCTCCTCAAGGGATGAGGATGTCAAAGCCTACAAAGCCCAGAACATATAGGACACCTGTGGAGAAAGCCACACATAGTCCTGAAATAATCATGGGTATTGCTGCCCCAGAGCAAGGAATAGAGACTGCTACCCCTGAACCAACAGAAGTTGTTGCTGAGGAGCCAACAATAATAGTTGCTGAAGAACTAGTAGCAGAAGCAGCAGCAGCAGAAGCAGCAGCAGAAGAAGCATCAGCGGAAACGGTGCCTGTTATGGAAACAAAGCCGCCAATATCACCACTATCACAATAGTCACAAGTCCTCATTGACTTGGATTCGCCACTGAGAGACATTGCTCCAACACAGTCTCACACATCGGGCATTCAAGGGCCTCATATTCCTCCTAGTGAAGTTCGCCGAGATTCCATTTGGCTTGAAGGCTTCCTAGGAAGAAAGAGGGAAAAACCCTCCTATGAACTTGACTTCATCGAATTTGACCACGTCCCACAAGACATGCTGACGAAGAAGTTGAAGAAGCAAGTTCACATAGAGAGGAATGCAGAGTGAAATTATCATAGAGACTGCTGCCCCACCAGTAGAGAAAAACATACACGAGGTACGAGTGGAAGACTATACATTGTCTAAACTTAACCTCGGGAAGACTACATGGCAAGTGGAGGTAGATCTTCTCAGAATAGCTTCGGTGAACGCACAAGAAAGAATGGCCAAGGATGGAAAAGAAAAAGCAGCCGTAAAGGCTGAAAAACAGCAACTGAGGTCATAAATTTCCAGCTTGATGCATGGCACCCCTAACGTCTCAGCCTTACCAACAGGATTGCTAGATCTCCCCGCAGAACAAAATCATCAACAATTGATAACATACGACAAACACTTGAGAGCACAAGTGGAAGAGTTTGTTCTCAAGGGTAGATGTATACTGGCACAGGATTGCTAGATCTCCTCGCAGAACAAAATCATCAACAATTGATAACATACGACAAACACTTGAGAGCACAAGTGGAAGAGTTTGTTCTCAAGGGTAGATGCATACTAGCAAATCTATACCAGTTACGGGATAGAGCACATGGACTTCGTGCAGAGATCCAACAGTTAGAACAAAGAATTGCAAAGAAGAGGCTAGAAGACGAGAGCACAATTGCAGATTTGCAATTGGCATATTAGTTAGTTTACTCGGAAGAAAACAAGCAACATTTCTTTGCTTGGAAAGAACAACTGGCGTACAAGGTGAAAGCCTATGATGCACATTCAGTAGAGTTGATTGACTACAAACGGGTGGTCGCCACTATTATCAACTTCGCAAGAATGTTGGTGATATCATTCCCTCACATGGAATATCAGTGTGAGGGAGGAGAATACATCGAGATGGTCACTGTACAGAATCAGTTCAGAGACGTCATCCGCAGTACCTTTCTTGATGATCTAGATGGTTGCAAGCTAGCCAAGGTGGCAGCTTTATCAACCAAGTTCGAAGAGGCAGCATCTCAGTGTATAGACTTCGGAAATCAACTCATGACAGGTGAGGTAATGCTTAGACGCCATGTCATCATGTGATGAACCACACTCCGACGATCCACTCTGCTAGCACTCTATAACCCTGTAGTGATATGCTCTGACACCACTTGTGATAAACCGACACTCTAGTGCAATGATTTCACGGTGCTTGTAGGTCTGATTAGGGTGTTGGTGTTTGTCTTTCTTGTGTTACTTGTGTTTGATGATTAATGCCAATGATATACATATATTTAACAATCATGTGCATATAATGGGAACACAAGATATACTAAACTAATATGACAACTCAAGTAATGACTTGATTTAATTGCCAAGACACTTTCTTCATACATAATAGATTGCATCCAAAATATAACTTTCATTAGGTTTCAACGGATACATCAAATAACATAGATTTTTACTTACAGCCAAAATCACTGTGAATAGTGATTTGCTACAGTACCCACGCCCATTAAAATGCTCAAACAAAATTACATACGCATTTCTCCTTTCGAAATCTTGTTGGAAAAGCTTCTAATGATGAGGGCGCCCACTTTAGAAGAGAAAACAGCCACTAAGAGAAGGCATTTTAATTACTTGATGAAGATGAAACCCTCCAAAGGTGCTGCTGGCTGTAGGTGATCAAATCAGCTCTCAAAAACTTCATAAAATGCAAACAACACCTTCAAGATGGCATATGGAGTCTCTACAATCAAATACCCTTCCAATAGATGACTTCAACTTATAACCAGCAGATTCGAGCTCCAAATGCAGCAACAAGAAAATAACCAGCAACTTTAGGGTGGTCTTTCACACCTTCAAGATGCCAAAATTCTAACTACAAACCCAAACCAGGCTTACCCACTGCTGAAATTGAGAAACCCTAGTTTCTCTCTTCCACAAACCCCACACTTCAAACTTCATTCAACAAAATAACTCATAGCATGAGAGGGTCGGATTTTCTCTTTGCCTTTTATAATTTGTCATTGAAAACACTATTCATTTAAAAAACACTATTCACTTAAGTTATGTCTTTTTTCACTTTATCAGTGAATAGTAACTGCAAAATATAAAGTGACCCCCTTTAACTAATAGACACATGGTCCCTAAGCCTGAGTAAGTGAAATAAATGGTGAAGATCAATATTTTAAGCTCCAATAACACACCAAACGTTCAAATTCACCACGTCACCATACTCCAGATACCAACACTGCAAATTCACGACCAAGTGCCCGTTCAAGTGACCCTCTATCCAGAACCATTAGCCAACGAGGGTTGATGTTATAGGCTAATCCACCATATCTGATGCTCGTGAAAGAATGGGGACATTACACATCATTTTGCAGAGCATTAACTCCCTAGAGGCTGATGAAGTCAACGAATGGATAAAAACACTGCTGATTAATGGTGAGTTGTAAAAGCACCAAAGAAGGACGTCCTACACCCTCCAAGTGGCATTTATGATACTTGTGTTTGACTTGATGGTTCTTTCCATGTCAACTCAAGATGACATTAAATGTAATTGGAGTTAACTTGATGCTTCTTTCTAAGTTAACTCCATATCCCATAAATCATGCATTGTCAGATCCCACTGATTAAGGATGTCTAATCGGCTTCCATGATTTGTGGATCTGAGATCTCCACTAAATGTGGATGTCTATTTTGGAAGGATACTTACATTAAAGTTCACCTTTAGTTTACTTTCAGTAAACTGAAGTAGTTTCTAGTTGACTCTTTGTTTACTTTTAGTTAACTGAAGTAGTCTTCCAGTTAATTGCTTGTTCCCCCTTTTTAGGAATAAATCTTGCTAATTGATTGGAAAGAACTCATTGTTAACTTAAGGAGATTTTGGGGTTGCCCACTCCTTTGAGTTCTATAAATAAGAGCCTTGGGCTCATTGTTTGCTTAACCTTTACTTGCTATGCAAAATTGCTGCGCCATTGTTGCCAACAGCTTTGAAAGCGAATATTTGTTCACTCTTGGATGAGAGTTCGTTGGTTGATTGTAATTGTGCATGATTTCGTGCCTTTGCTATCCCAACCTTTGTAATTCGTTGATGAAGCTTGAAGAAGAATATTAGAAGGCGCTTGCATTTTGATCTACCTATTTGAGTTATTTCCATGTCTTGTATCAAATAGCTTGTTGTTTCATTTCCCTCCTCGGATAGGGGTTCCTCCTCCTTGGATATTTGTCATTGACAGTTATCGTTTGTTGTTGTTTAATGTATTGTCCTTCAACGTATACTTCGGATAGGGGTTCCTCCCCCTTAGCAAGTTTGTCGGCCAAGACATCGTCAATTTGTTGTTTCTTGTAAACCGTTTCCTAGCCCATACCTCGGATAGGGGTTCCTCCTCCTTGGCAGGTCTCAGATCCAGTTTGTCGTAAAGAGTGTTTGCTTGTACCAACCTTATCCCGACATATATCCGAGAGTTCAGAGCCTCGGCCATATTCTCAGGAGACAGCGAATTCAGGTGAACCAACCAATCCATTCACGCTCTTATACCCTCATGCTCTGTTTACCTTGAAGGTATTGGATAGATTAAAAGCTAGAATAGTCGTAGTTAAGATATGCGGAAACCAGAGAAAAAGCTTAGTTGCGGCGCATTGTGTTTGTGCACCCTTGTGTCCTACCGCTGAGGTACAAAAAGATAGGAACCTTAGTTTACCATTCCCTTCCTTATGTGATCCGGTGGATATTTTCAGTGAAAATTGAAGTCTCTCATTTTTCTCCAGAATCTGCACCATCAGAAAGAGCTCGACATCCTGATTCCAACGCAACTCGAACGGAGCGAAAAGGAGT
>VDFB02373365.1:341382524-341406376 GCA_007258455.2 Sequoia sempervirens
TTTGTCATCTACCAGTTGAGCAGCAACGTCCTAGAATTGCAACCTTCTACTGCATCTAGTGGGCACAAGCCTGGGCTTGTCAACCAAAGTACCTTCCTGAATAGCAGGACCGAGCTTTTGTGAGCTCAAACGAACAGACCTCCTTACTGATTTACTCATTTTCTCTTCTCAGACAACCACTCAAACTTGATTAGACTGCACCCACAAAGTGCTCTAACTGCTACAAGAATGACACTATTAGTAGTAAATTCCTCTTCTATTTATTGTGCAAGGTAATGTAACCTCATCAATGCTTAGTAAAAATGCATGTGCAAACATGGCAATTTGGCGGCGTATGTACTATCACCGTTTAAATAGAGCTGCATGAGAATCCAAAGATCACCCTTCATGATTGCCAACAACATCTTCACACAGATTGAGATTGACGTGACTACAAAAGCAAGGAATAATTCATTAATGCTTCACCATTTGTACGATAAAATGACCACCATGTGTCATTTTCCAACTTTGAATACTGCCCACTGATCTCTTGAAGAGTTGGCAGATCAAACGGTTTATCTCGGGCTAACTCGGTTTGACATCCAACGAAACATCGTTCACCTTCCTCATGAACAATAACATTAATCCATCTCAGAAACCAACTACCATGTTGGCAAGTCCTATGCACTTTGCAAACTGAACGGCTGGAGCTACGCATCGCAATCTCGTTGACCTCGCAGCTTTTAACCAACCTTCATCTTCCTCCTGCGAGCTAGCAGGGAACAACAGAGTTTTACATTAGCTTTTGATCTTGGTTGTTGATCTAAAACCATGGGTTATGAGCTCAATAGTGGAGATTAGGCCCCACATTCCATACAGGACACACATCTACCTTTTGCTGACCTCGCGCCAAATAACAGGGCGACACCTTAGGTCTGCGAGTTGGCAGGGTACGATCGAGATCTTCTCCCATATCTTCAAATCTAAAAAACCTACACATTGCACGGTTAGTATTTAAAATGACTTATGTCTTATCGACTTGTCTAGGCCAGGCACCTTTGTTTTAATTTTATCTCCTCCGCTGGGTTTTATTTTTCCCTAAGTCTTGGATAACCCCGTGCTTCATCATTTTTAAAACAACTTATGTTGTTGTTTGTCATCCACCTAGTAATGCCCACTTCTCCTTTTAATGAATGTTTTATTTTGCAAGGGTTGATTTAGTGTCGCCTTTGATCTATTTCCTGCAGATATCAATGGTGCCCGCCATCCCGTGATCGGGAATTAAAGGATCGCGAAATCACGGGCGGGTGCCACGTGTCCTATCCAGGAGATCAAATTTTCCCTATCACTGACCAACTACCATTTGATCTGAGTCGTTCCCCGCCATCCCATTATGGTACTTGAGTTGATTGCGAAATCACAGGCGGGCGCCACGTGTCTCATTCGATGAAGCCTAAAGAGTAAAGGAAACACTAGCCGGCTTTAAATGTATTAAGGGGCGGATTACTAAAGTGTTCTCAAGATGCACATGTTCTAAATTGACGGATATGTTATAATCTCACTGGAAAAGTTGCTCAAAGGTTAACGACATGGCTGGTGACTGTGTTAAAGGAATGAGATCATTGATGCTCAGGATCAACGGTTGCCCGCCATCGCAGGCAACCGCCACGTGGACTTCCTTCATAGTGTATGGTAAGGTGGGCCCCTTATTGTCGTGTTGCCAATTGAGTCAGCTTGTTTTGAAGGTGGTCATCGATGATTTGATCAAGCTGAAGAATCAACGGCTCGAATTTAAATCTGCATCAAATATGGTTGGAGCCATTTGTGTAGCGCGAAATTGAGCTTTAATGGCAGATGAGACATTTTCTGGCATGATTTGATTGATAATAAAATCAATTTTCCTACTTGGTCTTTATCACAAGACATTCAACTATTTCACGGAGCAGTTTCAGAGCCGAAGGTAGAATTGCGAGTTTTTGCAGCCAGAATTTGGGAGTTCTGTAAACAAAGCCGTGAGTTTATTTTCTGTGCCTCCCGGTCATTTTTCATTTGAATTTGGGAAAGGATTAGCTGGATGTGCTATGAGCTTGTTGATGAATGTGTTAGGGCTATAGTTTAATTATAGTTGTGAGAAATTGCAGTGTTTTCTCCTATAATTTTCTATCTCTGGTTAGTCCTAGCTATCTGAATTATAATGTTGTAAAGAAGCCCTAGTTTGTCTGAGATGGCACCACCCAAACAACATTCTAGCTAGACTGAATATTTGAAATGAAACCTGTATGATGATTTCCTAGATCAATTACCCTTGTCAACGAATGATAGGAGGAAGGGATTGGTCCTAATGCGAGAGAAAATCTTGGGGGAAGGGTTAGTGTATAATTGTTCCAACATTGTCGATGCTAGGGTTCCCCTCACTGGCTTGGGATTGTTCAAATTGTGGTACAGACAGAGGAATTTGTCTCACCCTTTTTCAAATGGATGGATGTCTGATATGGGGAAGCTGGTGGTACCAAATTTATTCCTTGATGTAGACCTGCTTAGGGCAGTGGCTGCAAGATATGACCCTGTTACACGGATAATTAGGGACAATGATGGAAAGTTTCTATTGAGCATTAACAAAGAAGAGGTCCAACATATTTTTGACTTGATTGAACCGAGTGAAGACTTGGTTCCTATCAAACTTGAGGAAATGAAGCAGGAGTATGCAAAGCTGAAATCTTTTTTTAGAGCAAGGTTGCTTCCACCTCATCTAGCTAGGGCAGGCGGTTCAAAATTTCATATCAGCCCCCGTGACCAAGAACCTTTCAAATTAAATTATTTTGCAAACCATTTCCTGGCCACTTTCTATTCTTTATGTCAGATTTTGGGTTTCAGTCCTGGTACGGTAATTCCCATTGCTTATATGTTCATGGGGGTGCAAATACAACACCCTAACTTCTTTGTGACCTATGACTTCACTTATTTCTTGGCTGAGAGGATGCATGAAGGGCTGTGAAAGCTGCAAAACAATGATACCGACACTCAATTCTTTTCGTATTTTATGCTAATGCATATGTTTTTGTTTAAGAATGCTGACTTTTTCTTTGAGAAGATGAAATTAAGGCAATCAGTTGATGGAGAAAGATTGTTAGTATAGATATGGGCTGTAGATTTACCTTGTAATAAGGAAAGCACTAGTTATGTGCAATTTGATAATTGTTTTGCTTCTAGATTAAGGGCTAGATTAATGGTGAATATACCTAGGATCCCTGAGAAATTACATGATTTCCTCAGGCCAAAGGAGAGGAAGCCAGAATTGAAGGTTTACCATAACTGGGGTGACATTATCTCATACCTAGTCAGCACTGTCTTGAGAGTATATGGTATTCAGGGAGCCCCTCATATACTGCCATACAATGTGCCACCAAGAGTGGGATTTGCAGAAGTTATGTGGCAGATAGGTTGTATTCATGAGGACAACCTCACTGGAAGGAGTAAGGGAACATTTTTCTCAGATTATATAGTGGTGTCTGATTTTTTATTTTCAAAGGGAGGCTAGACGCATTTTGATAATTTCTTTCATGATTACCATTTGAGTTGTGGAACAAAGCGGTAGCATGATCCCGAGGGTTTCTTTGCTCTTTTCAGACAAAGAATAAAAGCTAGAAAATTTGTGCATGAGTTAAATTTTCCTAAGACTTGATTAGAAATGAATTTGATTTGAATAGACAGGAGTTGAACAAGGAGAAATTGATAGCTTATGGTAAGCTACTAAATGTTGTGCATAAAATGGATCCGAAATATGATCCACTGTTGGAGTTCAGTCCCCACAAAAAAATTGATTTTATGATGGAAAACTTCAAGGAAATTATGGGCACATTGAGGACAAAAAAGGTAAATTTAGAATTGAGTCTGGGTGTACAAGAGCAAGGTGTCAGACCAATTGAAACAAGGCCAACATACCAGCCTACAGAAAGGTGGCCCATTTACAGGAGGAAAAAGGATAGTAGCAGTGATGAAGAAGAAGTGGACAGAAAAGGAAAACAAATTATGAAAGTGCCTCCACAACCAAGTCCAAAATTCAAAGTGCCTAGGGTAATCAAAATTATTGATTTAGGATCATCACCGAAAGATAATCCCTCATCACCACCATCCGAGCCAAGGCCTAAGAGGAAAATAATTAATCAACCATAGGAGGATCTGATGGATGAGATTATTGTTACTAATCAAGACATGCAAGTTGGTATGCCTTCCCCTCCTAGGCCAGCTGAATTAGTTTTATCTGATTTAGATATGAAAGGTAAAAGTGTATAAGATGCAAGAATGGAGGCATGCAAGGAGTTTCTAGATGACAATACATTTGTAAAAACTCTTGTATTCTTGCAATTTGTATGGAGGATGAAGTTTGAAGAGTATCAAGATAAATGTAGGCAGAGAAGAGAACTAAGGCCTAACAGGTCAGAACAGGAGAATGATGACGTAAAAGTTGAATTAATGGAAGAATTCAAGAACATTTCTCCTGAAGAAGGAAGAAAACTAGTGATTCAGACTGGTGTATTAATTCTGCCTGAATGGGACATTGCAGATGCAGTAGTCTTTAATGCTATTATGAAGTCTAAGAATCCCTTTCAAGACTTTGAAGAAGAGGTCAAGGCAACATTGCAAAACTCTGCTTTCAGTGAGGAATATGAAACTTTGGCAATTTGGGCATTGGCCCCACAAGGGAGAAAACCAGATGTTTCTTATATTAATCTAAATTTCAAGAAAGGATTGATAATAAAAAGAGTTTCAGAGACCTCGACCACTGAGGCCACTAATTTGACTTTGAATGTGGCCAAATTGACCCAAAAGACTGCTGAAAGGGAGGAAACTGAAAGGAAGAGCTTAATGGAAAAATATAACCTTTTGATTGAGGAGTACACAAGATGCAATAGAAAGATGTTGAGTTGCAAACTGAAGTGGAGAGGTTTAGGTATAAGCAGATTGGGGAGACATCAAGTGCTCCAGGAACCAGTACATTACCTTCCACAGTAGGGTCAATGCCTCCTGCTTCTCCAATTGTTTCCACACCAGGATCTCCCAGTCAGAATCCTGTCCTCACCCTTTCTTTAGAGGAAGTTGAAGAAGAAACAAAGTGCTCTGTCGATCCTACAAAGAAGCAACTCTTGCAAAAAATTGATAAATTGCAGGCATCATTAAAAAAAAGTGAGGGATCTCTCTTAAAGCAAAAGAAAATTGTTACTACTGTTTTGAGGCATTTAAATGAAAATGTTGATAGCAAATTGCTATCTATACATTTTTTATATTCTTTTTTGTTAGCAGCAATAAAGAATATTGATAGGGATCAGGAAGTAGCGATACCAATAATTGAAAATTGGATCCCTAGGGCCAGTGATCTGGATATCATGTATAAGGCCTCAAGGTTTGATATAAATAATAGGCCCCAATCATTAAAGCCTACTCATATGTTAGTAAAATCATTGCAAGGTTTTCAGACCTTACCGGATGACTTGAGTAGGAAGATTAGGGAGTTGGTGAAGAATTTCAATGATTGGGGTAACACATTGTTACCTGATATAATTGATGAGCAGGGGAAAATCGGGTCATTTCAACAATGGTAGGCTCAAGCAAGTGAGGCCATCAATGAGAAAATCAGTTCAATTTGTGATGACTCAAACTATGATTTGTTGGTGAGATGTATGGACAAAATCATTAGTACCAGCTCATTTTTGGAATCTTTTGAAAGCGATACGAATCAGGTAGCCGTAAAATACACACCTTATAATACTAAGGTGGATGAGGTAATTAATTTTGACTGGCCGACTCATGATGAGTACCAGAATTGGGTAACTAAATATTTGACTGAGGAGAAGTAAAAGGAGTGAACTACTAACAGGTGGCAGATCAGAAGCTACGGTTGCAACGGTTCCAGTTTTGTGTTGACGACTTTCTCAGTGTGGTTTTCTTGTGGTTTTTTGCATCAATGTTCCTCAACTGATATGATGAACAAGAATATTTTTCAAGGTGGTGGATGTTGTAACAAATTTTGGAATATCACCAGGTGCTCCAATTGACTGGTGACAGGTGTACTTTCTGGCCCGGTGTTTGTTTGCTCTTTCATTTTCTATAAGAAGGATTTCAAGGCCTGAAGTATAGGTTAGCAAGTTAAATAATTTTTGTCAAGTCTAGGTGAAGTTGCATAGAGAATTGTAAATTCTAATGGTTTTAGAGAAATGCAATTTAGGTTTTGAGTCATTCTGTAACAGGTTTTGAGTTCATAGATATTTAATGTTGTATAATAGTACTAGCATTTGAGTTGAAATGAAAATTTGAGCTCATGTCTCTCCATTGTACATGCATATCTGAACTTTGAATGAAATAACTAAGGGTTGTTTTATCCATCTCACTGTTGTGGTGTGTATGATTCTATTTTAGCTTTAATTCAAAGAATTAATTAAAATGTTTGAATGGGATTATAAGATATGTATAAGGATTTGATAAGTAGTCTTGGGTTAGAATGCATACATCGATGAAATTAATGCAATATTGTTAGGGATCTTATATGTGATGTATTAAATCTGTTATAAACCTCTAGATGCTTATGAATTTGACTCCTACAATGGATATATGGCACTGATCTAAGTTGTAATTATTAGTGTAGTTCAGATTTTTTTGTCTTTGCCTAGAGCTTGCTACAAATTGCAAATCATTGACTATCTTATATAATTGATTGTGTTTAGTTATCTCACGCCCAGAGTTGATATTGTCTATGAACAACCAATTCTAGTTGATATTACTTATTGTGTTGAGCTATTAAGTGAGATCATCTGCTATTGTTAATGTTGTTTATAATAATGGTGCAGAGGTTGTAAACACATTAAGGGATCACCCTCTCGGGTCTTGCAGAGCTCGAAGTGTAGGAGGATTTTAAAGTCCTTGTCAGTTGGTTCATTCCTTCGAGCTTCCTTCGATTGGAATTGGCAATTCTATAGGTAGATTAGAAGACAAACCTGGTTACATTGTAAAAAGAACCAACATACATGTCAACCACTGAACAACCACCTCTACAACTGACTTTTTAATGTTTTATGATCACATGAAACATAAAACACACTAATTTCAAGGTTGTTAACATCACTATTGAAATGTTTTAATTTTTTGACCTTTCAAACATTAAAAAGTGCATCATTAAATTAATTATGTAATGGCAGAAAAATTAAAAACATCATGAATTAATTATATAACCACATAAGTCAAATATAATTATATCAATAAATTAATATCAAATAGATAATATAATTGCATAACTTATACATTTCAATGTCATTGATCTTCTTCTTCATCCAACTCTTTGTCTATATCATCCGATCCAGATTCGACATTGTAAGGATTGGCCATATCATCATCATCGTCATCGATATCAGTTTTGATAATGTTATCATCCACACCAATATCATCTTCATCAACATTAATTCCTACATCATCATGATCTAGTTCCTCCTCTTCGATATCTTCGTCAGGAACATCATCAACTAACTGTTGATCCTGATCATCATCTACATCATCTTCTAGTTCTTCAGTATCTTTTTCTTCCACCACATTATACTTTACCGGCCTTCCTCTTGGATCATATCTAACAACAAATGACCAACCCGGTTTACCTGGTACCTCTGAGTAAAATAGTTGCTCACATTGGCTTCAAAAAATATAGGGCTCATTTCTAGCTCACTTGATCAACTTTGTATTAACCATGGTAAATCCATTATCATGTTCAATAACAATTCTCTCATGATCATTTTCATTCAATTGTATCTTGTACCATAGGATGACAAATATAATTAATCTGAAAGACTTAAATTCACACTCAAGTATATCATCCAAAATCCCATACTATCAATTTTCTGAGACTTCTGGATGTATGTCACTTCTAGATGAAGCATTAGTCACCTGAAAGACTGCAGTTATACCAAAATCACAAGTTTTCTTCATGTCATCCAACATTTTGATTCGAAATTTATGACCATTGCACCACATAGTCTTGTGGTGTTTCACCTGCAATATGTCAAACATGTAAAAATTATTGCAATATCGTCAGTTGATAAACATATTTATTCTTCGTCGAATGTATGCAAAGAAAACAATCTCAACATATATATACATCAATATACTTGAAAATAATTAAATAATATGGGTGATTAATATATTTATACGTACCTGTTTATCTCTTAAACTATATGCTAAATCAATTTCCTTTTGTGTAACATTGAAATCTCCATTACGATGAGCTTCTTTAACCAATGAAGCCACACCTTCCCATGTTAATGTGCGACCAAATTGTTGACATCGTTCAATCCATACCGTCATCCAATCAAGATTGTTGGCGACGTACAAATATAGTGCATCCCACTCTCGACCAACTGTATAAAAAAAAAAATGTAATTCACAAACAATGTATAATTAGTTAAATACCACAATATATGACCTTAATTTATAATTGATGTATATTGAAGATTAAAAATTAAATAACTACAATATACATAAAAACCATATGTAAAGTATTCCAATTAATCTCCATGACCATTTTATAATTACCTCTCACTTTCTTCAATCTACCTTTCCCCATCAGGTTTTCCCCTTCGAATTTGTTAATGGAATTGGGATCTCAAATACGATCTACATGGATCTTTGGTGTAAACTTAGGAAGATATTCACTAATGTATACCATGGTTTGGTATATGATATATTCCTCCACCATAGAACCCTCAGGATGTGTTCTTTGTCTACCAAAGCCTTCAAAAATTTCAAGTGTCTCTCAACCATCCACATTGACCTTATGTGTACAGGTCCACACAATTCAATCTCCTCAACCTAGTGTATGAGGTAGTATTCTTGTGTATTGAAAAATGTCGAAGGTAGACACATTTGCATTTCACATTAGACGAAGAATTTTTCTCTTCCAATAATTTATATATTTTTTATGGATTTCTTTAGATGGCATCCATCTACAAGTGATTCAAGGCACAAATATATTAACGAGATTTAACAAAAATATATAGTATATTACATAACAAGTAAAACAAATGGCAATTATAAGATGTATACAACGAATTGAACAAATCTCGCTACTTACCTCATGTATTTTCCAAGATCATATATAACATAATTGACATTGTTGTCAAAATTGTTGGGAGAGATAAAAGTAGAACGTCTGCAACAATTATAAAATGATCTTTTCATTATTTTTCCAAAAGTAGTAAACACAATACACTGAAAAGTACATGCATTATACAAGTGTATATAATATACCAGAATAATTACCTTAATGAAGGTATGTCAATCATGCATTTTCATCTTTGACCCAAATTCACCTTTCTTTTTTATTATATTGTTTATGTTCGCAGCAAATCCTATGGGAAATCGAATTTTTCATATGACTTCTTTTATAGCATTTTTTTGCTGCTCTATTAATAACCAAGGAAGGGCACTTATATTAATTTGGTCTCCATCGCTATTTAATTAAATGACATTTTTCATTGCATGATTGGCTTCCTAAATATCACTACAAATTTTGACAATTTTTTCTTTGGCATGCCTTCCATCCAATATTTTTCATAACGTTTATGTTATATTCTTTCCAATATGCATTGTATCAAACAAATGCATAATTTGTAACTGCTCATAGTAGGGCAACCTACTAAATTTTCTGGGATAACTTTTCAGTCCCTGTGGAAGCCGTCCATTAATTCCTTGACGACCTTCATGAAGCATATAAGTTAAACAAATTAACAATAACAATCATTGTCAATTACAACATGAGTAAACACAACACAATATAAAAATATAAATTCAAAACATATCATGTATGATAGATAAACAATTTGATCTAATGTATAACCTTGACGATTAATTCTATTATATTCCAATTTCTATAGGCGAGGTGTCATTCTTCGTGGTTTTGATGTAATCTCCTCTTTCCCATTGAAAATATGTTTTTCAATAGTTCGATACTTGTGATTTCTATGGAAGAAGTGTCTATACTCATAAAACACCTGCTTTCCTAAACTTGTTGAACGATGAGATTTTATTTTTGGACCACAAATTGGACATGCAAATTTCCCCTTTGTTTGAAGACCTGCAAGATCATATATAATTGGATTAAATATGTCAATTTTTATAATTATATATAATGAATAGATTATTTTAAAAACATGCATGATATCTACTTCATCAAATTAAATATTGTTAAAGTGCAGTTGAACTTTATAACATACCACAAAAATGCGTTAGCCCTGGGGCATCATGAATTGTCCATACAAGCATTGCATGGAATTGAAATTGTATTTGTCATATTGGTCTAGAAATGTTATACATAGTGACGCCATTCCATAACTTTAGTAACTCGTCGATAAGAGGCTCGATATAAACATTCATATCTTTAACTTGGTACTTACCTAGTTGAATGAACATAAACATTACATAATTATTATAACTATTTTACTACAATAAATATAAACTAATGTACATGACTATTGAATGAACAAAATATAAGTCATTATGCAACAAATAAGACAAATGAGATGCTACTACGTTAAAGTAAAATTGATGTAAACAAATACCTGGAACAATCATTGACAACATTATGTGCTCCCTCTTTACTGACATCCATGGAGGATTGTTATTGTTGATAACAAAAATAGGCCACACTGAGTAAATAGATCTCAGCTCTCCAAATGGATTGACACCGTCCACTCCCAATGAAAGTCTGAGATTATGAGGTTCTTATTTAAAGTGTGGCCATTTTTCCTCCATGTCCCTAAATGCAAAACCATCCGCAAGAATTCGAAGAATGTCATCTCCACTTCTATTCTGTGCATGGTAATCCATAAATTACGCTAAGTTTTCACACCTAAATAATCGTTGCATACGTGGAATAATGGGAATATAACGAAGAACCTTGCAAAGCACCTTTTTTGTTAGTTGATCTATTTGATATCTACTGATATGACATTCTGGGCATTTTGTTGCAAATTCATGTTGTTTATGATATATAATATGATCATTGGGACATGCATCTATTGCTTGATACTCCATTCCGATATCTTTCATAATGGCACATAAATCTCGGTATGAGCGAGGTAAAATATTTGATGGTGGTAACAAAAATTCACCAATCAATCTACAACAAAAAATAATTTGTTCATATAAAGAATATTAATGGTACATATTTCATCATTTATTTAATAGTGATGAACTAACAACAATTAAAATAGATGAAAAAAGATGACATATATGGCATACCTTAACATCTGTGAGATTTCTATGTTTGATAAACCATTCATAACCTTCAAGTTCAACAGCAACAATACAGTAGAGAGAAGAGTTGTTTGAGAGCCTTCATAAAGGGGCTTGTATGTCTTCTCAAGTATAGGTAAATCATGAACATAATCAAAGTCATCTTGATTATCATGATCAGTTCTGCCACTAAATGTGTCATGAATCAATGTATTCGTACCATCATCTTCAACTGTGTTTTCTAGCGCATGATCATCTTCTTCCATAGGATCATTAACTTCATCTTCGATATTCACAGCTCCATGTTCGTCTGCTTGCAAAACCACATTCTCCGGGCCATGATAATCCATATCATCTGCCCTAGGGCGCCCCAGCTTTATAATAATGATAGACACAAATAAACCATGATCATGATCAAGTGATTATATATATATATATATATAATGTTAAAACGATATAAAAATTTACAAATTCAATCAATATAAACACATATAATGAACAACTTATCAATGGACGATAATCATGCCCCCCTCAAAAGTGACCATGCTACCTACAATGTTTTTCAGCTGTTGTGATTAAAATTCATCTCGTCTTTAAGCCCTTGCAATTATTGCAAGGACAATAACATTTCTCATCACCCTTTCTTTTCAATCAAGCCCACAATCTATCAAGTGTCTCTTCATTTTGTTCTAGACTAATATTATCTAACATGATTTTTTCTTTACCAAGTTTGACTGTTTAGATTTTCAAAAAATATCAAACTCACATTCCAACATTTTTATTCATAGACAGTAACATAATCTTAATAATTCTGATATTTTACACCAATAAAATTGGCATGCAACCACCCCTACAAAAGAGAAGATAGTCTAAAGTTAATGACCCTCAAAAAACACTTTAAAATGCTAATTTCAAAACTTATTAAATTTTGATTTTACTATGATTTCCAACCGTTAAGACTCCTAAAATCAGAATATTGAACTTGATCACAAACTTCCTACAACGATGGAGGTAGCGAGCTAGTAAGAGCAAGTGACCCATTCTTAAGGAGCAACAAGTCGGTATCATCAATTCTAATGTCAATACGAATTTATCCTTTTAGTTAAAGATTCAATGTGTTACTTATTATGACGAATTTATCCCTAGGGCCCTCAACATTGAAAGAGCCCTAATAAAAAATAACAGAAGCATTGGTAAGAGCATGATTAGGGTACAAACCCTAGGCCTCCTAGAAACATAAACAATAACTATAGCGGATTAGTGAGGTTGCAATACCAGAAACATTGAGACATTGTAGGTAATAACAAAATCTTGCAATCTAAATATTGTAGTCAATAACAAGCACACTATGTAGCTTAGTGACATTTGTAAATACAATCTACGGTAAGACGAATGACAGTCACTTGAGATGTGACAGTCAAAAAGAGGCTGAGCAGTGACAAGATAATAAAGCTCAAACCTTCCATAGTAAAGTGGAGATTTTAACAGTGAATTTCCTTACCCCTTTGTTGACCTTAAGGGTTTTTTAAATGCTTTTGGTATTGTTAGACAAGGCAAATTCAATCAGGGAATGACTGTCCAAATGAAATAATAGTGGTAATCATAGGTTCAATGTTTCTTCTTAGCCATTAATGTATAATGGAGGTAGTGGATTGCATGTTTGAGCAATGTTTTGAGAATCATCAAAGATGGGAGAATAGTGAATAATACCTTGTGGATTGTGAAGTAATATCAATAAGGTTGAAGGATCTTAAGAACTACAATACCATGAAACAATGAGTCCCCTGTGTAGACATAAAAAATATACAGATTGATATCACGCACTCGATCCTGATCTACTAACATCGTTTCATCCTTAATCATCCCTCTATCTAACCATTTAATCGAATAGCCTTATTTGATTAAATTTGTCATAATTCCCCTTTTAATTAAATAAATCCCTCGATTTAATTAAATCATTATCTCTGTGTAATTAGCTAGGTCATTTCAGCTTCCTATCTTTGATTTAATTAAATAATCTATATTATTTGATTAAATCTCTAAAGTTCATCTAATTAAATTAAATAAGTCAAACATTTATCTAATTTAATCTAACATCATTCCCTTTGGTTAAATAAATCAAAAATATTTATTTAACTAAGTCTAAATCATTCTTTATCATTTTGAGTTATTTAAACTTCTAAAATCTAAGTCAAAATGGTCAAATCAACTAACATCATTTAAATTAATCAATTCATGATCAATGTTAATCCTAATCACTCCAATCCTCTAGATTTTCCAACTTGCACATAAAAATCAATTTAATTTTTTATAAATCACCTATTTTCATTCAAAAGGCATCAAAGATGGAATATTCCTCAAATTTGAAATTTCCCCCAAAAGGACTTGTCCATCCAACAAAATATTTAAGGCTCTTACATTGTCTCTTACATGTCTCCCACTTGGTATTTAACTCATATTTTATCCCCCCTAAACATGTCATCTCATCAAATTCAAATTTCAAACTTGCACATGGATCAAAATGTGTTCAACCTTCATCCTATCAAATGTTGACAAGTGGCATCTTGCCATTGGATGAATGTTAGTCCCACATTGTTCAATTTTCGACATTCATCCTTCAATCTCATCTATAAATCAATAGTTCATCTCTTCATTTCATCATCCACAATTTGAGTAAACTTACTCTACTCAAATCCATAGCAATTTATCATCAATTTCATCCAAGCATAGTTAGGTTTTATGCTGATTTTCATCTTGGAGCATACATCAAGCATCAACAAAGTGGATCATTCTTCATCACATATCAATCTTGCATCATTGGAGTTGGGAAAGGGCCAATTTTCACATCAAATTGGCACCAATTCCCTAAAGAGATTAGGAGTTTGTTTGATTTAGAATAGATTTTGATATGCTTTTAAGTTTTATTGTGTTCTTCATTTCATTTTCTATCTCTTTTGCTATTCAAATGAATTTCTTGAGGAATCTTTATTCTTGCTTGTATTTCACCTTCTAATGTGTTTGTTCATGTTGTTTTGCAGGTATTTAGATTGGGGTTCACATTATGGTGCTAGAAGGAGGGCCTATCGGAAGATCAAATCACTTTTTTTGAGAAAAATTTGTGGTTCTTGATGTTTTTGGTGTTTACAGCAAACATAACCGCTCACAGTCCAGCGTCGCCATAGAGAACCGCTCAAAAAACTTAAATTGCACCACTGGAATCGAACTGTGCCACTCAAAACTCAAACTGCGCCACTGAGAGCTCCAACATCGCCATATAGCGCCGCCATCACAAACAGAGCTGCTGGGATTTTTTGTTTTTTCATGTAGACTTAAAATGGCCATATCTTGGTCATTTTTTGGTCTTTTTTGAAGCTTTTTTTTTTTTTAAATAGGGTATAATTTCATAAGCTATCCAATGGTGTACGTTATTATCAATTTTTATAGAGTTAAATTTTTTAAATTTTCATTTAATGTCAAATCATAATGAAACTTGATCTAACTTTTAGGGTTTTTATGCTCAATCATTTATCTAACCCTCATATCTTTTTGTTTCTTGATTTCATTTGACATTTAGAGCTTGTATTGCAGGTTTTGAAGGATAAAGGAGCATGGAAGTAAAAGAAAAAACATTATCACATTATTTTTACAAGTGTTTTTAAACACTATAGTGTTTGTTTAACACTTTGTGAGGATTCTTTATTCTTCTTAAGGAAAAATTGTCATCATTTTTATGCTTAGGATCTACTAAATTCATTTCGGCTTTAAAAAGAACTTTTAAATTCTTGTTGCAAAGGGTTTAAAATGAACATTAAGACTACAACATACTAGAGTTTTTTTTTTTTTGTTAACAATTGAACAAGACAACTCTCATCTTTCCTTTGGTGCTTAAAACGAATCAAATCATTGCTTTGAAGGATAAAATGAATGTGTTCCTTTATTTTTGTAATTATTTACACAAAGTAATATCATCAAAAGACGTATGCGCTTCTCTCGCGCCTCATGGCGATCTTGAGAATCAAAAGGCTTTTGGTGACATTAAGTTGCATAAATAATTTCCCATACACACTTCGATTTAGGTCTAAAATTGAACATCTTGTGCGAGTGTGAGTAGAGCATCATCGCGTATATTCTCTCTCTTTGAGCCATCAAAGATTGATCGAGTTACGGATTGTGTCTTTGCTCGCTTTTGTCTATCTTAGAGGGTATGCCTTGCGGAAAAAGTACTCACCCAAGGGAACAACTCAACCGGTAACACTCTAAAGCCAAGAGTATTTCCAGCCAGAATATAAATATGGATATTGGAAGAAACGCCAATATCACGCGGTTGACTCCGACAAGATGGATCCGAAAGGGGACTCTTGCCACGTTGGGTCAACTCCTACGAACGGAAAGTCCTTACTAGAACCCATGTGTTAGAATTTTCCAAAATCCTTAATCTATTTGTTGGTGCAAGAACGGTCGTTCTGAAGCTGCCCCACACTTTTACGGTCTTTAATAGAAATGGAAAAAATGCCATGGGAGTTTCATGGGTGTTGATGTTTGGCTGCCCCAATTGACGTTAATGAGACGTGGAGGGGAGCCAATGGGGTCAAACATCTAGCCATTCACTAAAGATAAGCATAGCTAGACTTGTCTAAGTGGGGACTCAACAAATATTGTCTTTCACATCCATAGGGTTTGTATTTGTTCTTGGTTTGAAAACACAGTGCGTTATTTGAAAACATTTGCAAACAAACATTCAACATGATCCTCGAAATTTCAAACCCTTTAGGAGGAAAATACCATTGATCAAATTCTCATGTTATTGCTTGCCCTTGGGATTACATCCTTAGAGGTTTCTAAGCACTTGAATTTAAATCTCAATTTTCCCACTAAAGTTAAACAATAGGTAACCTTTGCCTTAAATTCATCAAAGTTTCACATAATATACCTTGTGAAATGAGACGAAGTTGAGACATTGGACATTCAGTTTGAAAACTAATCAAGAGCTTGTTTGTGGTAAAAATAATCCATTAAGGAAAGATTAAATCAATTGGACCCCACATATGTGCTTGGCATCTTTTGGTCATATGTTTTTATGCAAACATTGGTCTTTTGATTTTGAATTACTCTTAGAGAAAGGCATGTTCTTCACTATCTTGGCCTAGTAAACAAGTCCTTCCTAGGTTCATTTAGGATCAAATCAAATACTTCATCCATCCAAACATTTATCATCTCATCCAACCAAACAACTTTAGATATTTGGAAACATCATTCTAGACTTGGTTAAATAATCAAATCAAAAATAACCTTCTTTAGTTAGGTGTGTGGGAATGCATCCTTTCTCATACATTTAATTAAATTAACAATCCTTTGAACAAATTCATCCTAAGATCACATCCAACATCTTAGGGTTTACAAGTTCATTATCCAAATCAACCAATCAAAATCAAACCCTAAGTCTAGCATTGATCCAAAGTCCCTAAACATTCAACACTCATATCATTTCCCCATTTTCATCCTTCATCTCATCATTAGTCCTAAGAACTCTAGAGGTCACTTTTGCAACAAGGTCAAAACACAAGAAGAACATGGAATACAAACTTGATCCATACATCATGAGTAATCCAAATCAATTGAATTTTCAAAGCCTTACAAAGCCAATTGATTATCAAAACTCACACTTATACAATCCATACATGGGATCATTACCTTCTACAAATGTCAATGGCACAACAAGTGTGAGTATGCCCAAATCAAAGATTAGAACACATTTCCCAATGGTAGATCTAAATCCAAACCTACAAGTCTTTCAACCAAACAATCAAAGCATGAGCCTTCAAACGAACATCATCCCACCAAATCCCTAGAAGCCAAATGAGAATGTACCAAGCACAAGTTTTCGAAACATGAATCTGGAAAACTTTGGGATGAATACATTTTCAAATCATACGAATATTCCAAACATGAAAAATGGTCAATTTCAACCTATCATGCCAAATCTAAGTGTCTTCCCAAATCAAAACATTGTCCAAAATCAAACACAAGTACACACTCCAAATCTACTTAAACACAAGCCAAACCAACTATATCAAGGGAGTCAAGATCGAAATCAAGAACAAATTTGGCTAGATCAAATTGCTACACTTACCAAAATAGTTGAGTCATTACGCCAAGAGACATCTCCACCACCATTACCCATATCAACATCATTTATTGGTTTAGGGCTTCCCCCTTTACCTAGCACCAATCACTCCATCCAAATCAATCCCCCTAATACCAATCAAGTCATCACATCAAATCCTTTGGATATACCATCAACATCGCACCAACAGATGGTATCTAATCAAATGACTGCATCAATCCTGAAAAATCAAAATATGGTCTCCTAAGGACCTATCACCTCAGTTATTCCAACCATCACTATCCCTTCAATCATTCCAACCACCACTCTCACATCCATCACATCTCAACCCCTCACTACCATGATTGCTCCAAGCGTATCTCAACCACTTGTCACTACATCCAACATGATTCCAAATACACCACCACTACCACCAAAACCAAGTGCAATAAGTCAATATTGTAACATTGCACTAAAAGCACATCAAGCCTACCAAAAAGCGCTTCAACAATATCAAACTACTCACACCACTCAAGCTTCTCAAGCCTCTCAAGCTACCCAACAAACACAAGCACAAACACGAAAAATGATAATTATTGGGGATACCGATGAACATTCAACCACTAGTGATAACATTGAAAATCTCCCCACCACAATTTTTGAAAGCATTGATCAAGATCTATCCATCAAAGAGCACATTGGAGATGTTTCTATCTCATCCGAAGATCAAATCAACATAGGTCAAGAGTCACTTTTCAATTGTGATCAAAATCTGTCGATGATACCCAAAAATGATCCAATTCAAGAAATGTCAACATCACTTGACCCAATGGTTGAAGACATTCACAATCCCTTCACCACAATTGTTGAAAATAATGATCAACATCTCTCCATCGATGAGCACCTTGAAGATGTTTCCACCCCATTCGATGATCAACTCACCATACATCAAGAGCCACTTTTTAGTGATCTATTTCAAGGAGTGTTAGGATTATTTGATCCTATTGACATAATGCACAATCCGTTCACCTATGATCATGTTGAAAATGTCTCTACATCGCCTTATGAGTTAGAGGACATATCTCAAGAATTTATTCCAAAGCATGATCAAAATCTTTCTCCAAGGTCTAGCAATGGTCCTTTCCAAGACATGTTGACCCCCTTTGACCTCATGGTTACATATACTAAAGGAACCCTAAACTCTTGAGGATATTGAACCACTTACCATGCCTAATGATGATGTCCAAGAACCCTTTGTAAGCAATCTATCCTTTGAAATTGATCCATGTCAAGAACTTGATCCAAAGCATGTCGAAAGCAACTCCGAAATCATTCATGATCAAGAATTTGTATCTTCAAGATACTACAATAATCTAATGGACACTCTCCTATCTATACAAGATTATCATATCCATGTCGCACATACTCCTCCATCTACCCATGAGATGCTTTCTATGGATGGACATGTAGATGATCTTCATCTAGAGCAAGATTATGTTACACAAAAAGAGTAGATTATTAACTCCTACAGTCAAACGAAGTTATCAACATCAGGATTGGATATATCCCAAACTCAGATTGAGGAAATCATGAATAAAGATATCAAACATTATCCACTCAAGGAATCAAGTTAGATACAACAGTATAATCCAGAGTTAGCAGAGCGGAAAATTGAAACAATGTCATCTACAGTGGTCATTTGTCAGAGCATGTTTACTGAACAAGACATCTCAGAACAGGCAGAATCAAAGCATGAAGGTACTACTTCTACTATACTGGGGGCAACTATGTCTCAAGAAAATGTCAACATAGGAAGCACGAAGAATCCTTATGATGAAACCGATGCCAATACTACAACCGACCACACCATGAATCTTCATCCACCCATCACCCCATCCACGAATTGGGACCAACGTCAAAAGAAATATTTGAATCAAAGTACGAAGAACGTTATCAAAGCAAAAGAAGCTAATAAGCATAATGGGAAAATCAAATACAAGTGGATACCAAAGAATACAAAGAAAGATTATCCTTATCGAACTCCATTAGTCAAAGAAACTATGGGGAAAAATAAGAAAGGGAAAAGTATCCATCAAAGATGTCCACAAAAGCAAAAGCAGTCGTTTCAAGCAATGTACAAAGTATATCAAATAGTTGGTCCTAATTCCATGCACACTTTCGTATCCACCCATCATTGCTCATCTTCCCAAGTTTGGAGAGTCAAAGGTTCCAAACTGTCAACCAATCCATCTTTTATCCCTAAACACACTCCATCCACGCCTCCACGCATGATATCCAATTTTCAAATTGACCATGTATTGGCAACGACCCTTCATCATAAGGATTCAGAAGGCACTCTATCGCGATGTATGCACAGAGACAGAGTTAACCCTAGTATCGACAAAGAAGATCAAGAATCCCAAAAGTTGCATTCAAGTGCACGTATCTTAGCAAAGCAACTTCTTTAGGCAGAATACCGATGGCACATTATGAAAGAAGTGTCTACATCAACACCACCAAGTGGTTCAGCATAAATCTTCCAGAAAAATCAAAAAAACAAAAAATATGAAAATCCAAAAAAATAAAAAACGGATTGAAAACAGTAAAGAGAAAAAAATTGTCCTCTAGTGAAAGCCGCATAGGCGGTGCTTTGGGCAAGACCATGATGAAAACCTGGCAAATAGGTGTCATGTGTGGAATCGAGCATCTAAGTGCGCCACTTCCGGTGAAAGCATCTTATCCCATCCATAATAAATCAAGAATTCCATCCATCTTATCCATAATTAATCCATCCATCTTAGCCATAATAAATCCATGCATCTATGAACCATTTATCCAATCCATCTTTATCCATCTGCATCCATCATCCCAGTTATCTTGATCTTGACAATTTTTGGGTACACTTTACACTTGCTTATGGTAAACACCTTGACATGGGCCGTTTTCATTAATCCTATCCTATGCAGCATTATTTGAGCCATGAAGCATTATCCAATGAAGCATTCCTTTACTGAACATTGTATCTTATCGCAAGATAATCCTTGGCATCCTTTGTGTGCTTACCATATCCATCCATCCATACACCTATCCATGCATCTATCCATGACATTCCATACATTGCTAGACACTGGGGGCAGATATTTGCATCTTGCTTCGAGAATAAATCTTGATCTATATCCTCCAACTTATATGGCGATCTGAACATTGGAAAACATAAAATCAAATTGGTCAAAGCATTTGTGATCTAGAATCCAAATCACTAGCCCATGGCATATTTTGATGAGAAGACATTCCTTATCAGTCTTCATCTTTCATCAAATATCAATTGATATCAGTCGCATCTAATTTGCACATCAACGTCACATCAAATCATTCAAACACTTTTTGTTCCAAATCAAACTTCATCAATCATGATCAATCAAATCCAATCAAAACATCATCATCTTGGGGATATCTTTCCCAATCCTTGTGTTTCTTAACACTATCCTTGTATTGTTGTGCATCCTCAACAATATTATCATCATCAATCCAGATCAAACAAATCCTTGCATTGTCATGCATCCTCAACAATGTTATCTTCATCATCAATCCATTGATTCAATCAGTCAACCTTAGCTTGGTCTTCAACAAAATCCCAAACAAAGCACTGATATAATTGCACACATCGTTATCCAAAACATCAAAATCATGCGAAAATCTAAAAACATCCAAAACATCGAAAAATCCAAAACATATAAAAATCCAAAAACACTCAAAAAGTCAGAAAAACATTGGAATCTGAACTACGTCGTCTCTGAGCTTAAACGTAGGCAAGGCTAATCTTTGATCAGCCCCTGAGACACAAAATCCAAAAACATTCAAAAAACATCAAAATCCAAAAACACAAAATAAAAAAAAACATTGTGCAACCAAAACATTCAAAAAATCAAAAATCCAAAAACATTTGTAAAATCTCAAAAATACCAAAAAAAACCTCAGAACATTCCAAAAACGTCAAAAACATCCAAATATTTGAAAAAAATCCATCTATCGCATTTCGCTTTCACTCAAAATAATCAATCATCCATAATAAATTGATCGTCACCTTCATCATTTGGCAACACAAACATAAACAATCATAGCAGTTAGTAAAAGCAAGCTTCAATCGTAAAATCAAAATTGAAACAACAAATCTTTAAAACAAAATCAAACTCTTGATCATTTTCAAACATGTCAATCAACTTTATAGCAAAATCCTATCAATCAACTTATCAACCCATCATCATCCTATACAATGCATGTCCTAGGATATATCGTTCCAACAATGGGCATCATTTTGGATATCACCTTGGATTCTTATCCTATCAAAACACATCCCTCTGGCTGAAGGTATGAAGAACATTGGCTTGTTTGCGTACTTGATCTTTTCTTTTGATTTATCTTATTGTGCTCATTCCAAGGATCTCTCGATGATATCCGAACGAAGGATTTAGAGAGATAGGAATGGGGCAACGATCATTATCTTTTGTCTGCTGTGCTTGTTGGACATTCTTGTAAAATAACTTGGCGAATACTTGCTTTGTCAAGTACGTCCTAGCAAGGTTTCCATATGTCAGGTATGAACAAGAATACTCCTATCTGTTTGTTGAGTCAAAGTCCATCACACTAGGTGCAACGCCATCTTGGTTCTTTATACCTTGATGCATCCTACCTACGTGTGTTATCAAAAATAAGGTAATTGGCCCTTTGAAAATCCCAACTCCTTGGCAAGAAATCATCATCATCATCATCATCTCATGTCTTGTTGGAATATCTTGTTTTCTTCCATCTCTTGCTTTTCACGCTAACATGGTACCATGACAGTTAATCGTAAATCAGCACTAATGCATCCATCCTGCATCCACAAACCATCTACATATCATATCACATCATATAAGAAACATTGATCATCTCGCATGCATTACATTTCATCATTGCATAATATAGATTGGTTATTCTAAGCATCTCATAAACCATAGATTTATTATCCAGTGCATAATCATAAAAGTGTCATCATATCATATCATGAACATCCATATCATCCATGCATCATCATATCATCCATTGCATATAATCATCTCATATATATCATCAATAATGTAATTGTCATGGTACAAATCAAGATCAGGTGGGTGTAATATATCAAAATAGGCATGAGGCTAGCCATGGCTGATGACTATCTACATCATCAAATTTGTCTACATCAAATATTTGAGTTGAACTGATCTTGAACCTCTTTGTCGAGAGATCGACCCTCAAATCAAACCTCTTCGCCTGATCTCTCAAGGGGGCAGTATACCAACGTAATTATTCATTCGTTGGGGCAGCAATGGGGAATCCAAAAAAAATAGAGGAATTTTGACTTTTGATCATGGCAAGGTTATTCTTTGAACCAACGCAACAAGTGCATCGCTTCAAAGAGGGGCAAAATGTAGACATCGAAAAAATACAGATTAATATCGCACACTCGATCCTGATCTACTAACATCGTTTCATCCTTAATCATCCCTCTATCTAACCATTTAATCGAATAGCCTTATTTGATTAAATTCGTCATAATTCCCCTTTTTAATTAAATAAATCCCTCGATTTAATTAAATCATTATCTTTATGTAATTAGCTAGGTCATTTCAGCTTCCTATCTTTATTTAATTAAATAATCCATATTATTTGATTAAATCTCTAAAGTTCATCTAATTAAATTAAATAAGTCAAACATTTATCTAATTTAATCTAACATCACCCCCTTTGGTTAAATAAATCTAAAATATTTATTTAACTAAGTCTAAATCATTCTTTTATCATTTTGAGTTATTTAAATCTTAAAATCTAAGTCAAAATGGTCAAATCAACTAACATCATTTAAATTAATCAAATCATGATCAATACTAATCCTAATCACTCCAATCCTCTAAATTTTCCAACTTGCACATGAAAATCAATTTAATTATTTTATAAATCACCTATTTTCATTCAAAAAAGGCATCAAAGATGGAATATTCCTCAAATTTGAAATCTCCCCCCAAAAGGACTTGTCCATCCAACAAAGCATTTAAGGCTCTTACATTGTCTCTTACATGTCTCCCACTTGGCATTTAACTCATATTTTATCCCCCCTAAACATGTCATCTCATCAAATTCAAATTTCAAACTTGCACATGGATCAAAATGTGCTCAACCTTCATCTTATCAAATGTTGACAAGTGGCATCTTGCCATTGGATGAATGTTAGTCCCACATTGCTCAATTTTGGACATTCATCCTTCAATCTCATCTATAAATCAATAGTTCATCTCTTCATTTCATCATCCACAATTTGAGTAAACTTACTCTACTCAAATCCATAGCAATTTATCATCAATTTCATCCAAGCATAGTTAGGTTTTATGCAGATTTTCATCTTAGAGCATACATCAAGCATCAACAAAGTGGATCATTCTTCATCATATATCAATCTTGCATCATTGGAGTTGGGAAAGGG
>VDFB02373365.1:341406476-341437327 GCA_007258455.2 Sequoia sempervirens
TTGTTATTAAAAAAAAATGTAAATGCTCTATATTATGATTAAATATATAACATTTTAAATATATCTTAAACATTATAATTTAAAAAACTATTAGTATGATAATTATTATTTAATTATAATTATGTTGAAATTATAATATAGTATATAATCATAATATAACCATAATAATTTAATCTAATAATATAATCATAATATGATAACAAATAATTATAATTATATTGAAATTATAATATAGTACTAATACTATATTAATATTATATATATGTCCAAATATTTGTTAAAATTATAATATAATAATATAATTAATGGTTTAATAATAATATTAATAATAATCTAACATAATATCAATATTATTAATAATAACCAATAATATTAATATTCTAATATAATATTCATACCATATTACTATTAATCTAATAATATTATAATCTTAATATATTAAATATATCATTATAATTCATATAATGTAATATAATATTAAATATTAATAATATAACATTACTATTAATCTAATTGCGTGAGAGGTGTATTACAATGGCATCCATCAAAAAACAAAATTCAATGTAAGGAAAAACTCTTTAACTTGAATTTGAGTTCAAGCATAACTACATTCATTGTATGTGTGTTTTATTATAGATTTCATTTTTTTTTTTTAAATAAGAGAAAAATGGATGTTATATTTTTTTTTAAAATTTATTTGGAAGATATTATCTTTCTTCCTTTTCAAAATATTCTAAGATCAATAAAATTCAATTGAACTAAAAAATTTAGAAGAAGAGATTTATTTCTCCTAACAACCTATTTAAAAGATACAAAAGCTTTTTTACTTAAAATATTTTATGATATTTTTGAAATTAGAATTTATTTTACTTTTAGAAGAAAAAATAAAGGTTGTTTTTATATTCAAGTTTTCAAGATATTGTGGATACGCGCATCAATAATGATAACTCTCAGTGTATTTTATATATATTAATATTTAATATATATATGCTAGTAATAATATAATCTTAATATATTAAATATTATAAAATTATAATATAATAATAATATAATTAGTGATTTAATAATAATATTAATAATAATCTAATATAATATCAATATTATTAATAATATACTATTAATGATTATATAATACCATATTACTATTAATCTAATAATATTATAATCTTAATATATTAAATGTATCATTATAATTCATATAATGTAATATAATATTATCATATAATATATTAATAATATAACATTACTATTAATCTAACAATAATATAATATTAATAAATAATAATATAATCATAAAAAAAAAGGCAAAGACCTATATTATATAGATTATATATATAAGGTATATATGCTAGTTGTTTAATCCAACCACATGCAATTAGAATTTGTAGTGCATCCATGCATAAACACATAGTCTCTAACATTTTAACATACATATAATTTTGTATCGACTATTGAATCTTCCTAATATTTTTTTTTGAAGAGGTACAATAAAAACACTGGAGTAATCTCATCGTCTTAAAAAAAAACACTTGGTCGATATTAAAAAAAAAAAAAAAAACCTTACTATTCAAACTCTTAAAGAAAAGTACAATGAAATCTTCCAGAAACTTACTCCGAACTATGAAATATAATCTTGAAATAGCAATGGTCACGCCCCCGCTTCCGCCTCATTCTTCATCCCCACCACCGCCACTGCCACATTTACTGCGTCTCCGCCTCACAATATACTCATTTAACTAAATTTCGGAGTACTCACAAACACGGTAACAGCTCCAAACCAACCCTTTCCCGCGCTTTCTTAGTTTCCATCCTTTACTCTTCCATCTATTTTTTCTTCTCGTACTAATTTTTTTGGTTTTGCTCTCTTCCATCTTCCTTTACGCAGAAGCTATAAATTTACATTTTCAGCAGCATAAAATTCCTTTCAAACAGTTTCGGCCTCTGCCGCAAGATAGAGACAGTAAGGGTTATCATTTTATTATGTTTTGCAACGCAAGAGTGAATTTTTTAAATTGAATGCTTGGCGGTTTTTCAAAGCAGCAAAGGAGATGGAGGAGGATGAACCATTGGACTTTGATCGCGAGGATTTGTCTATACCTCGATCCATAATGAAGGCAAAGCCCAGAAAGAAGTAGGTTTTCATTTTCTCCCTTGAAATTATTTAGTTATTATCAATGGCTTTCTTTACTTGCCTCAAAAGGAGCAGGTTTAATTTTCTCCTTTGAAGTTATTAAGTTATTATCAATGTCTTTTCGTGGAATACATATTTTTTTCTTATTTGGAAATAACCGTTATACCATTTTCTTCCTCTTCTTCTGTTGGTAAAATTCTTTGTTTTGGGTGACTTTTGGTTTATTTGCCACAATTGAGGGCCGCCCCTACGCTAAAATCTACCCTGCACTTCCGTTGGGCCTTCTTGGGTATGCTGCACCATCCAAAGTTGGAAGTGGTACTGTATCCAATTTCAATTTTGTAAAATGTTTCTTAGCACTTTTGACCTGACCTTGTTTGTCGGAATATTTATCCATGAAATTGGATGAAATATTTTATCTAATTCAACATTGTCTCTTGTTTTTTTTTGGAACTTTTATCTGGTCCTGTCCATCAACGCATGCTACTCCAAGCAATTTGAATGCTGTACTTCAATCTAGTGTCTGTAGTCTGTCACGCTTCTGGGATTTGAACTAAGGACTTTATTATTAAATCTCAGATTCTTTTACCACTTGAGCTCCTCGCATTTGGCACTGTGTTATAGTTACTATTACCATAAAACTAAAATACTAATGAAACTAGATTAGATGTTTACATTAAAACAATGACCCATATACATAGGCATAGCTTATCTAGCCTAACTGTGCCTTGGTTTTATTTATTTAGGTTTTCCTTATTCTGACTACTGGTGATATAAGGCAAGGAAGTTAAATTCTTTTATAAATTTTTTCTTCTTTGGTTTCTGAATCTTGGTTCTTTTTGGTGAAGAGAAAGCTTGGACTGAATCCTTCTTGGACCTTTTTAACAAGTTAAAGCTTGTTTGTCCTGGAACATACCCCAAATGCATTATGCCTCAATGACATCATATGTTTGATGCTGTTAATGACTGATTTATAGCAGCAAAAGTGATTTGAACCAAGATCAAGCTCTGAGGAGTGTTCTGCATCACACCTCAATTCATTGGACGATGGATTTGGAACTTTGTTTTGTTGTGTGCCTCTAGATTTTGCATAACTACACATATTTCTCTATATTGTGATTCTTAAAAATTTGACAACTTAATTATGATTGGATATTCTTGCGAGTCCTCTGACTAATCTACCTTGGGCACATGTGGATATTCATATAATTTTTTTTTTCTTTCTTCACTTGTTTCAAGGAATTTATGACATTGTGCGTAGTTTATTTAATTAATTTTGTTGACAAGGGTTATGGTAATGGGCTTGAAGTGTGTGGAGCTGCAGTCTAGTGGTTGAGATGGGGTATTGCAAACAAGTCAAGTTCAAATTTTGGCAGGTGGAGGGCCTTTGCACGCCTCAATTTATGAAATTGGAAGTTTTCCCTGAGAATTTCAAAGCAATTAAAACTGAGTTATGTAGTTCCTCCATCTAATCAAAGTAGGCTTACCTCAGGCAATTGAAAAAGTTAATAGGCTAAATAATTGCGGACTCTTTCTATTTGAATAATCAGAATTTAATATGGAAGGGCATAGCTGTTGATTCGTTGAGTTTTGAATTTGAATTATTTTCATTGAACTTATTGAATTTTTTGATATCAAATTCAAATCCCAAGGCTCTAGGCTCAAATTTAATCCTTATTATAAAGGATTCTCGAGTTCAAAGCTCAGCTACTGAGTTATTCTTTAGCTCAGTGGTATGCACTAAATGCCAAAGGGTGGGTGACCTTGTTTACCCAGGGATTTAAACTAACTGCAGAATTTAAATAGGTAAATCCGTATATTCTCAGCTTGAGCTACCTGATAAGAGGCTCTGTTCCATCTGATGCATGTTAAATGCTTAATATCGGACAACAGCTTGATGTACAAAAAAATGTGTAGTTATTAGGGGACAATCTATTAAATAACTTGATCTTCAGGGTAAATTTTTTTAAAAAACTTATTTGCAGGTTGGAATTTGCTTTTTCCACTTCATACATGCTTCAGGCATAAAAACACCTTTAATTTTGGTAATGGTTCATGTTAAATGCTTAATACTAGACATCAGCATGATGTATAGTTATTAGGGGTCAATCTATTAAAAAACTTGATCAAATCATGTTAAATTTTTAAAAAAATATTTTATTTGCAGGTTGGGATTTGCTCTTTAACCTTCAGACATACTTCAGGCATAAAGATGCCTTCAATATTGGTAACTCGCAACATGCCTAGGTTCCCTCCACATTCTTTGGGCAGAGGGGACCATCTGTATGAACCAATTTTCCCCCTGATCTTTTTTCTTCAAGGAAGTAGGGAATTATTCTTTGAATTTGCCATTGTCAGGAGAAAAATAGAATCAAAATGGCCAATAAAATACCCAACTATGGTGTCAACCCAACTGAAAAACAAAGTTCCAAATTTTGAAAGCAATTAGAAAACAGGATTCACAACATTTGATGGACAAAGCTTGAGAATTGAAGATAGTCATTCAGAACTGCTTGCCTTCCAATATCTCTCATTCCTCAGCTTCACATGATGAAACCTTCACAGATCTGATAATGTTTGTGATGAGTCTTCGCAGCTGTCAATTGGGTTATCCTTTCTACTTAATTGCTTCAGTTATAATCTTGGAGTCCTTTTCAATTTCCAAACTTAAACTTATTCTTATTTTAACACCTATGATCAAAGACTTTGATAGGTTTTTTGAGCATTTGCAATGATTTCCACAGTATATCACAATTGGACAGTCTTGGCTATTTCTGAATATTTTTTGTTGAGCTGCTCTTGAGTTTCTCTTAGCAATGCCATCATAATTGAATTTTATTTTGACTGCTGCGAGGGCTTGCCATTTAACTTAGAGTCTTAGACTTTAGGGACTTTTCTTCTTTTAAGCCCTTTACCATTGACCTACTTTTTCTTTGTTGAAGTTAAAGAAGCTTCCTTTGAAATGGTGAGCAAATTGAGGAAATACCATTTAATCAACAATATACCTCAAATTTTCAAAAACTCCTCACTTGATACTGCCTTTTGATTTCATTGTGGGTTTAAGAATTGTCTCCTTGACTGTGTTGCTGGTTTGGGTTTGGGTTCTTTGGTATGACAAATTTTTCCCTAGGTTTGGTAGGGTGATTTTTTTCCTCTTATCATTTTTGCACCAACTAGTTGTGCTTAACTGAGTGGACAAAGGAGTATGTACTATATTTCCACTCAATTGAAGAAGAACTTGCAACCTGTTGTGATTGGAAACAAAGTCAATAATAAAAAATGTAATATATCAAGGATACACGGGGACACATCCCTTGCCATTTTGCAAGTGCACTTGTATCCGAGATGTGGGGATACCTTGGAAACATCCCTTGTTGTCCCCCAACTATCAATTCCACCTGTAAATGAGCCAAAAATCTGTGAGAAATGACTTGGAAATGTAGAAGATGGTTGGTTGTTCCCCTTTGAAAATGTGAAATTTTTAGGCCAGATTGAATTAAAAGTTTAAAAAATATTGTTTTGTCCCCATTCCACATTCAGCTTAAAAGGCACAAAGCATAGGCTCATTATGCATTGCAAACCATATTTTCACACCCCAAAAAAATTGCAGCAGCAGAACTGAATGAGGAAAAAAGTATTTTCTTGCTTGTTTAGAACAAAGGCAGTAGGGTGCAGCATCATTGAACACTAAGGAGAAGGGGGGCAGTAACAGATGTAAGGTGCATTCTCTTTCTTTATTTATTTTTCAAAGTTTCAAGAATTAAAATTGTTGCTTTTTTCCTCCATTTTTTGGTTTGCACTTGTACTCTAATTTTTTCACAAATAACAGGGGCAGCATAGTGACAGTAGTGAACATGAAACGAAATAAATAAATAGAAGGGTTTTAATTGGTGGTTCATCAGGGTGTGAGAGTGTTGTGGTTGAAGTAGGACAGCCGCATTGCTTGTTCGAGTGTCTTTCTACCCTCTTGAAACATTATGCAAAAGGCCTGTTCAAACCCTCAAAAGCATTTGTCCAATTTGTGACAATTATAGCAAAGACAAAAAGAAAAATTCGAGGGGGGAGGAGTAGAGTTTGGTTGTGTCATATTTGCAACAAGTATTTTAGAGGGAGTTACCTGAGGGTATATAGTCAGCCCTTGGGCATTACAAGACAAGGGGGTGAAGGTTTGTCCACAAATAAAGATAGTTGTGAAGGCAGAGGTTAAAAGATTGTTTATGGAGGGTGAATCAAGGTCTAAGGGTGTGCCAATGTTAGTAGACTCTACACAATTTGTTATGCCATCCATAGTTGCTAGTGGTATTGGTGATGTATCTACAAATGGAAAGAGAAAGGCTAGTGGTAGTGAGACTATGGATACCATTTTCAATTTGCAATCGTGAGAAGTGGTGGAGTGTTCCACTGCTAATTTTTTTTTTGCCCATGCCATATTATGCATGTTTTCCCTATTTCAAACAAATGTTCAAAGATACGATTTGTGTTGGCCCCTCATTTGTCCCCTTGGAGAACATAAGCTATGCACCACCCTCCTCAATAGAAAGTATTCTAAGGTGAATGTGGTGATGGAGGAAATGAGACACACTTGGATAAGGGAGGGTTGCTCTATTGTCATGGTTGAGTGGACTGATATTAGATGTCAACCACTCATCAACATTGTAGTCACAAGTTGATTGTTTAAGGAAGTGCAAGGATATAAACTTTTCTAGTTTTGGGTTTAAAAGTGGCCATAGAGGAGCTCGGGGCTTCAAATGTTGTACAAATGGTCACTTGTTTGACACGTGTGTGTAAATTAGTTGATATGATGATAGAGGGTGCTTACACGCACATCTTTTGGACTGTATGTTGTGTTCATGCATTGATCAATGCATTGAAAGACATAGGGAAGATTGGATTGGGTGAAGAGAGTGGTGGTGGAAGCTAGAGATATTTAGATAATTTGCAACCAGCATCCCTCACTTGCTCTCTTGTGTACTTTTTCAAGAAAGGAAATCCTCAAACTTGTGAAGACCAAATATGCTAATTACTTCATTTAATTAGAGAGGATGCTTGAGGTGCATGAGGCATTATAGTTGATGATGGTTAATTCAAAATGGACTAGATGGCCCGATGTAAGCACCACTAAAGGAAAAGTTGTGAAACAAAAAATCCTTGCTGACGATTGGTGGATCACTTTAAGGTAAGAGAATTATGATATTTTAATAAATTTGTTTATTTATTAATATTTGTAACTTGATAATCAATCTCATTCATATTTTGTATTTATAAGAAATTTGTGCAAAGTTCATAGAAGCCTACCAAATTTTATGCACAAAATAAAAGTGCTTCTATTCTCCATTACTGTTTAACCATATACATTACATATTTATAGGATTTTCATATCCTATAATGTAGGGAACCTCCTATACAATTCCCTTACATAGATAATTACGTGATAACAAATAAACAAACTATTAACAAATAATTTTGTATGTATACTAAAGACTAACAAACCTATCACATAGGATTTGTGAGTATGTTCAAACATATAACTAATGATGTAGTATTCCTAACAGTATTAGCATTCATTCATGGTCATTTGAGTCTTATAATTTTATTTTTTTTATGAAATTTTTGTTTGTAGATATGTTTGCTTCTTTTATCCATCTTGTATTAGATATGTTGATACAAACTTTCCTAGTTTTGAAGAGATTTATGAGATGTTTGATAGCATTCTTCAACAAATGAAACTGGCAAATTCATAGCATGGATTGTAATTTGAGATTATATGAGGAGCATATCAGGCCCATTGTGATGTGGTGGTGGAACATTATGAACACCTTGCTTCATATGACAAATTTTGCTCTAAATCCCAATGGTATGCACCAAGGGTTGGGATAGTGCCTCTTAATGATTAAGACATGAACAAAGGGTTAATTAAGGCTTTTTGAAAGATGTATTTAGATGAGGAGACAACTTTACTTTGAATGCAATGGCATGCCTTTGTTAATCTTCACAGTCCAACATTCAACAAACTAGAGGTAAGGATAGATAGAGATACATTAGCTCAATTTGACACTATTGGGTGGTGGACATGGCATGGCAAGGATACATTAGAGTTGAGGATGCTCGCTATTCGCCTCCGCTCACAAGTTGCCAATTCTTCAACTCTAAGGAGGAATTGGTCCATAGTTTAGTTCTTTCTATCAAGAGGAATAGGCTTACCTCATGATGAGTGGAGAAGTTGGTGGTAGTGCATAGTGCCTTGAGACTTTAGTATTGACAAACTCTAGCTTTATGGTGGGATGCTAATCTTGAGGACACCACACAAATTGATGAGGAGGAGATACATGAGGGATTGACGAGTGTTCCATTGGATGAAGCAACCTCTTTATTGATAATGGCTTAGATTTAGTGTTAGATTTTGATTTAGGTGAGGATGAGGTAGAGGCATAGCTACAGATTTTAGGTTGTCTACATTTGGTCATTTTGTACTTGTAGCCATTTGGCCTTTTCATTTTGTTGTATCATATAGATGCACCTTGGTAGTGAAAACTCAAATTGAAATATTAGACATTGAAAATTTCTTAATTTGTATGTTGACTCATGTGAATTCCCAATTCAGCTTTAATGTTTCATGATATGATTCTTTAATGTATATGATGAATGCCTTATATATGAATAATTGAAAATTTGTATATTTTAAAAAAATTTCTCAGTTTTTTAATTGTTATCTCTTGCAGGCCCCTAAAAGATTTTCTCAAATATTTGAGTGTCACTGTGCCATTGTCATGAATCAAACTGTAATGTCCATGAAACAATTCTTGCTAGAGAACACTGCAAGCTCTACTATCTCCAACATTCACATCATCCTTGTACAACTTATGAAATTTGATCACCTCTTTGAAAAACAACCTGACTTCATGAGGAAAAAAAAAATGTGTATGACTCACAACAACATAGATGCAAACTTCTAAAAATTTCGTGATGAGAGCTTGAAGAGTCTCCTTCCTCTCCCAATTAGTATTAGACAAGGAATGCAGCTCACTCTCAAGATGATCCTTTTTGATTTGATGATGCATGAAAATATCCACAAGCTCCCACCAAAACTACTCACCACCATGTTTGTGTTGCACCACTTGGCTCCTCCTATGTAATGAAGAATCTGGAATACCGTAATCTTGAGTTCTAATAAACCCCTCAATGATATGGCAAGCTATATTTCTCAAAATATAGTGCAAATCAGATCGTGTATGGGTTGGAAACAAGCTGCAACAGTCACAAATCACTTGGAAGATCACCAAATCAGAACTATGATTGTTGAAATATTTGTTCCCATCAGTTGAAATTTTTTATCAACATTGGCTAGTGATAAAATGTCTATAAAATGTGCAAACTTGCAGCTGTTCATGACTGATGACAGCAACTCATGATCTGAGATTAGCAAGACCAACAATATGACTATGATATAGCAGTTGCAATACTGAAACTTGCAAAAACAAAAAATGTGAGCAATGTAGAGACCGAAAACATCCATATAAAGATTGAAAATTCTTTGTTAGCAATCATAAACTGAAAAACAATCCTTCCCATGACTGAAAACACTTGCATATCCACTTGTATGAGTGTAACTGAAATAATATGGTGGCTGATAATGGTGATAACAGCAGCACTAGTGATGGCAATTTGGTTCATAGCTGTTCTTGTTATGTTCCCTCTTTTGGGTAGTAGCTGATCATCAACAATTGCTCCCCTCCTTCCTTGGGGGTGAATCTTTGCACAACCTTCCAAGTTTGATGCTACCTCACCATGCTTTTGTTGCACTACTTGATTTTTTTGTAAACTTCTCCTTGAGGTCTCCATGTGATGCTCATGACTACCTTGATAAGATAGTTGTCTTGACACACAACTCCCTTCATCTTGAATCCCTTCTTAACAATGAACTTCCACAATTAATGTAACCAATGCATGCCAACAACTATACTCTAAGTTATCGGTTCTGGTATGAGCGTGGGTATGTGTATGAGTACTTAGTAGTTAGTACGGTGGTATGACACATTTTTTCCTTGGGTACGAGTATACACACACACACACACATGTATATATGTATATATGTATGTATGTATATATACATATATATAATATACGTATTTATTTTGTTAAAATTATATGCTAGGTTACGGATTAGTACTTACCGGGCCTCGAACGGGTTCAGTTACGAGCAGATGCGGATTACCACCTTTGTGTCTGTGACAGGGGTACCGGAAGCCAGCGTGCGAGAGGCTGACCGAAGTCACGACCCGCCAAAAGTGGGCCCAAAAGTGAAAAAAAAACATTTTTTTAATTTCTATTTTACCTTAAAACCCTAAAATGACCCAATATGAGGCCTTTCAAGACTAAAACATTTCATTTTTACCTCTCATTTTGCTCTCTCCATTTTTTGTGTCCATCTTAGCATTTTGAAGGGAGGTGATTGCATTTGAAGGAGATCGATTGTGGAGTGGCAAATAGCTTCTACAAAGGAGATTTAAGTGTTCAAGGTATGCATTTAAACCCTATTCTTCAATCTTTTGATGAATTTTTTTAAGTTTCTTAGTTTTTGATGAATTTTTTCAAGTTTGTGAATAAGTTTTTCAAATATATATTTTTTTTTTTCATTTTTTTTTAGAGATTGCAACAATGGCCAGTAGTCAAAGTTCAGTGGGTGGGGATGGAAGCCAAAAGTTCAAAATTGATAAAGGATCTCCTTTATGGAGACATACCACACGAATTTCACAAATTCCTGGAGGTGGGGGTTTGTTTGGAAGTGTAATTTTTGCAATGTACAATATAATAGCTCCTACTACCGAGTGAAACTTCATTTTATGGGCCCTGGTGGTAAAGGGATTAATATGTGTGTGGGCCCAGATAAGAAGGGGTTTTCTGCTGTACAAATAGCAGCATTTATAAAAGAACAAGAAGATGCTGACAATTCCATTGCAAGAGGAAAACAAACTAGTTATAGTTCCGGAAAGAAAAAAACAACATTACCCACTCATCAGATAGTTAGGCCCTCTAGACATCCCTTCTTGTCTATACCCTCTACGGAAGAAGAAGATGAAGAACCAGAAACCACCACCCCCAAGAGAGGTCCATTAGAGAAGGCATTTAAAATGGAGGCAAGAGATATTGCTGAAGAAAAAATTGCACGTTGCCTCTATGCCAATGGTCTTCCATTCAACTTGGTGAGATCACCATATTGGAAGGACATGGTGTCAACAATAAATAGTGCACCTCCTGATTTCACAAGTCCTGGGTATAAAAAGGTGCGTACCACCTTATTGCAAAGAGAGAAGAAATATGTAGAGGCCCAACTAAAACCAATTAGAGATTCTTGGGTTGAAACAGGTGTATCTATTGTTTCCGATGGATGGAAAGATTGCAAAAACCGTCCATTGATTAATGTTATTGCAGTGTCCCCCAAGGGGGCAATGTTTTTGAGGGCGGTTGACTGTGAAGGGCAAGTGAAAGATGCAATGTTCATTTCCAGGATTCTCATTGACTCCATAGAGATGGTGGGTAGTGAAAATGTTGTCCAAGTAGTTACGGACAATGCAAAAGTTTGCAGGGCTGCAGGTGCTTTGGTAGAGGCCAGATATGAGCACATCTTTTGGACACCGTGCACCGTACACTCCCTCAATTTGGTGATGCAAGCAATTGGCACCCAAATAGAGTGGGTGAAAGAAATATACCAGGAGTCTGAGGAGATCCAGATGTTTGTGACAAACCACCATATGTCACAAGCAATTTTCAGAACTTTTCAACATTGGAATTGTTGAAGGTAAATTTTAAAATTTAATTTATTTAGTTTCATTTATCATTTATGTCATGTTTTACATAATTGAATAAAATAATTTTTTGCATTATTTACATATTTTAAATGTGTTATTAACTTACTATTAACATGTTCTTAGGTTGCCGAGACCCGGTTTGCATCTCACACAATTGTTCTGAGACGACTTGTGAAGGTGAAAGATGCATTGAGTCAAATGGTTATTAGCAACCAATGGAGTATATGGAAGCAATCAAATTCAGAGAGGGCCCAAAAAGTCAAGGCATTGATCTTGAATGACGATTGGTGGGATCGTGTGAATTATGTATTGGAATTCACCGAACCTATCATGTCTATGCTTCGGTTTGCTGATACAGATGAACCATGCTTGGGGGATGTCTATGATAGCATGGACACAATGTTGGAAAAAATAAAAATAGAAATACAAAAAAAAGAGAATGATCCTGAAGACACCTTGTACAAAAGGGTGGAAGCAATTGTTCTTCATCGTTGGAACAAGATGACAACTCCATTGCACCTCCTTGCATATGCCCTATCTCCGAGGTACTATACCACTGAAATACTTTCTATCCCAGGGAGAATACCGCCATATAGAGATGGTGAAGTTGCTAATGGGTATAAGACGACATTTAGTAGAATGTTCAGTGATCCAGAAGTGCATGCAAGTGTCATGAGAGAATTTGGAATGTTTGTCACAGGAAAATCAAAAAATCATAATGCTTCTGTTGCTAGAGACCAATACAAAATGGATGGTCTTACATGGTGGTACCTCCATGGTCAAGATTATATGTACCTCCAACCTCTTGCAATCAAGATCCTCTCACAAGTAAGTTTTTTTTTTTTGCCACTTGTATTGTAAAATTTAACACTTAACATTCTTGAATTTATCTTGCATTATTTTATTTTATTTTTAATTTTGTTGGTTTTCTCTCCAGGTTGCAAGCTCTTCTGCCGCTGAACGGAATTGGAGTACATACTCCTTTATCCACTCAGTGAAGCGTAACCGGTTGGCTGCAAAAAGAGCTTGAAGACTTAGTGTACATTCATTCCAATTTGCATCTTCTGTCACGTAAGGATCCTCAATATGGCAGGGGGCAGCGAGGCTTTGGGATGTAGCACCCGAGTCTACTGACTTGGATGCAACCATTCAGGATCTTGCTAGAGCCACTATGGATGATGTGGGTGATATTGATGACATATCACATGGTGTTGGATCCGCTTTGGGTTCAAATGATGATGATTTTGAAGTTGAAACCACTCAAAATCCAAGTCATGATGATTCTGACAATCCTTTTGATGATTGATGAGCACATGAACAATGAACATTGAATCATGTTTCAATGTTTCATGAACTACATTTTGTAATTAAGTAATTTTATTTGAATATTTTTCAACTATCAATTGGCATTTAATATTTATCTTTGGCATTTGGCATTGATCAATGATCAAGTATCATACTATGAAATGATTTAGTTTTACAATTCTCTATATTTCTCTTATTTTTTTGTATATATAATACATATATATAGATTTATAATATATTAAATTATTAATATATATATATATATACACGTACCCATACGTACCCAAACCCCTAAAAAAAATTTGCTCGTACCCACGTACCGGGTCCCCGAACCCGAACCCGTCCCCGAACCCGAACCGGTAACTTAGCCTTGTAGTAAAAAATGGATGAGGGGATTTGAAAGGAATTCTCCAGTGTATTCTTGTAGCTATCGGAGTTGAATGTTAAATGAAACCTACTACATTGTATCTGTTTTAGAAGTATCTTCTTTGACTTGAAATGGTACTCTCTTGCAGGTCAGAAATGGCAATATAAACAAAGTTTTGGTGTTGATAACAGTACTTGGCAGTGTTGGTCCTCTCACAGTTATTCTAGACTCAAACGCTACTTCCAGTGAGGTGATAAAGCAAGCTTTGGAATTGTACTCAAAGGAAGGACGACGACCTGCACTGGACCTCACTAGCTCCAATTTTGAGCATCGTTATTTGCAAGAACCTTCAGAAGGTGAGTGGATTTTAAAGTCATTTTCATTTTTCTAACTACATAATTGCAGAATTCTTTGTATTTTCAATTCTGAAAGAAGGAAAATTCTATAGGGTAGAACACTTTTTGAATTTTAGAATCTTTGGCTTGTATTTCCATATTATGAGGTAAAATAGAAATATTATTTGTTAATTTGAAAATAAACTCTTTTTAATACTCATAGATATTGCAAATTTATGGCTTTTAGGTACAATTCTTATAGCAAATTGAATAATGTATTTTATAATTTTGAATAATTAATGAATAGAATAGTGATCAGTTAGCCAATTGGTGAAAAAGATCTGTAAAATTGTTTGTAATCTGAAACCATATTTGAGATGGATATCCCATTTGCTTATTGTTTAATTTTTTTTTTGTTTTTGGATATCTCATTTGCTTATTCAACCTAATAGACAAGGGCTTCTCAGTAGCCTGTTTCTGCCATTCTTGGACAAGCTGTAGAGCAGTTTTTGCATTACGACATGCCATAAAAACATGGGCACCCGCTTTTGCAAGCTCTCTGAAAACAAATCAATAAATAAAAAAGTTAGTGTTGTAAGCAATGAATAAATTGATAACAACACATATATTGTACATGCTCTTATAAGAGAGACGGCCTAAATCTAAATACCTTGTTGTATGTAGTCCAATCCCACTGGTAGCCCAATCCCACTGGATTACATTTGTAGTATTTTTGGTAGGGAATCAATACAAGATCCAATTGTACATTCTGTTGCAACAGAAGAGTTGTTTGTTTTCTAGGGTTTGCCCATTCTATTATTGGGATGAAATGTAGTACTTAATCATTTTTCTACCAGGAAGAAAGTCTCAAGGATCCTTGAATATGTGAGTGATCATTACATGTCTGAGCAAAGCACAGGCAATCATCTCATGGCTGATCTTGTAGGTTACTTGTGACTTATGAAGGTTTTCAAAATTTTCTTTACATTTTTTGGGATCTCTGTGGTAGCTTAGCTTCTACAGCCGTCTGATAATCAGAAGGACACGATCTAATGTGAGTCAACAACATTGACATTTTTTTGATATCAATCCCAAATTGAAAAGGAAGGCTAGTTTAAATTTTAAATGCCCAAATCAGATTTTCTGATTCTAAAATACAATTTTGACAACCACCAGACAAAGGCATCGTCTACACTGAGACCATTTCTCTGTGATGGAATAATGAGTACAACAGATGAAAGTAAAAGAGAGCCTCTTTTCTTCACGGGAGATACCAATCATGCAGTTCCTCAAGACAAGAGCCCTTTTAAGGACATAGAACTCGTCAGATTCATTCCTTAATGGAACGAATGTCCAGTAGTTTAATTTGGATGTAGACAAGAAGAATAATAATTTATGCAAACGTAAATTCGTGTATCAGACACTCATCAGATGTACGAAAAGGTTTTTAACAGTTGAAATAGTAGAATGCATGTAGACGACTACATTTGAGGAGAACCCATTGCGTTGCCTTGAGACTAAATAAAGAGGGAAATACTGCATAGTGTTGAAATACCCCGTAAGGCAACATTAATCACACTGTTCATTTGTTGATCATCATAGACAAAACAGCTCCCCGTGTGACGTATCCATACATTTCAAGGTTGGCTGAAATGTGACATTCGATTGACTAATTTTTTATAGACACTAGTGATGTAGGCAAATCATTAATATTCTCACAAGTTACTGCTCACACTTTTTCATAGCATTTTTAAGACCGCCAATAAACAATCAAGCAACATAATCTCACATTTTGTAAATTGTCAAAGCCTCATAGGCATATTATCAAAATAATTTGAAAATGAATATGAAGGATCTGCAATTCAATCCATCACTCTCTTCTTTTTTCTCAAGAATTTTCAAAAATGATCACATAGTCTGATTCGAAATTCGAAATGTTGATTAAAAATATATACAATTTTTTGACACTGTTCATAAATGATCCGAAATGTTGATTAAAAAATATACACAGTTTTTTGATTCTGTGTTGATATATGATCCGAAATGTTGATTGAAAAATATACATAGTTTTTTCACATTGTTTCATATCGCGACAGTTTTTTAATCTGAAACAAGCAATATCTTGGAGGGGAATGTGTCCATGCATTTGAGTGACTTTTATAATCCGACACAAGCAAGATTTTGGAGTGGAAAGCATCTCATCCATCCGAGTGATAGTTTTTTTTAATTTTTGTTATTGATTTACTGACAGACCACATTCTCATTGCTGTTGAGGTTCTCTTTTATGCTTTGGTTTAAATTTCCTAAGTGGTGTTTTGACTCATCATCGTGTAGCTTATATGTGAGAAACTGGTGTTATTTTACTTCTAATTGAAGGTTCTTGATTGTCAAATTCATTAATTGAGAAAAACCACTGTTCATTTCCATCAAAAACATCATGTTGTGTATAATCTCTCATATTAGGCTTAATGGATTGCAGAGGGAAGAATTATATTTCATATTCTCCTTTAGTCTACAATCCTGTGTCTTCATCTCCTTTGTGTTATTTTTTCACCATATTAGTCTATAATTTCTCTCCGGCTGTGTGTTAATTTTCTCTTCAGGTTATATTAGAATGGGAGAAGGCTAGGTGTCATTTATTATTGTTGGATAGGAAGTGGTCTTGATTTACTAATTAATGTTGTGCAGAGGCTGCTAGATGCTTAGATTTGGCTATTAATCTCTTAATGGATGTAGGAAGATTGTCGATGGCTATAAAACACTGCAAGGTAGTTCAATGCTTGAATTGGGTGTGGGATGACCTAATCATTTGAGGTTGTCAAAGTTTGACTTTGAACTAGTTCAAGGATTCTTATGATAATATGTTTGATATGTTGTTAACACTACAAATTTCTTGGTTGGATGTATTGTATATAGGCATTCATTGCAGAAGATGTATGGTTATTTTGTGAGTATCTTTATGATGATCAGGTTATGAGTAAATTTACCTATTTGTTTTAGATAGGGATCTTTATTGAAATTCAAAATATTGTTTTCTACACGAAATTGGTGAAATATATGAAGCTGAAGAAAATTTGGAACTCACTTTGGAATAATTCGAGCAAGTTGTAGAGCTCTATCAAGGTGAAGAAGTTACTTACAGCTAACTAGTGCCAACTTGAAGTTGCACAGTTTGCAGCCCACCTTGAGCAGTAAGTTAATATGAAAGAAAATATTTGTAAAAGTTTTTGGGATCACATATTTTCACTTTTGGGCTATCAAATGACCATAGTGCAGTGGCTACATATAATTGGATTTTTTTTTAGGGTTTGATTTGTAGATTTATTATTTTCAATTCTACATATAATTGGATTTTTTGGGGGGTTTGATTTGTAGATTTATTATTTCCAATTCACGTGTAGAGACTTGTGGATTTGTGGTTCTTTAAACAAATGATGCAAATGGATTTACTTGTTAAATCTAATATTGTTTGCCTGTAGGAAAATTTTTCTTTCACCCTATTGGTTATCTTAGAGGAAGAATTCAGCTCCCTCCAGAATCGTATCAAAATCTCGAAAGATTGTGCTATGCTTAAGACAATTTGTAAATCCTATCATTCATCAATAACAAAGTACAGGATCCAGTGGATTGTTACAATGAAAGGTTATCAGCCTTTGAGAGGACTAGACATAGACACACAAGAAGAAGAAAGTTGCCATTCTAAAGTAGAATTGTCTAGTCCAGACAATGGACTCAACTCATTGTCAAGCTACCTTGCCATGCTCGAAAGAGTTATGTCAGTAGTTGGCTATATTACATTGGATTTTAGGGATATGGTTGGTCATAATAGTCATTCAACTTGCTCCATCTTTCATATGTTATGATGTACATGTTGCTCATGATTGTATGAACACTGTTATAAACTATAAAATAAAAAAATACAAGTATTGGCATTAACTCTTTTTGAATTCGAATTAGGGTGCATTATTTTCTTTGTTTTTTTATGAACATTATGCTTTGCGTATTCAACAACTGTTCATTGCTCCCAACTTCAAAATCTTTGATAATTTTTGTCATAATATTTCCACAGCGTTTGGAAAAATAAAAATAAAAATTCCAACAAATAGGACAATGAGAATTTGAAAACACTAAATGTTGAAAACCACATTTAAAATAAATTGTGTTTTTTTTAATACATATTGTCTCTAATCCCAACTATTGTCTTAAAGAGACAAATGTGAAATTGTCTCTAAAGAGACAATATTTTTGTTTCATTTTGTTTTTATAGAGATAATTTTTTAAGACAATAATTTAAGACACTCGTTTAAAGACAATATTTAAGACAATATTTAAGACAATAAATAAGTCTTTTTTTGTTTCAAGTTAAGACAATTTATTCAAAAATTGTTTTAAACCCCCCCACTATGTAATAGCGAACATAGATCCAAGGTTTGCAGACTGAGTACAATTGGAAATGGCCACGGGGATCGACCCTACTAAGTTGTTGATATGAAGACTAGTTCAGTTTAGCTGACTAAGCATGCCCAACTCAGCAGGAATACCGCCTTGCAGTCTATTTTCAGCCAAATCTATGGTGGTTAAAGAGGACAGGTTTCCTAAGAAAGGTGGGATAATACCTGTCAATTTGTTTCTTCCTAATAACATGGTATCTAAATTTGAAAGAAGACTAAATTCAGATGGAATGCTTCCACTTAAATTGTTACGAGACAACCAAAGAATTCTCAAGCGAAATAACCTTCCAAGTTGATATGGAATATGGTCCTCGAAGCTATTATTAGAGAGATCAAGTACTCTAAGGTAAGGTTTCCGAGGAAGGGAGAGATAGGACCAAGTAATTCCATACTTGTGAGATTCAAGGAAACTACACGCTATCGACGAGAAGAGTAGGTAATAGCAATCCAATTGCAGAAGGTGTGATTGGGAGACCAATAGAGGAAGGAATTAAATGGATTGATAGAGATAGCAGCTTTGAAAGACATGAGAGCTTCTTCATTAGAATGATAAGAAGACTTCGCCATATGAGGAGGCAGCGCAGAGAGACAAAAAGAGTAGCAGAGGAAGCATCATCATCTTCATTCTTAGCTTAGCTCGCGCAAACACCCCGAAAAGAAATGAAATACTTGGTATGGTGGTTGGGTTCAATTTTATCTTCATCTTGACCAAGCATAAGATGTTCTCATAAAAATGAAATACGATTATAACGTGGAGCACGTGGGTACCGCTTGAAAGATGCAATGAAGGCTTGGGAAAAGATTACTTCAAAAAGAGAGATATGCGTAATCATATTTAAATCTCCATTTATGTTGAGAATTAAAATAGTCATTTTTATCATCTTTCGATTTTCTAATTCATAGACATATTTAAAATTTAAGTTAAAAAAAATCAATAATAAGAATTGGTCATAATTATTATTGATTTTTTAAGAAATTATATAAGAAATAAGGGTTTAAATTTTAGATTTAAATATTAAATATTAGATTATTTTTTAATTTATTTAAATTGGTGGTTATAAATATTATTTGTGTTGTTAATTAGTTGTTATGGTGAACTTTCTTTCATGTTATTAGATTGTCTATTATTGACAAATGATTTTTAAGATGTTAATTTTTTTAATTTTTTTAACAACATTTGTTCATGTTATTTTGATGGTGCCACCTACTCCTCTAGTACAAAAAAATATTTCTACTCTCTACTCCATGCTCATAGGAGATGTGAGGCTATATTACCGCCAACAATCATCACAACCTCTTGTGGAATCAAAATATTGCTTTGTTGTAGGTTGTTTTATAACATAAACATAAAAGTATGGAAAATTAAGTTATCATCCTTCATTAACAAAAACTAGAATACCCCTTTGACATTTACATTAATACTAGTAACATTACAAAATAAGAGTGGTTTAAAACTATCATCTCTCTCACTCTATCTAAAAGGTGAATATATGCACCTTTATTTGGGACGTCTCTCTTCAAAGCTTGTATCAATCACTCCTCAATCTTGCAACTCAATCTTCCTTCACATCTATATTCTTCTCTTTCTTATTGTAACCCACTTCTTCCTTTGGTACTTCCTACCATGCAATTTGTCTATGCTCTTTCTCACATACCATACTTGTAGTGTATATTCTAGTAGAAAACAAAATTGTTCTCATATGATGGACTAGAAGCCTCTTTCACATTATCTCCCATTTATGGCCTTCTAATTTTTCTTCCCTCTTATAAGTAGCTCTCATCTTCCATATCTATGCTACCAATACCTTAAATTTTATCAAAATCATGTTCAAATGGTTCTAGCATCTAATTTAATCTCTTATTCCACATATATCTCCCCATGTAATTCCTCTCTCATGTCATGCACCTACTTATTCCCTCAAAACTCTCATTTTCACTTATTTATGCTATATGTCACTACCTCCTCCAAACTCCCTCAAAAATTAACTTTGTTTTGTTGAGTGCTAAAATGGACCTGTTAAAATTTTGAATCATCTACATGTTAGATTTTTAACTCTTTCCTCTCTACTTAAACCTCCTATTTGGGTGCTAAAATAGACATATCCAATGATGGGGGCATCCCTGTTTGATTTAAAAATTGAATGTCTTCATGTTTCTCTTGGTTGTACATAAATGCTTTAGCTAAAACAAGTGAATGGTTCCTTCTTTCTTAATAGTCAACAAAAGATTCAAATTGTAGACTAGTGACAATTTTCTAAACTTTGGAAAGCAACATAGAAGTTTATGCTGATATGGACCAATACCATGTCCATATATCATACTCTTGGAATTACAAAAATTGTGAACCCCTGCTTGCAATCAAAATTAAATTTGCTAATTCCTAATTTATGCTTTTGTAAATAGACTTCTAGATAAGCACTTTATATTTTATTTCTCCTTTATACCTTAAATACAAGCCAAGCCACCTATTCTCTTCATCAATCTATTTAATATGATGTCAGATCTCCTTCATATATCTAACATCCTCGATGATAAAAGATAAATCGTAAATGGCTCCAACTTTAACTAAAAGATTGAATTCTTATTAACACCACACAATGACTCACCCTTTACTATAGTGGGAGAAATTCCAAAGCGACTACCATCCTCAAGTGGATAACGCGCATCACACGGAGCAGGTGGGTATCGCTTGCAATTTTTTGACATCACACTAGGATTTCACATGACAGGAAGTTGGGCGCCAATCGAAGGTCAATGCGTGAATTTCCCGCTGGCTTGCGAGTGTCATGGCGGACAAAGAATGGTTGAGAGGCGCAGGAGATTTAGCCTTCGGTCACGTAGACTGAGTCGTGTGACTGTTTGGGTCAGCGTTGGTCGATCACATGAATTGACTCTCATAAACAGATAATGTTAGGGCTAACATCATCTTAGGGTTAGGTCAACTCTAGACTAAAAGGGCGATCGACATTTAACCTGCTTGAGTTTGGAGGACGGTTAAACTGTTTGCATGGGGATGTGCCATGTCAGCTTTCCATTTGCCAGGTTACCATTCACTTTACGAGTGGATAAGAGTTATTTCTTAAATATAGTGAGGAGTTTCTTTGCTATTTATCACATTATTAGTTCTCTTATTTAATCAATACAATTTATTATTAAAAAAACTTATTTGGGGTAGTATTTGTTCTATTTATAAATAATATTTAATAATTTAACATTAATTTAATAATATATTTAGTTTTACATTTTAAAAAATTGTCATAGTTGGTAATATTGAATTGTGTGTTATAAATAAATTTATTTGAATTGTTTCATAATAGTAAGTGTTGGATGTTCATTTTTATATTAAAGGAGGGAAAGGGCCTTGATCTCAATGGTTCGACAAAATAGAAAGCACAAAATAGAGGCCCAACCATCTTAACCAGCAAGAAACCAACCAAAAGAGGAGGCACACAAACCTCAAAGAGGCATTAAAACATTAGAAAAAGCCCACATGCATAACAAAACAAGCACGCAGGCTAGAGACAAGCGAGAGAACAACAACAAGAAAAAAGAAAATAACTAACACCAATAATCCTTAGGGCTACTGATTAAGTCTGAGTCATTTTTGAGAGAGTCCTTTTAATCTTTCTCCTCAATGTTGACCATGTTGCTCATCCTCTGTGCATCATCCTCATGGTTCTTTCCCATCTTCTTCTTAAGTTTCCTAATCTTTGATTTGCTTGAAACAATACCAAAATAGCTTGTTGTAGAATCCCATCAGTTATAGAAATAACTTTTCCTATAGCATCTTCCACAGCTATAACCCTATGCTTCATATTATCATAGTCACAATTTAACTCAACTCTCGTAACACAACTTTACAATTTTTTAATTTGGTCTTTTATGTTTTGTAGAGGCTCAGTATTAGTCTTTTCCTCTCTTTCGATTTCCTCCATCTCCTCATTATTATTGAATTTAACAACCTCCAGCCCCATATCTAAAACATTCATTTCATCTTCATTAGGCTCCTCAAAAATCTATGCCTCCTCACTTTTAACATCTTCTTCCTCCACACTGGCTTCTTCATCATCCTCTTCTTATGAAATATATTTTGGGTTATCCTCTTCATAATCGGGGAGGAACTCTTCATAAGAGGAGTTAAGCCCCTCCTCCTTAAAGGCCCAATTCTTGCCTTTTTATCATTACCTTTGTTCTATTGACCAACATGGGCTAACTTGGTGGACCTCCTCTCTCTCAACCCATCACTCGAATTATTCTTCTAGTTGGGCTCAACATCATCAAATATCTCAATAGTTTCTTCCACAACCCCCTCAGAGCTAGGGACACCCACCTTTTTCTTTTTGGAAGTGAGAGGGGTAGGAGGGGTTTTCCTTTTTGGGGAGTGGCATTCAATAGCTCATCTTTAAGAGGGGGAGTTGGGATAACAACAGAGTTCAGAGACCCCTTTTTGGACTTAGATCTTGCACCTAAAGGAGGGGTTTTTGGGGATGATAGAGGTTTATTTTCAATCAACTTGATTTCCAGAGGTTCGACAAAGGAGGCAGGGTTTAGTTGAGGGGTGGTAGAGAGCACATATTTGTAAAGATTAAGGATTCACCCCTGATGAAGAGGTGGAGAAGTAACTTTAGCAATGCATGAGATCAGTGAAGAAGGCAGGTAAAAAGGAATATTAATTCTTTTATTATGGCGGATACGATTCAGAAAGGAAAAATGGTAACCATGAATTATCCTAAATCGACCTTCTAAGGTGAAATAACACATGATATGGTGGCTAACTAGACTATAGGGCACAAACATCTTCTCCTTGTCAAAATTGTTTTGGAGCATCACAGGTTTTTCTACCTCTTCAGAAAACTTATCCATGAACCTTTGATACTTGCCATTGCTAACTTTAGCCACTTTAATTCCTTTACATTTTGAGCTTGTCACATACGTAATAAGTCAAGTGGTCACCTCAAAATGGATTCCCCTAATAGAGACCTTACCACCTTTCCAAGAGTTGTAGAATTTAGAATTTAAGACATCACCATACCCTTGCATGGACTAGAAAAAGTTCGTGAAGCTAGCCTCCTTGAAAATTTTCCAAAGTTCAACATTCTGCTTAAGAGGGATGCAAGAAAGGGGTTCATAATATTTTCTAGGGCCACCCATATTTTTTGCAAAAATCTTCCTCAACAAACAAAGAAAGACCAAGGAACCAGATAGCTTAAATCATAGAGAGGGAGAAAAAATGTTTATACTAAGAAAACAATCCCTTGTCAAAAAGGTTGTCACATTTAAAGGGGAGAAAACATAATTCGTGGCAAGAGTCTAGCTAATAATAACATTTTCTTGCAAAATGATCCACATGTTAAAGGTACTGCACTTGATAGAAAGCTCATGCATTTTAATTATCCTCAAAGGGATGGGAAAGGACTTAAGACTTGTGTTTCCAATTTGAATGTCATTCATTTCAATTATTACATATCTTTCCTTAAAATTGATAAGATTTTGTATAGTCGTAAAATTGCACCGTCTGTAATTTCACATACATTCTTGTACCCACATTAGCGTCCATTCCCTTAGCGTCTTGAGTAGGGTCATTTTAGCCATTGCATCAGACTTTTTCCCTCTCAGGATGCTCCAACACCCCTTTTCAGCAGCTACCCTCGCGTGTGAGCTTTGCATCGAACCTTGTGTTTTTCCCATTCATGTTGTTTTGTAGCGTGACATGTCTAGACACTAGCGCGCCAAATGGACGTCTACACGCCGCGCTAGCATCCTGTGACATTTCAATGATCAAACAGTTGTATCCAAGCATGCTTGCCACTTGTCCTCACCTTTTGTCAGTGGCAACGGCCCGGGACGCCTTGTAACAGCTGGATAAGCTTCTTTTACCTCCTTAAAAGCAGTCTTTTCACTCCATTTGCACCCTCTAATTTCTTCTAGCTCCATTCTTCCAACTTCTAGCTTCATTTCTTCTACCATCTTGCTCTTGCTTGCACAACTCCATTGCTTGCTACAACAACATTCTCCAAAGCTTTCACAACTTTTTTTGTAACACTCTTGGCTCTTGCAGCTTCATCTCCCTTATCTCATGCTTGTGAGCATCTTGGGGTTCCATATCCCCCTTCCTATTGCATCTACATTTTGTGATATAGGTTCTCCTCCTTGAGTGGGGATTGTTTTTATCACCTCTTTTGTGATAGGAGTTCTCCTCCTCGAGCGGGGTTTGCTTTTATCACTCACACTTGGTGGTGCGGGTTCTACTCCTGAGCAGGTTTTGCTTTCACCACACGCTTTTTCCATTTCTCTCTCTCTATCTTCTTGGCTGTTCGTGGAGGTGGGAACACCAAAACAGGGGTTTGATTGAGGAAAACCCCTATACAACCCCAACATTCTCTCTAGATATTACGCATGCAGGTTTTGAAGACATTCATTTGCTGGAGGCTTCATTACTTGGATTGTTGTGAGCATCTTCTTTCCTTTCTTCTCCTTATCTTTGTCATTTCTACTTCACTTCATTTCATTTCTATCATTTTCTATTACTTTATTATATTCTGTAAATTATCAATAATCATAGTAGAAGTAGTCATTTAGGAATTCTCTGTGATATTCTCGCTTTTTGGTTCATACGAGACGCTAGCACGTCGCACCATCGTATGTTTCCCGCGTTGTCGTCCTTTGGCCAAAATCTTGTTAGTTTGTCCAGAGAATCTTCGTGACTTGCTCTTTCAGATTCTGAAACTCTCGCTACTGTTCCTGAGGTATTTTAGGACAGTTCACCTTGTGAGGCTCTCTGAATGGAGAGAACTCGTGAGTAGCAAATCCCCCTTCTCTACAGATTTGAAGGATGATATAACAACTTTTTTGTGTCTTTAGGAGGAAAGATTATAAGGACAACTCTTCTCTCAAATTTATGGCTTAATATCTCTAGATATCTATCTATTATGCATTATCTGTTACATTGGTGGTTGTCATTGCACCAAAAGATCAACCTATTAATGCTCGATACAACCACAAGATTTATACAAGATCCATAGGAGGCATTTAAGCCATGTCACAAACCCAAGCACCGTGTTGAACAAGGAGACCAAGGGACACACCATCTTGCAACAATCCCCCCCAGCACAAGCGAGGGGTTCAAACCTATGACCTCAACTCTAATACCAATTGTTACATTGCTGGTTGTCATTGCACCAAAAGATCGACTTGTTAATGCTTGATACAACCACTAGATTTATACAAGATCCACAAGAGGCAATTAAGCCATGTCACAAACCCAAGTGCCGCACTGAACAAGGAGACCAAGGGACACACCATCTTGCAACATTATCCAATCTCCATACCTTTCCAACAAGTAATATTCATATCCTCACCAGAACAATTCATGTTTTTCTCCCATCCCATAATGTGAAGAGGAAAAATGTTTGTCGATAAATTTAAATAAATGATTAGCATCATATATCTTTTTATCTTAGAGTGCAAGCCCAACTAAATCATTATTACACATAGTAAACTCTCTTCTAGTTTCAATCCTTTCATTAGAAAAAACTTCTGATTTATGTGGGATTTGGTCAAACCTCCAACAGGCCCACTTAGGGTTAAAAATTCCTTCATTGGAAGCAACATCAAGCACCTTATTACCTTCCCTATAGGGATGGGTTATCTTGAACTGAAGGAAATTTGCAATCAGATTTTTGCAATCTTCCATCATGCCTCTTATCATCCATGGCATTGCAGAAGTTACTTTCAAGATGTCAATGATCAATTCATAATTTCCTTCAATAATGACTTTGTCAAATCCTTTCTCTTTTAATCTCTTGACACCTCACCACATCATTGTAGCTTCAACAATATTGTTAGAGCAGATCTTGATATTTTTGGCAAATCCTTCAATAAGGATACCATTGTGGTTTCTAATCACTCCACTGCAACTACCATGCCAAGATTACCTTTAGAATAACCATCAAAATAGTCTAGCCTTCGTCAGAAGGAATCCAATCGGTTTCTTTCCTACAAAACAAATTTACCTAATTTATTTGGGTTAAGTCATGCTTGATTCCCCACAATTTTTTAATTTTGATTTCTCCAAAAGAATGTAACAATTTGGAGAGCTGAGAATTTACCAAATTTATATTTTCTTGCAAATGCTTTTTTTTTACTAAAAACACCTCCATGTTTCTTTTTTGATCCATAAAAAGTATGTTGTTTCTTTCTTTCCATAGCCCCCAAGAAACAAAAGGAGGGATTTGTCTCCATAATTCAGCTATAATGGGATGGGAGAAAGGATGATTTTTCTAATTGTTAACTAAATCATTAATGGTGAAAGGAAAAAAACAATTAACCAAAAGAGTCTTTGGGAATTGCTTCCATACTTCGATTGAGAAGGAGCAATTCAAGAAAAGGTGATCTATGTTCTTAACTTCTTCAAAGCACAGGGAGCATCTATTAATAAATTCAAATCCACATCTATTAAGGTTGTCTAAAGTAATAATATTTCCATGATCAATAGCCCACTAGAAGAAATTAATTTTATGTATGAGTTTAGGATTCCAAACCTGCTTCCACTCAAAGTCACTAGTAGGAAGGAGAGGCTATTACAACATAACATAAGTTTATTTGATTGAGAATAGGCTAGAAGGAACACTATACCAAGTTCATTCTTCCTCCTTATCCAGAGTGAAAAAAGTGTTGTCACCTAACTAGTTTCTTAATATCTTAAGGGTCTCTTCCCCCCTTGTTGTGTACCTTCTCTTAAGATCCTGCCCACCAAAATACGATCCTTCAATTTTTCCTGATTCAAGGAGTCACTTCTCTAGTAGATATAACCTATGAGGAACTTGTCACTGGCCCAAATAAGCCTCGGTTTAATGTGATTTAACTTATTGAAAGAGAAAGATCAAGACCTTCATTCTAAATATCCTCCCAGAAACATGTTTTTAAACCATTTCCCACTCCTCTTCTAATCTCTTGTTTAATGGTATCCCTTATTTTAACCAAGTTGTTCTAGATAATATAGCCATTTCGTAACTCAAAGTACATAAAGTTCATTTGGTCATAATTACCAATATATTTGACTTTCAATATTATGAGCCAAGCTTTATCACTTTGAAGAAAATTCCATCCAATCTTAGCAAGGAGAGCCTTGTTAAAAAAAATCAGCTTTCTAATGTCAAGCCCCCCAAACTTTTTTGCATGCAAACTTTTTTTCAACTGACCAAAGCAATCCTAGACTTCTCTTCCATCCTAGTCTAGAGGAATTTCCTCTAAAGCTGCTCAATTTTATAGGCAATGAAGGGAGGAATCTTAAACAAGGAAAAAAATACACTGGAATATTTTGAGGGGAAGCTTTGAGGAGTTGAAGTTTTCAAACTTGGCTAAGGAGTTTACCTTTCCACCCAGCCAGTTTCTTTATTATTCTTTCAATTATATTGTTCCAGTAATTATTTAGAGTATTTTTTGAAATTAAAGGCAAACAAGGTAGGAGGCAAGAAGAACAACATATTGACATCCCAAAATCCTTGTAACTCTTTCTTTAACAAACTGATCCATATTGAAGAAATATAACTTACTTTTCATATAGCTAATGTATTGAGCTATGACATGAGCATTATTTTCTAGGGATTTTTTTCAATGGTAGCTTCAACCATTGAGGCATCACTAGTTTCATCCAAAAATTGTTGATGGGAGGTAGGAGCAATGAAGAAGCAACTTTTACACCTTTTCTAAGGAATTTTAGGTTGAGCATTTTTAAAAAATTCCTCCCAAGAACTTCAACCACTATTATAAATATGTAAGGAGAAAGGGGGTCCCCTTGTATTAGGCCCCTCCCACAAGAGAAGAAACCCTTAGGGATGTCATGAACACTAGAAAAAAATATTTTGGGGGTTGTGACATAGGATTTGATCAAGTTCAAGATCCTTCCTTTAAACCCATACTTCTAGAAAACAACAATCAACAACTGTCAAGAGACTTTTTCATAAGTCTTGGATATATGTAATTTAAGGACCATACTGGGGCTTCTTATTGTATTCCATAGAATGGACTCATGAGTAATAAAAGAAACATCAATAATCTTCCTACCTGTTATAAATCCTTTTTGATTGGGGGAAATCAATCTATGAAGAAACCCTTTTAATCTGTTGACTATAAGCTTAGAAAAGATTTAATAAATTGTGTTACATAAACTTATAGGTCTATAATCCTACATTGTTAGAGCATCACCTTTCTTAGCGATCAACACAATGTAATTAGATTTTAATTAGTTTAGCAGCCTTCTCGATCTAGAAAATCCCTTACAACATTTAGGAGGTCTGTAGAAATCACCTCCCAAAAGTCTTGAAAGAAAGCTAGAGGGAAACCATCAGTTCCTAGGGCCTTGTAAGGTTTGAAAGAGAGCACAACATTTTTGAGTTCTTGATACGACACTAGATTCCCTAAAACCTTAAGCTCTTGGTCAAAAATCATATGAGGAATATTGTCAACAAGATCATCCATATTAGAGAAATCTAGGTTATGCCCAACTAGGGAATATTTGAAGAAAGAAACAATAGCATCAACTATATCTTTTTCATTAATGAGGACAAAACCATAATCCATTACCAATGATTTGATCATGTTCCTTTTCCTATGTCTCAAAGTGGAATGGTGAAATAATTTAGAATTTTTGTCACCCTCACGTAGCCATTGAATTCTTGATTTTTGTTTCCAATAAATTTCCTCCCTCTTTGAGAGCTTAAGCCATTCCATTCTTAATTCCCTTTTTATAAAAAAGTCTCCACTTCATTGTCTCCTTCTTCCATTATTTTTTGAATGTCCTTAAGGCTAGTATAAATTTCTTTCTTGTCTTGAAAAATGTTTCCAAAAGAGACCTTATTCCAACCTTTGACATTCTCTTTAACTTGCTTTAATTTTTGGGCTAAACAGAACATAGGAGTACCATGATATGGTTGAGTCCACCACATTTGTATCAAGTATTTGAAGTCAATATGAGTAGTCTACATCATTCATATGTAAAGGGAAAAGGCCCTTCTATAATAGTCTCCTCCCAATCTAGAAGGATTGCATTATGGTTCGAGCCTGTTTTAAGAAGGGAAAAAAGAATTAGTTTTCGCAAGATATTCTAGTTAGTAGAAATCCATAACCTATCAAGTTTGACTTGTCTATGGTTACTTTCGTGTATCCTATAGGACTGGGTGAACAAAGAGCCCTGGATATCAATGTCCATAAAACCCACTAACTCATTTGACTGCAAAATCCGACGAAACTGTCCAATGAAATATGTATAATTTGATGTATCGTTGGGTGCTTGTAAAATTTGATGTGTAATTTTCAATTTTTTGAAAGTTTATCCCCGACGTTTGTCGAAATTTCAATGAACTTGGGGTTCATCAAAATGTCGGCTATCATTTTTGTCGAATTTTTGACAAACATGAAAAATAGAAAAAAATCAAATTGTGGCTGACATAAAGAAAAGTGAGTTCGCGCCTGATTTATTGCGACAGTGTTTTTCTCTACTTGAGACATTTTGTGGAGAACTAAGGATGATTTTCTTGGGAAAAATCAGAAAAAATTCAAGAAGATATTCCCAGGTTGAGGGTAGTCATTGTCTTTTTGCATAATTCAGTTTTGAAGTCAGATTTGTAGTTCCAGGTTTGAAAATCATATTTTAAAGAAACATCTCATCAGATTTCATTTTTAGAGGTTTAGGGTTTTGAGAATTTCATGTCCAGATTTTGTTATGTGGAATCACCATAAGATCACAACCAAGGAATAGATTCTTGTGACTGTAATTATGTGATCCATAACTCTATTGGTCATGTGGCACAGTTGTGCTATAACAAATACAAGATGCATTCATGTGTGACCGAAGTTTAATGTGGCTATGTTGTGATAGAAATGGAGACACTCATATAATGTAGTTAATTCAGGTTGTATAATGTAGGTGGGTATGTGCAGGATAATGGTGGGCCAAAAAGTGGCAATGAGGAAAAAAACACGTCTTTCATCGACCCAAAAAGGCGAAAATACCGTGTTGACTTTTTTTAGGCTCGGGTGTCAGTACACACCACCAAAGCAAACACCAATCCTAGTTTTCCATATCGGATATAATCAGATATCTAATCCAAATCAGATATCTGATTTGGATCGGATATCCGATTTGTAAAAATCATATATATACAAAATTTGTCATTGTTTTAAAGTAACGGTCTACAAATTGGATATCCGATTTGTAGACCATTACTTTAAAACAACGAATTTTTTTGTATATATATGCTTTTTCTCCAATTTGAAATGGATATCTGATTTGTAGACCATTACTTTAAAACAACGACAAATTTTGTATATATATGCTTTTTTCAAATCGGATATTCGATTTGTAGACTGTCACCTTAAAACGACAAATTTTGTATATATATGCTTTTTACAAATCGGACAAATTTTTTATATATATGCTTTTTACAAATCGGATAT